>JAYESA010000016.1:30787640-31292640 GCA_036927795.1 Iris macrosiphon | reverse complement strand
AAATATGTGATCGGTTTGGGAACTTGATCAGGCTGGTTACATGTGATTAACTATGATTCATGTAAAGTCAGGCTAACCGTTGGTTAGCTATGATGCATGGAGAGGTCAGGCTAATCACACGTAACAGCTATAAAGCATGTAAATGGTCAGGCCGCACCCGACGTGAGATGTGGGGTGAGCTATGATGCTTGTAGAGTTGGGTATGATCACATATCTATACTAAAATACTCCCCTCCCCCGACTGGTATAGTAGATCCAATCATGGTACGCTATGGCACGGGATTCCCTAGGGAAGTAGCAAGTCTCCCCGGGAATCAGTGTCTGTACATGCACAAGATAACAAGGAAACAAGTCTTGTACAAGCTACACCATGAATAAGGAATAACATCTCATGACGAGATCTGTGTATACCAATCCGTGTAACCAACGTGTCAAGAGCATGTATATCTACACTAGATACAGTGAACATAGGAGATATCATAAATTAGAAACTAATCAGAGAATGTACTCGCCTTGGGTCCTTAGCTGGTGAATAACGAGGTCCTGTTCCAGAGTATCGTCTGGAGAATCCGACAGTCTTATAAATATATAATAATATCACTTGTATCAGATGCTACACTAACACACAATAGAAATACACTGGCCTCAGGGCTATGCCAGGCATGGCTCTAGTCAACTAGGGTCATCTAGTAGGGATACGTATATAATACACATTTACACTCAAAGTATATACCAATAAAACGTATATAATATATATAAGTGTCTATTAATAATTGTACAAAATACGTATATGTGTATATACACTAATAGATGTATATAAATATATATTTTTAAACCAAAATACATATTTGCATATATATATCAATCAACCATTATATATATATATATAACTAATCAAAGAATGTATATAATGCCACACTTCTCAAGGTGATCCCAAATGAAGTAGCAGTTCGTTCCAATGAGTCCGGAGCAGTCCAAATAGCTAGAAACTATATAAAGAAGTCCAAGATCGGAGTTTGGCACGAAAATCGAGATAAGGATACCAGGCTAATAAGAGAAAGGGTCGTTTGATCGTAATTAAGGTAACACCTTAGTTCGTGAAAATTATTTTGAAATTAATTTGAACAATAATTACCATTAAAAGCTTATTTATCAAATTTAGAATTTACGTAAAAGCCAATATATTTTTATCTATGGTAAAAATCGGTCACCAGTCCAAATAATAATTTTGAACTAATTGTTATTATTGGAACTATTTCTTAATTAATAATGTAAACCAAAAATTATTATTTTTACATAGTCAAAAACCCTTATATTTATTACATAAAAATAAACTAATTACATAAAACTAGCTAATTACATATTAGTATAACCAAATCCTTATATATAATACATAACTAAATTAAATAAAAACTAAACTAAATAAATATTACTAAACTAATTGATTAATAATTACTAACTGATTAATAATTAATTAACTGATTAACAATAATTAACTAAACTAAACTAATAAATATTAACTAATTAAATTACCTCATCCCTACAGCCTCTGAATCGAAGAAAGGGGGAAGAGGAAAAGAGGGAAATCGGAGAGGGAGCTTACGTCGGGGGTCTCGTCGTCAGCGCGGTGGGGGTTCCGTCGGGTCACGCGGTGGCGGTGGTCGACGCTCATCTCGGTGCGGCGGTGGATCTTCGAGCTCGACGGATCTGAGGCGGCCACGGCTCGACGCGGGTGAGGAGGTCCGAGGCGGCCACCGGCGGCGGTCGAGATCTGCTGTAGGCGGTGGTCGTCGTTCTTCTCGGGCGGCGGCGGTGAAAACTCGAGAGCGGTCGAAGACCTAGGCGGTGGATCCAAGCCAGAGCAGCAACAGGACGGTGGCGACGACGTCGGCTCTGGTGAGGACAGCGGCTGATGGGTGACGCAAGGTCGAGGCGGCGGCGGTGCTCGGTTCGAGGAGGAAGTCTCAGTCGCCGGCGGCGGCAGGATCTAGGTTAGGGTTTGGATTTGTGAATCGTGTCGATTTGGATCGTGTCCGGGCTGGACACGATGGTTTGCTGTACTGTGGACGTGTCCGGGTATTGGACACAGGGGTCTGAATGTACTGTGGTGTGGGGGTTGTGTCCAGATGGTGGACACGAGGATGATGTTTGCTGTGGTGGAGGTGGATGTGTCCGGGTGTGTCGGACACAAAAATCTATTTGTAATGTTGTAACCGGACACAGGAAATGAATGGATACGATAGGTCACCCGGGGTCGGACCCGAGGCCAACATGGCTGACACGGTAATGCTGGACACACGGACACGAGCACACAAAATGGTGGTGGTTGTTGGCTTGTGGGAATTTGTGAGGGCTAGCTAGGGTTTCTTGGGAATGGTGATGAGAGACTTTAAATAGGGAAAGAGGGTGTGGGATGAAGGGTGAGGATTGGCCCAAATAATGAATGGCCCAGATAGGTATGAATGGGTTCTTCTTGTGGGAATGAGGGTGTGTTGGCTAGTTAATGGGAAATGACAAACTTGTAAAATTTAAAAAGAAAAGATTATAATTTTAGAAAATATTTTAGAAAAGCTAACTGATTTCCAATTAGCTACTAATTAATCCATATTGCAAAATCTTAGAAAGTATGAAATTTATTTATTTACTATCAAAATAAATATAAAATTTATTATATTTTATCAACTAGTCCTTCAAATAATTTTTTTATTTAAAACAATAAATTCATGATTTCAAGCCAATAAATATTCGAAGCTATAGTATTATATATATATATCATTATTTATCTATTTAATTTATAAGAAAGCGACATTTAGAAAAAATGATTTTTATAAAAGATTTTAAATCACCTTCTAAAATCAAACATTGTTCGAAAATCTAATACTAAAAATTCAAGGAGAAAATAATTTATAAACTTGATATTTAAAATAAATTAAAAATCTAATAATTTCAGAAATTTGGAAATCGGAGGTTACAGAAGGTTCTAGTCTAATGGTTACACTAATTAATGCATCCTCCTAACAATTGGCCTAATTCTTGGACTCAATCTAAACCAATATAAAATATTGGGTACATGCAACTAATAAATTGGTTAGGTCCACTACACAAGTCTAAAATAAATCTGTAACTAACAATCAATAAATAATACAACAATAAATATTCATGCATGCACAATATTTAAATACAAATAAATCCTAAATTTAAAAATATCCATGTTCATTACCAAACTACCATTAAATAAAAATGTGAGGGTGATAAATATGATTAGTTACAATGAACAATGGAGGAAAAAATACTTCAACAAGCACAAAATCCCTTATATGGACACAACACCATGTAGGAAACACTATAGGAACCAAGGAAACTAATTTTCCCCTTGTAGCCATTCCTAAACTATAGGTGGGCTCTTAATGGCAAAATAAACAATAAAAACAAAATTTAAAGGAGAGATTTAATATTTTTACCTATTGGGAGATAGGTTCCCAATGCAAACTTCTTCTTTTCCTAAGCTCCTTGAAACATAAGCTTCTAGGCTTGTTAGATGAGGAAAAATTAGAGGTATTGGGGTTTTAAATTCTAAAATTTGGTGGAGGCAGGAAAGGGTTTTGGGAAGAACTATTTTTAGAGTTTTTCTTCATGAGCTATGATGAACTAGAGGGAGGCTCCATCTCTCTATATAGGCCGATCACTATGAGGATTTTTGGTTTGCAATACATAAAGTCCTCAATGCCCCTATGGTTAGTCATGAAGAGTTATTCAAATAACTAGGATTTAATCCTAAGTGAGGGGTTTAATAAATTTTTAATTAAAATGGATAGGGATTAACTAGTGGTTTCTGTCACTACCATATTTCGAAAACAGGGGTATTTTTGACTATTTAATATTACTATAGTTACAATTAAATTAATTGCATGATAGTGTATTTGATTTAAATGTGTGATGTGTAATTTAAATATAATATTATATGCAGTATCCATTTATTTGAGCTAGCAGACTTGACCTAGAAGCCAGTAGATGAAGACCTGTTCAAATTGTGGAATTCTGTATTTGATTGATTTATTTAGAATTTATTTATTGGAGATTGTAATTACCGTATTTTATTTAATTATTGCGCATTGCCTTTGCTTCGATAATTGGAGCAGTATCCTGACTTTTGTCTTCCAACAAAATTCACAATCTTGCCCTAGACATGCCCGCCTTCCATTCTGCTATTTTTGCAACTCATAATTATGCTCTCTGTACATTATTTCTGGCCGCACAAAAATCGTCGCGGACGTTATTTAATAAATCCCTATTTTGTATCGTTGTGCGTTCCAATTTAAATTGGAGACAATCTTGACCTATTTTTCGTGCGGCCCAAATTAGGGTAATATTCTGTTCTGAGTCTTCTTCATTATTGGTATTGATGACCTGACCTGATTTTGGCCCCATGTACTCCTAATTAATTTTTGAACTCAACTTGCATTTTATTTCTAATTAAATTGAGGATACTATTTAAACCAATTCTGAAAATCCCAATTTAATTCCAGTGCCCTGCAAATTGAGCCCATACCGATCATACAGCGCCCCCTGACCCTACAAAACACCGGACACCGAATCGCCCGCCAAATTTTTGTCATTTCATGCGTTTGTGCAAATACCCAAATTTAAGGGGGCTAAATTGTAAATTTGCATTTTTATGTCAACACCCAATTGTTTAAGCAATGAGGGAACCTAATATTATTTAACTAGCCCTCACCCTCATTCCTACATGAATTAATTTTTCTCTCATGACAAATCTGGACCCCTCATTCTAGGGGTCAAATCCTCACCCTTCATCAAACCCTCTCCCCTATATAATGTCTTGTCACATAAACACTTTTCCCTAGAAAACCCTAATCCCAAAAGCAAGCCTCCACCTCCCTCTCTCCTACGTATGTAATTCTTTTTCTCCTTCTTCCTTTCTTCTTCCTTTTCTTCTTCTTCTCTTTTAACTATTTTTGAAATTGAACTAAAAGAGAAAAGGGGGGAATACTGTTCATCTCCCAACCCCTCCACTGTGTTACCCCGACTTCGGCCATCATTCCGGCGGCGTGCCCTGACCCTGCTCCGACTGCTCTCTATTGCCGCACCGAGCTCCCCGCACCCTGTCCGTCGACCACTGCTCCGGTCGGCTGAGTCGACCCGACGTCGAACTCCTCCACCATCTGCCCACTCCAGCGGTCCGGCGGCTCTCCCACCATCAGCCTCCCGCTGACTACTCCGGCGGCCGAGCTGAGCGGCCGAGCTCCGACCCCTTGCTGCACCTCCGGCTCCCGCTCCTCCCCATCAGCCAAGCCCCGAATCCCCCTCCGCCTCTACTCTTCCTCCTCCCTGCTGTGTTTTCCCCCACCACCATCAGTCGCCTCCGGCGCCGGCGCTCCACCCTCCGGCTGCTTCTCCCCCATTCCTGCTGTGTGCAGCCCCCGGCGGCCATCAGTCCGGCAGACCCCGCATCCCTCCCTGTCAGCCTCCGACTCCCCCATTCCTCCGCTGGCCTGCTCCCTCTCCAACCCCCTGTGTCCGGCGACTCTGGCCGGTGGCCACCCCAGGAACGACCCCCATCAGTGAGTTTCTCCTCTCTCTCTCCTTCTTTATATATATATATATATATATATATATATATATATATATATATATATATATATATATGTATATATATAATGTATTAAAGAGATGTATATGTATTTGTATGTAAATTAATGTGTAGACATATACGCATATACGTATAAGCATATATTAATATATATATATATATATATGTATAGCATTTATTTAATTAATATTTTAAATACATGAATATGTATATTATTTATTTTTATAATTACACTCATAATGTATCAGTATGTTAATAATGAATGTATTGATAAATTAATGTAATTAATGTATATGATTAATGATGATATGTATATATGTATGTACATGTATATATTTAATATGATTTACAAATATATATATATACGTATTCTAGTACGTATGATTAAATTGATATATATATATATTGTATATATATATATATATTGGTTATTTTTATATATGATAACTAGTTAATAAAAGCATATACTAGTACAAACTAGATTCATATATTAGTATGTTTAAGAGTGTTGTTGACAATATATATATATATATATATATATATATATATATATATATATATATATATATATGTATATTCTAAAAATTTACTTTTGCACATATATGATATGTACGCATTTTGACATATGTTAATTATATATGTACGTATTTTGGAAAATGTACAACTATAGCAAGTATAAATTATATTGGTATATATTTAGATATATTTCATGAATTATGTTTATATATATACATACAAGTATTATTTTATTATGTTTATATCTATGCAAGTATTATTTATTTTTGTATATATTTTACATATATCTATTATTGTAATGGATGGAAATTTTATATATTAGTTAATGAGATGTTTATTTAAATATGTATCCCTACTAGGTGACCTAGTTGACTAGTGCCCTGCCTGGCATGGCCCTGAGGCCAGTGTTTATAGACTGTGTGTTAGGGTAGCACCTGATACCAGTGTTATTGTGATGTATTTTTAGGACTGTTGCTTTACCCAGGGGATACTCTGGAACAGGACATCCATAAATACCAGCTAAGGACCCAAGGCAAGTACATTCTCTGATAATTTTCAATTGTTGATAATTCCTATAAAGTTCAATAATCTAGAAATGTTACATCTGAATCCTTGACACTGTGCTACACGGACTAGTATAGCTTGGATCTGCAGTAATGAGATGTTACCTTGATTATCGTATTGACATTGTACACGACATATATATTAGACATCGTACATGATAGATTGGACTTGCTCGTGTATCGTGACGTGTCATGGTTGGATCCACAGTACTGGTTGGGGGCGGGGAAGTAGTTAGTAAGAAATGTGATCATAACCTCTTATTGCAGTGTAGAACAATTGTAAGTGTTAATCATGCTCTTCACCCATGATTAGCCAGGCCCTATAGCTATCGTACATGTTCCCAAGCCGATCACATTTCGAAACTACTATTTTAAACACTTAGAATAGATTACAGTTCCCTTTTTTAAATCATATACTACATCACCCGTATATGATACTGTTCCTAGTTCTTTCCATTTTCATATATGCGCTGACTATGTCATATTGCCTATTGCCTGTTTCTTTACATTGCCTGTTTCTTTATTTTTCTATTGCATTATTCACTGTCTTCTCAGTATCTAGCATCATCTGTTTATTACTTTATAGTCCTTATCAATTATATGGAACTGTTATTTGAGATTTGTACTTTGCTCCTTCTTGACTGGAAACATTTTTCCAGACTATGCCTTAGAGGACCGCTGTCCGACACTTTATGGACCATATGGTGAGTAGCTGCACTTGGGCTTAGTAGTTAGTTGTAATTCCGGGAGGTCTAGCCGGAATCACTAATTCTTCTAGTTTTCTGATTTGTTCTTTTAGCAAACTATTTGGTACCGGATTTGTCTCCGGCATTTTTGATGACTTGGATATTTGTTGAGTTAAGTTATTACTTTCTGACTTGTATTATAGTTAATTCTGTTTGATATCTCATCGTGCTGTAATCCTGTGATTGAGTATGTGTACATTTTATTCGTGTCATCTGTACCTCCTTATGGAGATTGGATGCTTGTGTGAGATTAGCTAGATAGTATCATGACCTTGACAGCGTTCTACCGCCGATGCTGCGGCGTAGGCTGGACGTACCCACGCACTCGTACCCTTAAACCGGGTGCGGGTCGTGACACATTTTTAGTGGTGGCCCATGCAGGTCAGACTTCGCGAATTGTGCGATATCGTAGTAGTATGGCATCATTGTTACACTATTGCGTACCTGCGATAGGATCTAGGACATAGGATACTAGGACGAGAGAGGATAATCAATCACAATTTATTTGAGAGATTCCTGGGATGACCCCTGAGAATCTTGTTAAAATTTCCAATTTAAATCATTCCCTTGTTCCGTCCATTCTCACTTATTGATATTGATTTGATTATTGTTGATTAGTTATTAAGTTAGGATTTTGGTTTCATAGTAGGGTTTGATTTCATACCAAGATGAATTTACAGACTAATTTATGGTATTATTTGATGACACAGGTCGATGAGGACAGTGAGGAAGATAACACTAGGGCTATTGGACTACAAGATACGGATTTAAATTTTAAATTGAGGATTGAAAGTAAATTTTTAATTTTTGAATTTTGAGAAGTGAAATATTGTCATTAAAACTTTTTGAGGAATTCAGATTCAATTTGATGAACCTAAACAAGCTGTAAGGATTTTGAGTGATTAAGTTTTCATTTCAGTATTTAAATAATTAACCTTTGAGGAAGGTATATGCATTATACTTTAAAATTTTTGAGGAGTTAGTTTTGAGGACTTTATTTGGAGGATAAAATCTTATAGTGGGAGAGATATATTAGTATATAGTAAATAATATGCATGTGTAAGGATCTGTTGGCTTGAGCATAATTGAGATTTCACTGCAACTGACTTAAGTGTTCATCTAGGATGATATTAGAGAGAGCAGTACTTAGTATGGTGCATTGCATTTGATATGCACTTGACTGATAAGGATAACTAGTATCAGCGATTGCAGTAGGTAAGGAAGCTAGCAGTGAGTGTGCTTGTGATAGAACTGTGGTACTTAGAGGGATAGAGGTATCAGACCATGGATGTATCTTTGACCTGTGCAATCACAACTAGGATTTTTCTTTCAATTTATCTTGAATGTTGCTTCCTTAGAACTGTACTGTCCTTCCTTGATGATATCGTATTTTTGCCTAAATTGATTCTTTGGGATCTGTCTTCAGGATATCGCCGCAGACACGGTCTATGAGAGCGGGAACATCAGCTTTAGAGGGGTCTGCCACCTCTCCACCTGAGGGACAGACAGCCGTAGTTCCTCCTACAGCACCAATGCACATAGGTGTATCTGCACTTTTCGGGGATCCTCCCCCACCTGTTCAAAAGATTGCCGCAGCTATGACGGACAACCTTCCACCTCCTCCAACTCCGATTCCCGGAGGTTTGCCAATTGACGGGACGCAGATGTTTACCTTGATCCAGGGCATGGTAGATGCCCAGAGAGTGACGGCAGATGCTCAGCGAGTTCAAGCTGAGGCTCAGAGGGTGCAAGCAGAAGCGCACCAGGCACAAACCAAGCTGATGAAAGAAAACATGGAGAATGCCCATCAAGTGACTCTCCAAGCTTTGGAGAGAGTAGCACAGTACCAGCAGTTTCCTGGCCAGCAGCAGAGATCAGGCACTATAGTGGATTTTAAGAGGATGATGCCTCGAGAGTTTAAAGGCACCGAAGGGATACTCTACGCTGACGACTGGCTAGAGGATATAGAGAGGAGCCTCCGATTGACCCAGATTCCGGAGAACTTACAGATAGAAGCCACAGGCAGTCAGATGTTCGATATCGCACTCACGTGGTATCGCACGGAACCGAGAATTACTGCACAAGGACTTACTTGGAAGACCTTCAAAGAACTCTTCAAGGAGAAGTTCTTTCCCGACGTGGCATTGGGAACCTTGGAAAGTCAGTTTCATGACTTGGTTCAAGGAAACATGTCGGTCGACGAGTACGCTGCAGAATTCTGTAGATTGAGCCATTTTGCATCATCTATGATTCGGGACCCAGGAGATCGAGCCCAAAAATTTAGAAAGGGACTGACGAGAGAGATTCGATCACGCACTTCTGGTCGTCGTACCGCTACCTTTGAGGGTATCTTGATGGATGCTCAGATTGCAGAAGAGGATCTGGATCTCAGGCCTAAGAGGAGTCACAATACCTTTGGAGATACGAATAGTAGCACAGGACCAGCCAAGCATCCCCGTATTCAGCACCAACAGCAGTACCAAGTACCATTTCATAGTCAGCAACAACCATGGACATTTCAGCATCCACCGCAGTACCTAGCACCAGTTCCTATCCAACAACATCCATGGGCGTATCAGTATCAACAACAGTACCAGGCACCAGTCCGTGTTCAGCAGAATCAGCAACCGCCTCCAAGAGAGACACGGCAGACTTGTCATTTCTGTAAGAAGCCAGGTCACCTTTGGGAGAGCTGTAGAACGAGGCTAGGACTTTGTTTGTACTGCGGCGCTGCGGGACATCGAGTAAAGGATTATCTTCTAGCCCCTTATCTTTTCGGCCAGCGCGCAGCTTCAGAGTATAGAAATCCAGTTAGGCTACCTGTGGAACCATATAATGCTCAGCACCCGCGAAGGGAACCACCCCAGCAGGGCGGGGCATTTGCGATAACGGTCGAGGAGATCGATACTGCAGGTAATGTGTTAGCAGGTTCTGTTCTTTCCTTCCTTCTGTTCCTATCTATTTGATTGATTGACTGATACCTTAGTACCGTAGCTTGTATGCATGATTTCTTGTTAGAATGTAGTTAATGGTACCCCTGATATAGAGACTGCAATACCATGACAAGACACCCTGACCGTACATATTCCCCTTAGGTTGCATGTTGTATGATTGTAGGAAAGATCTTTCTTAGACCATGATTGTGGGGTTTAACCATGACGAAGATTCATGAAGGAGTTATGACTTGACAGGAGAGACAAGATGATTAACAAGACGATTAAAAATTCAAGGATAAGTATCGATTTAAATAAAGGGCCAAGAATTTAACATGACAGAATTTATGATTTATTAATTCTAGGAAGATTATGACATGATTAAACAGGTTATAAAATTTGGAAATTTTGGGGGATTATTAATATATTTATTTGATTGCAAGTTAAGAATTTTAGAATGTTATATTTGGATGTTGCATTTGGAGAACCCTTAAGTACCGCATTGTTAAGTATTTTGAGGAAAGAGGAAATCGAGAAATAAAATTATTGATGGACTAATGTTTGAATTCAAACTTTTTGGACGAGATTACATTATATATAGGTGCATTGATTAAAATCAAATTAGAGGAGTGGATATTGAATTCTGGGTATTGAATTATTAACTAAAAATTTTGGGGAATTTTTTTTTTGACAAAAATAGACTTTGATTTCATTTCGAGGATTTTCAGGAATGCAATAATTTCAGAATTTTTGAAAATTGTGAAAAGACCTTGTGGATTATAACCTGATTTCATGGATGATGAATTTAAAATTTGAGAGAAAAATAATGTGCATGATTAAATGCTACTATGAGGATTTTGAATTTCGAGGACGAAATTCTTTTAAGGTGGGTAGACTTGTCACTACCATATTTCGAAAACAGGGGTATTTTTGACTATTTAATATTACTATAGTTACAATTAAATTAATTGCATGATAGTGTATTTGATTTAAATGTGTGATGTATAATTTAAATATAATATTATATGCAGTGTCCATTTATTTGAGCTAGCAGACTTGACCTAGAAGCGAGTAGATGAAGACCTGTTCAAATTGTGGAATTCTGTATTTGATTAATTTATTTAGAATTTATTTATTGGAGATTGTAATTATCGTATTTTATTTAATTATTGCGCATTGTCTTTGCTTCGATAATTGGAGCAGTATCCTGACTTTTGTCTTCCAACAAAATTCATAATCTTGCCCTAGACATGCCCGCCTTCCATTCTGCTATTTTTGCAAGTCATAATTATGCTCTCTGTACATTATTTCTGGCCGCACAAAAATCGTCGCGGACGTTATTTAATAAATCCCTATTTTGTATCGTTGTGCGTTCCAATTTAAATTGGAGACAATCTTGACCTATTTTTTATGCGGCCCAAATTAGGGTAATATTCTGTTCTGAGTCTTCTTCATTATTGGTATTGATGACCTGACCTGATTTTGGCCCCATGTACTCCTAATTAATTTTTGAACTCAACTTGCATTTTATTTCTAATTAAATTGAGGATACTATTTAAACCAATTCTGAAAATCCCAATTTAATTCCAGTGCCCTGCAAATTAAGCCCATACCGATCATACAGCGCCCCCTGACCCTACAAAACACCGGACACCGAATCGCCCGCCAAATTTTTGTTATTTCATGCGTTTGTGCAAATACCCAAATTTAAGGGGGCTAAATTGCAAATTTGCATTTTTATGTCAACACCCAATTGTTTAAGCAATGAGAAAACCTAATATTATTTAACTAGCCCTCACCCTCATTCCTACATGAATTAATTTTTCTCTCATGACAAATCTGGACCCCTCATTCTAGGGGTCAAATCCTCACCCTTCATCAAACCCTCTCCCCTATATAATGTCTTGTCACATCAACACTTTTCCCTAGAAAACCCTAATCCCAAAAGCAAGCCTCCACCTCCCTCTCTCCTACGTCTGTAATTCTTTTTCTCCTTCTTCCTTTCTTCTTCCTTTTCTTCTTCTTCTCTTTTAACTATTTTTGAAATTGAACTAAAAGAGAAAAGGGCGGAATACTGTTCATCTCCCAACCCCTCCACTGTGTTACCCCGACTCCGGCCATCATTCCGGCGGCGTGCCCTGACCCCGCTCCGACTGCTCTCCATTGCCGCACCGAGCTCCCCGTACCCTGTCCGTCGACCACTGCTCCGGTCGGCTGAGTCGACCCGACGTCGAACTCCTCCACCATCTGCCCACTCCAGCGGTCCGGCGGCTCTCCCACCATCAGCCTCCCGCTGACTACTCCGGCGTCCGAGCCGAGCGGCCGAGCTCCGACCCCTTGCTGCACCTCCGGCTCCCGCTCCTCCCCATCAGCCAAGCCCCGAATCCCCCTCCGCCTCTACTCTTCCTCCTCCCTGCTGTGTTTTCCCCCACCACCATCAGTCGCCTCCGGCACCGGCGCTCCACCCTCCGGCTGCTTCTCCCCCATTCCTGCTGTGTGCAGCCCCCGGCGGCCATCAGTCCGGCAGACCCCGCATCCCTCCCTGTCAGCCTCCGACTCCCCCATTCCTCCGCTGGCCTGCTCCCTCTCCAACCCCCTGTGTCCGGCGACTCTGGCCGGTGGCCACCCCAGGAACGACCCCCATCAGTGAGTTTCTCCTCTCTCTCTCCTTCTTTATATATATATATATATATATATGTATATATATAATGTATTAAAGAGATGTATATGTATTTGTATGTAAATTAATGTGTAGACATATACGCATATACGTATAAGCATATATTAATATATATATATATTTATATGTATAGCATTTATTTAATTAATATTTTAAATACATGAATATGTATATTATTTATTTTTATAATTACACTCATAATGTATCAGTATGTTAATAATGAATGTATTGATAAATTAATGTAATTAATGTATATGATTAATGATGATATGTATATATGTATGTACATGTATATATTTAATATGATTTACAAATATATATATATACGTATTCTAGTACGTATGATTAAATTGATATATATATATATTGTATATATATATATATTGGTTATTTTTATATATGATAACTAGTTAATAAAAGCATATACTAGTACAAACTAGATTCATATATTAGTATGTTTAAGAGTGTTGTGACAATATATATATATATATATATATGTATATTCTAAAAATTTACTTTTGCACATATATGATATGTACGCATTTTGACATATATTAATTATATATGTACGTATTTTGGAAAATGTACAACTATAGCAAGTATAAATTATATTGGTATATATTTAGATATATTTCATGAATTATGTTTATATATATACATACAAGTATTATTTTATTATGTTTATATCTATGCAAGTATTATTTATTTTTGTATATATTTTACATATATCTATTATTGTAATGGATGGAAATTTTATATATTAGTTAATGAGATGTTTATTTAAATATGTATCCCTACTAGGTGACCTAGTTGACTAGTGCCCTGCCTGGCATGGCCCTGAGGCCAGTGTTTATAGACTGTGTGTTAGGGTAGCACCTGATACCAGTGTTATTGTGATGTATTTTTAGGACTGTTGCTTTACCCAGGGGATACTCTGGAACAGGACATCCATAAATACCAGCTAAGGACCCAAGGCAAGTACATTCTCTGATAATTTCCAATTGTTGATAATTCCTATAAAGTTCAATAATCTAGAAATGTTACATCTGAATCCTTGACACTGTGCTACATGGACTAGTATAGCTTGGATCTGCAGTCATGAGATGTTACCTTGATTATCGTATTGACATTGTACACGACATGTATATTAGACATCGTACATGATAGATTGGACTTGCTCGTATATCGTGACGTGTCATGGTTGGATCCACAGTACTGGTTGGGGGCGGGGAAGTAGTTAGTAAGAAATGTGATCATAACCTCTTATTGCAGTGTAGAACAATTGTAAGTGTTAATCATGCTCTTCACCCATGATTAGCCAGGCCCTATAGCTATCGTACATGTTCCCAAGCCGATCACATTTCGAAACTACTATTTCAAACACTTAGAATAGATTACAGTTCCCTATTTTAAATCATATACTACATCACCCGTATATGATACTGTTCCTAGTTCTTTCCATTTTCATATATACGCTGACTATGTCATATTGCCTATTGCCTGTTTCTTTACATTGCCTATTTCTTTATTTTTCCATTGCATTATTCACTGTCTTCTCAGTATCTAGCATCATCTGTTTATTATTTTATAGTCCTTATCAATTATATAGAACTGTTATTTAAGATTTGTACTTTGCTCCTTCCTGACTGGAAATATTTTTCCAGACTATGCCTTAGAGGACCGCTGTCCGACACTTTATGGACCATATGGTGAGTAGCTGCACTTGGGCTTGGTAGTTAGTTGTGATTCCGGGAGGTCTAGCCGGAATCACTAATTCTTCTAGTTTTCTGATTTGTTCTTTTAGCAGACTATTTGGTACCGGATTTATCTCCGGCATTTTTGATGACTTGGATATTTGTTGAGTTAAGTTATTACTTTCTGACTTGTATTGTAGTTAATTCTGTTTGATATCACATCGTGCTGTAATTTAGTGATTGAGTATGTGTACATTTTATTCGTGTCATCCGTACCTCCTTATGGAGATTGGATGCTTGTGTGAGATTAGCTAGATAGTATCATGACCTTGACAGCGTTCTACCGCCGATGTTGCGGCGTAGGCTGGACGTACCCACGCACTCGTGCCCTTAAACCGGGTGCGGGTCGTGACAGTTTCAAATGTCTGGTCTAATGTAAAGTCCATGGTCACAACAAGTTTAGTCCACTAACCCATATCATTAATAAATATATTATAATATATTATACATATCATGTAACTATAAACACAATATATATATGTATAGTATTGAAATAACAACAATGTCCCTACTCTAGAAATATGGTAGTGACAAGTCTATTATCCTAAACAAAAATTGTCCTCAAAATTGAACTATTCTAGCACAAGAATACAATCAGAACAATAAGAACTATACCTCAAGGCTCGAAGAGATACGGGTATTGCTCGTGTATTTCGTCCTCCCTCTCCCAGGTTGATTCACCTGGAGAGTGACGTCTCCATGCAACACAAACCGAAAGAATAGTATGGTTCCGCAATACCTTCTCTCTGCTATCCGAAATCTCTACGGGCTGCTCAGGATAGCTGAGAGTTGGATCAACCTCGATCTCTGAGTGATCTACTACGTGACTAGGGTCTGCCATGTACCGTCTCAACTGTGACACGTAGAACACGTCATGTACTCCCTCTAGTACAGGTGGCAAGTCTAGCATCTAGGCCACCGCACCGACCCTCGCAAGAATACTGAAGGGTCCGATGTACCGTGGACTAAGCTTTCCACCTCCACCTAAGCAAATCGTTCTCCGTATCGAAAAAATCTGCAAGAACACCAAATTGCCAACCTAGAATAAATACATCCTTAACATGCAATCTAAAATAAAGCAATTACAAGTAATTCTAATAAAACCTATACCTCAAACTCCAAGGGTCTATGATGGCTATCGGTCTAATGTCGTTGTCTGTCCTATGACACTCGAAGTCTATCTCTGATGAGTTTTACCTTCTTTGTTGCATCCACAACCATTTTTAGTCCCAACAAGGTTCTCTCTATGACATCATCCCAAGATAACGGTGTGTAATACCTCCATCCATATAGAGCCTCGAATTATGATATCTCAATACTGGCCTGGTAGTTGTTGTTGTAAGCAAACTCTACCAGGTTTAGATGATCCTGCCAAGAACCTCCGAGATCTAGAACACAAGTGCATAGCATATCCTCGAGAGTCTGAATAGTTATTTCTGACTGCCCGTCTGTCTAGGGGTGATATACGGTACTGAACTTGAGTTGAGTGCACAAGATAGCCTACAAACTCCTCCAGAAGTGGAAAGTAAAATGACTATCCCGATCTGAGATGATGCTAACAGGAATCCCATATAATCTGATATTCTGCCACACATACATCTTTGCTAGCTTCTCCGTCGATGTACATACTTTGAATGGTAAGAAGTGGGCTGATTTGGTCAGCCTGTCTACGATGACCCAAATTGCGTCTTTTTCTCCTACGGAACGGAAAAGCCCCAAAATAAAATCCATAGTCATATGCTCTCACTTCTAATATGGGATGGGTAAAGGCTGAAGCAATCCACCTGGCCTCTATCTATCCGCCTTTATCTACTGACACACTAAACACTGGGATACAAAGTGTGCTACCTCGTGCTTCATACAATACCACCATATGTGCTTCTTCAGGTCTCGATACATCTTGTTGGCACCTAGATGCATCGAGTACTGAGAGCGATATGCCTCTTAGAAAACCTTCTCGTGCAGCTCCTCGCTCGACACATATATCCTAGTACCGTGCCTAGTATCGTGCCGTAATGATCCATCATCTGCAAAAGTGAAGTCCTCTAATAATCCTGTCCAAACCTATGCCTGATACTCCTCAGAGCCTCATCATCATACTGCATAGCTCTAATTTTGTCCATCAGCTCGGACTGTATCTGTAATCCATAAATCTGAATCTCGATACCAGGAACTAATACCTTAATTTCCAAGCTCTAAAGATCGGCCAACAAGTGTCTGTCTGTCATCAAGTACATAGATATCGGATACCTGCTACAGGCATCGGTGACTACATTGTTCTTTCCTGGGTGGTACTACAATAAAATATTAAAGTCCTTCATTAACTCCAACCACCTCCTCTGCATCATATTTTACTCTTTCTGTGTAAACACGTACTTCAAGATCTTGTAGTCTGTGAAGATCTCCATACGCTTTTCGTACAGATAGTATTTCCACAGCTTTAGAGCAAAGACGACCACTGCCAACTCAAAATTATGGGTGGGGTAGTTCTTCTCATGAGAACATAATTGCCTGGAAGCATAGGCAATCATATTCCCGTGCTGCTGAAGAACACAACCCAAACCCTTCCCTGAAGCATCACTGTAGATAGTGAATCCACCTGTCCCCGATGGCAACGTCAAAACTGGTGTTGTCGTTAATCTTTTCTTCAGTTTATCAAATACGGGCTGACAATCCTCCATCCAGACAAAATCTATATCCCTCCTGGTCAGCCTAGTCATCGACTCTATAATCCTGGAGAAGTCTTGTACAAACCTCCTGTAATAACCTACTAGTCCGAGAAAACTCCTGATCTCAGCCACTAAACTGAGAGTAGCCTATGACTCTACTGCCATAATCTTTTTTGGGTTAAGTGAGATCTTGTCACCTGTCACCACATGCCCAAAAAATTCAACCTTGTCAAGAAAGAAATTTTACTTCGAAAGCTTTCCGTAAAGCTCCTCTTTCCTGAGAGTCTCCAAAATCATCCTCAGGTGCTCCTCATGCTCCTCCTGGGTCTTCGAATAAACAAGAATGTTATCTATGAATACCACCATGAACTTGTTAAGGTACTGGTGGAAGATCTTGTTCATTATGTTCATGAATACTATTGTTGCATTAGTCAATGCAAACGGCATCACCATGAACTCAAACTGGCCATATCGAGTCCAAAAAGCTATCTTCGGAATGTCTTCTTTTTTTACTTTCATCTGGGGGTAGCCTGATCTCAAGTTTATTTTTGAGAATACCTTCGCTCCACCCAACTGATCGAAGAGATCATCTATCATCGGCAGCGGGTATTTATTCTTGATAGTGAGGTTGTTCGGGGCTTTGTAGTTATTACACTTGCGTACCGACCCATCATTCTTCGGTACGAACAATACCGAAGCTCCCCATAGTGATGAACTAGATTTAATGAAGTCCTTGTCCTGTAACTCATCAACCTGCTTCTTCAACTCTTCAAGTTCGCTGTTATTGATCCTATAGATGTGTTGTGATATTGGCTCTATGCCTGGCACCAAGTCTATAGAGAACTCGATATCTTTGTCTGGCGGCAAACCTGGTAACTCCTCTAGAAAGACATCTAGGAACTCCGCTATCAAAGGATATGACAACTCATCTTTTTCCATCCTGGCTCAAAAAAAGTGCCCCTACTCTGCTCAGCTGATCCTCTGGCGACCTCAAACTCTGGCTCTCCTGGCGGTCAAAATATTACTTTGCCTCCATGACAATCTATAGTAACATGGTGCCTACTCAACCAATCCATTCTGAGTACAATATCGTAACCCGGAAGTGACATTACGATTAAGCACACACTTAACTCTTGGCCTCCCAATGAAACTCTTTGGTCCTTGTAAAAATTACTAACTAGGATAATGCCTCCGCCAGTCGTGATCTTGCAAGTCCTATCTAAGGGTTTCGCCTCTAAATGATGCTTAAGAGCATAAGATACAGATACAAAACTATGGGAAGCGCCAGAATCGAATAATGTAAGTACTGGAATGGAATTGAGAAGAACTGAACCTGATATCACGTCTCCTGCTGGCTCGGCCTCCTCGACCGTCATGGCATATGCTCGTCCCTGGGGTATACCTCTCTGCTGCTGCTGGTGTTGGGCAAACCTCTGTTGCTGTGGCGGAAGGGGTGGTTCCCTCTGCTGACCTCCTGGTGTAGTAGGTGCTCTGACAGGTCCCCTTTGAGCTGCTGCTCCACCCTGACCTGGACGTGTGTGAATAGACGGACAATCTCTCAACTGTTGTACAACGATCTACAAGACAAACATGTACCCAGTCTCTTCCTGCAGATATCTTTCGTGTGTCCCGCCTTTCCGTAATACGCACACTGTATAGTAGGCTAGGTCTGCCTTTGCTGTTGCTGCTGGATATGTCATCGAGATGGTGCCTGGTGCTGATAAGGCCTCGGTTGTTGCTAAAATTAGGGTTGCTTGTCCGGTCCCGCACTACAATACGCTCCTCTAGAAATGTTGAGTCCTCTCTAGGGCCTGAGGTCCAGATCATCCTCAACAATATGGACATCTATCAGAATGCCCTCAAAGGTAGTAGTGCAATGTCCAGAAGTACGAGACTTGATCTCTCTCATTAGCCCCTTCCTGAACTTTCGAGCTTGGTCTCCTAGGTCCCGAATCATCGATGGTGCAAAATGACTCAAGCATCAAAACTCTGCGGTATACTCGTCGACCAACATGTTCCCTTGGTCCAAGTCATGGAACTGACTCTCCAAGGCTCCCAAGGCCACATCGGGAAAGAAATTTTCCTTGAAAAGATCCTTGAAAGCCTCCAAAGTAATTCCTCTAACAGTAAGTCTCGGCTCCTTACGATACCAAGTCAATGCGATATCGAATATTTGGCTGCCGGCGGCCTAGATATGCAGACTCTCTGGAATTTGTGCCAAGCGTAAGTTTCTCTCTATGTCCTCCAGCCAGTCGTCGGCGTAGAGTATCCCCTCAATGCCCTTGAACTCCCGAGGCATCATCCTCTTGAAGTCCACTATATTGCCTGGCCTCTATTGCGGCAGCTGTTGCTGGCCAGGATGCTGCTGTGCGACTCTCTCCACTAACTGAAGAGCCATCCGATGAGCAATCTCTATGCTTTCTCTCATCAACTCAGTCTGTCCTTGGTGCACCTCTACCTGCATCCTCTACGACTCAGCCTGAACTCGCTGAGCCTCTGTCGATGTTCTCTAAGCATCCACCATGCCCTGGATCAATGCGAACATCTGTGCCCTGTCAGCAGGCACTCCTTCTGGAAACAGAATCAGTGGTGGTAGAAGGCCCTCCGTAATAGCCGGGACAACCCTCTGGACAGGTGGGGGAGAAGGACCTCTAAAAACTGTAAAAACTGCTACACAAACAGGTAAAGTAGGAGGAGCAACTCCAGCTGTCTGGGTGGCAGGTCGAGAGGTGGCTGACCTCTCGAAAGCTGTGGGTCCTAATCTCAGCGACCTAGTTTTTGGTGGCATCCTGAAGACAGACCGAAAAAGAATCAAATAAGGCAAAAGATACGATATCATCAAGGAAGGATAGTAAAATTTAAAAGAAGCAATTATTTAGAATAGCAAAAATAAAATTGGAGATTTCTTAGTTGTGATTGAGCATGCTCTCATCTATACCCTATCTCATACTAGTTATAGTCCTCTAAGTCTGAGCTCTACTACGATACTGCACTAGTTGCGTCCTAATCTTACTCTTCTAGAGTCAAGACTCGACCTGCTTAGGCCACCACTAAAACATGTTATGACCCGTACCTAGAATGTGGGTATGAGCCATGGGTACGTCCAGCCTACGCCGCAACATCGGCGGTTGAACGCTGTCTAGTTCTCAATACTACTAATCATAACTCACAAAATAATCTGTCAATGATCTCAACTCCATAAGGAGGATAATGAATGTGCATTTGATCATCAAAAAATATGGAACCCAATCAAAATAACTATAAGAAGATAAATGGCACGATGAGATATGAAAGATATAAGAAGTTCTGACTTAAGACTAGAACACAACTCATATAACAATAATAAGTCTAGAGTCTAACTGTCTCTACATAAATAAGTCTCAGCATAAATACACCCAAGTCACACAGTTATAACAATCCAAAACATAAATAAACTAGACCAAGTACAGTCAAAATAACTGTAGGTGGTGTCTCCTCTAAGGAGGGTGGCTCATTTGGAATCTCCGGGATGAAATCTCCATCTACTCCTGGACCATAGTGGGTAGGACAGAAATCCTCAAGATTCTCTGAAAAATATTATCCAGTCAGGATTGAAGCGAAGCACAAACACTAACAGTAATTTCAGTCTTATTGACAAAAACTATAAAACAGTGCAAGGAAATACATGATAAAAGAAATACTGAAAAGTAAAGAATACTAGAGAGACATGTAATCAGCATATAGAACCAACTAGTAAATGAACAGATATATGGGAATGCTAAAAATGAGTGTACTAAAATAAAAGAATATAAATTCTAATGAGGTATTGTGAAATATCAGTTTGCTATGTGATCGGCTTGGGACTAGATCAGGCTTATTATATATAATTGGCTATGATACATGTGAGGTGAGGCTAACCATCTGGTTAGCTATGATGTGAGCAATAGTCAGGCTAATCATATATAATAGGCTATTAGGCATATAAATAGTCAGGCTACACCCTACGTGATTTATGGTATGAGCTATGATGCATGTAAAGTGGGATATGATCACATAACTTGCTAATATTTTTACGTCCCCAACTAGTACGATGGATTCCAATCATTACTCCCCATGATAGGTATCTATGATACTAGCCTGTGTATCTGTTGTGTTGGAATCAATTATATGCTATAACTAGAATCATAGTAATAATCAAAATAATAAAAACTATCAGAGAATGTACTCGTCTTTTGTCCTGAGCAGACAATACCAATCTGTGTCTGGATTGGAGTTGAAGTGACCTAATATGAAATATCAATGTCATTTTATGTATTGGAATGATAAACATGCTTAAACAAGTTAAAATAGGATTTCTAAGTCCAATCTATGCCATACTAGTCATACTAGATCAACCTTGGTCGAACTAGTCAAACTAGTCAATTCTAGGTCAATACCAAGTTTTACTAGTCCATACTAGCCTTATGCTAGCTAATATTGGTCATATTAAATTATAAACACTAATATATACTTATAACATCCCTATACTTAACTTATCTAGGTTTACCTAACCTCAACACCCATTACTTAACTAAATATGATATTACCTTAGTAACAAAATCATTCATATTACCTTAGTATAGTATCACATGAAATTGTTAACCTAATATTAACCCATACCCTTCACCACTCCCTGACTGATACACTCTAGGACTGTTACCTATACTTACTATACTTACAAGTGATACACAAATATATGCACCTCCAAGTTGAACACAATGATCACCACACTGCTGCCACTCAACTAAATACCAGGACACTATAACTTATATTCAATACTACCTTACTCCCTCATGACCCAAGCTGATATAGTCCTATTGGTAATCACTATCTAATCCTTCCCTACCTGGAGCAGTGCTTATGCTAAATCCTAAATCGTTCCTTGGATACTCATATCACTGATACACAAACCCCTTATACTCATAACTTAACAAAACTTAACCCACTATTAAGTATTATACATACTACCTATACTTGCATTGGTACCTACACAAACTCACCAATACATCTATGCACTAATGCTTAACTGATACCCTTGGCATCAAAAAGATGCACAAATCTGATACTCTCATACATCCCCATCTCTCAATGCATAGGCCTTTCCTTCACATGCCTTGGTACACATATACAATGCACACCCTCGACTGTGCACAGCAATGTGCATAATACATTGCTCCCCCTTCTCTTGCTCAGGTCTGCACAGTAGTATAATTGATGTGCCTATTTTTCCTAAGATATACCTACATATATCATTCCAAATAGTTGTAGTTCTTACACTAACTAAACTCATGAACTCCCCATACTTTATTGCTAACTCCCACTGTGCCACACTAACCTGAATATTTCCTGGACTGCATCAACCATCCCATGATGCAACCTCCATACCAAGTCTGGCCTGCATTGCCTCCAACCCGATACTCTAACTGATACTCCACCTAAATTGTCTTGCCACTTGCTCAAAATGTTGCCACACTCCCCCTTTCACTGCAGTCATACACTGGAACCAAGTGTTCACTTCTTAATACCCACAAAAGTTCACCAGTTGCACAAACCCATATAACTGTTTCCTCCTCTGCCTCACACACTTAGATAGGTATACACCTTGCAACCCAATACCACTCATGTGTACTATACTTAACCGAGTATCCATATTATTTTTCATGAGTATCAGGTTTGATATAGACCCTTCACTAACCTGAATACAGTTGCACCCTACTGGAACACACACATCACTCCATAGAAAGTCTGAACCCGATTTTATACTGTCATGACACATTGTGCCTAATTACAAACTATACACACACACACATTATGGTATACACACTCTAACACACTCTAACACTGTAACACTCTAACACACACACACACACACACACACACACACACACACATATATATATATATATATATATATATATATATATATATATATATATAGTGGTGATTATAACATCTAAATAGATACACTTTTAGTAATAGGTAATTTATGAAACATTTGGAGTGCATAAGTCATAATACTATATATAGTGTCATGATATACTATCAATCTTATGCCCAAAATTCCAAATACTCTATTACTAATGAAATACATAGTAAATACTATTTATATATAATATGATTAGTTACAAGGAACAATAGAGGAAAAAATACTTCAACAAGAACAAAACCCCTTATATGGACACAACATCATGTAGAAAACACTATGGGAACCAAGGAAACTAAATTTTCCCCTTGTAGCTATTCCTAAACCATGGGTGGGCTCCTAATGGCCAAACAAATAATAAAAACAAAATTTAAAGGAGAGATTTCAGATTTTCACCAATTGGAAGATGGGTTCCTAATGCAAATTTTTTCTTCTCCCAAGCTCCTTGAAACCTAAGCTTCTAGGCTTCTTAGATGAGGAAAAATAAAAGGAATTGGGATTTTAAATTCTGAAATTAGGTGGAGGAAGGAAAGAGTTTATGGAAGAACTATTTCTAGGATTTTTCTTCATTAGCTATGTTGAACTAGATGGAGGCTCCCTCTCTCTATATAGGCCGGCCACTATGGGGACTTAGGGTTTGCAATGCACAAAGTCCTCAATGCCCCTACGGGTAGTCATGAAGAGTTATTCAAATAAGTGAAGTTTAATCCTAAGTGAGGGGTTTAACAAATTTTTAATTAAAATGGTTAGGGATTAACTAGTGGGTTCAAATATCTAGTCTAATGTAAAGTCCATGGTCAGATCAAGTCTAGTCCACTAACCCATATCATTAATAAATATAATATAATATATAATACATATAATGTAACTGTAAAAACAATATATATATATATATATATATATATATATATATATATATATTTATATATAGTATTGAAATGATAACAATGCCCCTACTCTAGAAATATGGTAGTGACATCGGGAGTTCTGCCTTCATCGATGATGTCCCCGGCCACATCACTCTAGTAGGGACAACCATCACAGGCAGGCCATATACCACCATTGGTTCAGCAAGACCCTCAGATTTTAGCACCTTCGGTGGGGCATCAGGAGCACCAGACGATAATTTCCCAAGGTGGGAGTATGCCACCACTGCCACCCAGTTCATTCCTCAGTGCGCCTCACAGATACCCTTTGTTCCACCTCCGTAGTTATTTTCGCAGGCTGACAGAAATGTTACTTCGACCAAATTTATACAGGCTTTGATACAGGATCAGTGGAAGCAAAATGAGCTGCTGAGACAAGCTCTTATTGCTGCAATGAGTAAACCTTCCCCACTACCACCAGCACCTGTGATAGCACCAGCGCCACGACCTTACGAGGGCAACATCAAGGGTTTCACTCAGATAAAACTGAAGCACTTCAAAGGTACGAAGACTCCCCTAGAAGTCTCCAAGTGGTTTATTAGCACCAAGATGTTGTTGAATGCATCACAGTTATCTGAGGACCCATGGATGATAATGAAAGACCTTCTACTTGAGGACAATTCTCACCATTGGTGGAAGGATGAGCAAAGATGATTTGGTGCCAACCAGACTTGGGAGAAGATCTACAAGCTCTTCAACGAGAGGTCTTTCCTTGCCAATATTTGAGATATCCTCCATGATCAATTTCTTTATTTAAAATAAGAGAATATAATGGTAATAGAGTACGACGTCCCCACGTGACCTTGTAGCCTATAAATAGGTTGCCCAGGGAGGAGAGAGAACTTTGTCTCTCTGCTTCCTCCTCTTTTATGAAAATATCGAAGGCTACTTATTTTCTTGTTGAGGAGTTTGTTAGAGGCATAATTGATACGTAGCCTCCTGATGCTGGCGCTCTATTTGGCGGTAGGGGAGTACTACCGTTCCTATGTCATGATGCTAAGGACACATAGACACAACTACATAGTCTCGCTGCATGGATAAGAAATAATCTAGAACATGCACAGAATTTTTACGTGGCCCTGTCGCATGGATAAGAGATCATTGAGAACATGCACAGGATTTTTTCATAGTTCAGCCGCATAGATGAAGGCTCATCCTGAACATGCGCCGACCATCACCTTGTCGCATGCGCCAAGCTTATCACTATCGCATAGATGAGAGAATATGCATGTGCTTTTTACGTAAGTGAGCCGCATAGATGAGGGCTTATCCCGAACATGTGGCAACCATTACTCTGTCGCATCGGCAGGGAATTGTCTAGAACATGCCCCGATCTTATCTCTGTCAAATAGATGAGAAGTCGTCTAGACCAGGCACAATCTTTTTGTTTGCTGATAATGTGCGTTCTATTTGTGCAGGTTTTGTCCTAGCTCGTCCTTTCTATGATGGAGCATGAAATGATATCATAATGCCCGTTGTTCGTGGTAAAGATAAACTTTATGCGATGGTTCACCAAGAACTGATCCAGGAGATGAGGGTGAATGCCTTTCGTTTTAAGCAGATTCGCCCTTGTTTATGCAACATGTTAGTTGTGTTTGTTCCCTTTATGCTTCCTGCTACCGGTCAGGAGCCTACGGTGCTGATTACTAGATTTGGATAGATTGTCATTCCTTGCGTCCAATCTTCTCGTATGCCCGAAGAGAGCCTAATCTCCCCCTCTTTTGTTGTCCATCAGTATAGGTTCTTTTCTATATACTGAGGTTTTCCCTGTGGAGGGATGACCCAGAGTGCATTGAGTTTTGTTGCCGGCTTCACTTGTGTCAGTAGCAGAAACAACACTGAGGGGCATTTTTAATGCAAAAGTTTCTTATCTGAGAGACCTCAAGGAAACCTTAAACCTGGATTTTCATCATAAGTACCTATGATCTTAAATATTAATAAAAACCTTCATAAATTGATTTCTATCATATGTACTCCTGATCTTGAATATTAATAAAAAAATTCTCCTTCTCTAGAATTTCTTCTTGTATTTTCCATTTTTATGTGTTGTGAACTTTGGGTATTAGTATTAGAGATAATATGGACGTAGTACGATACCGTAGTTTTCATGGATATCCCACTAGGGGTCTTTCGTGGGCCAATTACTTCTTGCGCACTTGAATGCAATTAATAAGTTCAAAATAAAATCCTTTCGGAGGTGATATGGACGTGATAGGTTTTGTAGACTTATCATCACTGGTGTACCTATAGTTAAGTATGAATGATAAGTTTTGATTACGATCGATATCAAAGGTATGATGGATGTGACAGTCGATAGTCAAAATGAAGAGGTTTACCAGAGGTAATGTGGACATGGGAAACTCTACTGGAGAAATAATGTTAGGACCATAGTTCAGAGGCGGTATGGACGTAATCTGATGCCTAAGAGAACTGACTTTGAGTGGTCAACCTAAGAGTGTAGATAGACATGAGAGTTTCTCCATAGGGGAGCTTTTGAGGATCCACTATTTATGGCAAATTTAGGACTCCTGATACATATAATGGATTTTACATTATTTTATAGAAAATGGTAGGTGTTGTGCATAGGCACTGGCAGGGGATAATATCACGCCCCAGTCCCAAAATACATAGGACTAGGACACGTAAGAATGCCAGCCGCATGGATATGGCAACTCTAATATATGGAAACCAAAATCCACACGTACGCTGTAATATGAATATTAATCCATAAGTGGTATAAACATATGTCGCAAATCACAGGGTATAATCTAAATCTCATCCATGAAAAATCAAATATAAATAAATAACCAGTATTTATGAAATTAGATCTCAATATAAGTATCTAAGGATGATAGTTGGATGGAAACAAATCCACTACCAACTCGAATGTAAAGGTACAACACAATAAACACAATATAGAAATACCAGCTAACAATCATGGGCTCGAAGTGAAGACATCCACGAAACATATATAACCATACAAATCTGTGTTCCTGCAAATACTAAAGAACAGATACACCTGGAAGGGGACCAGGTCCTCAGAGGGACGTAATAAGATACAAAACAGCAAGCCAATTTGAATACAGTAAACATGCATATTATTTGAAAATAAATAAGTATGCTGTACAAGACAATCTATATGAATGAAATTGAGGACAATTTTTTGACGTATGAGCAAGGGTAGGCTACTCGATCTACCTCACAACTCACACACACGTCAGTGGACATCAGAAATTGACATACCGAGGGGGTAGCGACCAGCGAGACTCCAGAAATTGACATACCGTGGGGGTAGCGACCAGCGCGACACACGCCCGTAGTGCGAGCTATATACTACGGTTTACCAGAGTAGTTAAAAGCCCATACGCCTAATGATTGTCCTCTCGTGATACTAAGTGCCATATGTGTGTCAACATATCTAATATATAGTAATGACTGAAAGAAAACTACACATATAATGAATAAACAAAAATACAATAAATATACAGAAATATACTAAGCATGCAAAATACTGTAAGCAATTTGGCAAGGTATCTTGCCTGATCTGAAAAAGAATGAAGTGCCAACTCAAGGCATCGTCCGATCTACCCGTCACATAAATTAAATAAGTTAGATTACAAAAGTGGGTGAATAGGTTCCTCCATTTTAATCTATTTTAATTCAGAATAAAATAACCTAAAATAGTATTTTAATCTTATTATAATATGATTTTATTGTTAAGTTCTAATTTTGGCCCAAAGAAGTCAACTTTAAGGATTTGTGATCCATGGCACGCAAATCGAGGCAATCCGTTGACCAAAAAGTCAACCAACTCAAATCTTGGATTTGTGTATGGAATCATATAGATTTTAATACTACATGAACACCATATTCGATGGTTTTATAAAATCACAAGTCGGTAAAGAGTTATGTCCACTACGGCGCACAAATAATAGTTTTTGGTAGTTTTCTATTTACGTCTACGTTGCACAAATTTTACAGTAGAATAAACTTATATTTTAAATTATGTATTATCATGTCAGCTTTCCGAAACTTTAAACGGTTTGTAATTCCGAGTTCGGGATCTCCCGAAATCTCAAAAATACCAAAATGCGTCTAATTTTGAACAGCTGACACTTTTAGAATTTTTTGGAAAAATAAGTTTTGAAATTATTAAAATAATTTATATATTCAGAAAACTTAACTTGATATGATTCTAACAAAAAAAAACTAGAGTGCGTTTGGAGTCCGAAGCTAGGAGATATCGTCTTTTTCAGTCGTCATAACTACTAGAAAATGAGGCTGAATTTATGACGAATTTTGACTATTTTTGGACGAAAAAGAGGTGAATTTGGAAAAAAAAATATGGAGGATGAGATATTTATAATGGTGGACATTACTTAATTAAATACGACTAGGATAGGTTAATTTGGATAGGATTATGATGAATTTAAATAAGGATAGGATATGCATGAAGTTGCTTTCCTAGTAGGTTCAGGATTTGAATTAATTTAAAATAGAGTTTGAATTTATCTCAATAATTTATAATCTTAAATATAATTAAATATAATACAAATAATTTATAAAATCTTATTAATATCTATTAACACTAAATTAGCATCTATCTAATATTAAGACTATATATATCCAAATAAATCCTAAATAATTTTAAAAATCTAATAAATTTCTTAAAATTCTAAATAAATTACAAAAAAATATAATTAAATATTTTAAACTAAAATAAATATTTGGTAGGAACAACATGCAAGTATGGTCGTATAGTAAATCATAGAAGTCCTAGAAATTTACGTTTCCTATGTTTTAATTACCTAAAAATTCTAGAAAAATCTTCAAAAATCTAAAATAACCTAAAAATTATTCTAAATAAATATTTATATAAGTAAATATATCAAGAAATTCATTTTCTAATTAACTAAGAGAATACTCTAAAGAAATTCAATATCTATAATAAATATAATAATATAAAATATACATAAAATATCTATTTTGGGTGAGGGGGTTTACAGATGAGGGAGATACGAGTCTAGGTTAGACATAATTATTTACAGGGAAAAGTTTATACGAAACTTGTATGTTACAAACTATGAAAAAGATAGAAAAGTACAAGAGATCCTAAATAAGAATCTAAGTATGTTACAAACTATTGAAAAGAGAGAAAAGTACAAGAGATCCTAAACAAGAATCTAAGTACAATTGATTCTGGGAAAGTATAACCGTAGAGATCTGATCAGCGGATTATCAGTTTACTCTTTCGACCACTCGACGACGAAGAAATGCACCCGCTGACAAAGAACTGCACATGACGACGAAGAAATATAGGGAATATTATGAACAACTTGGAGAGTTGGACAATATAAAAGTTTTGGCAACAACGTAACAAGAGGCTTTTATTTCTCACTCTGTTCTTGAATTTTAAAGGCTTGAAAATTCTAGCCCCTTTCTCTCTATCTGTTTGTATGTGCCCTTTTCTCTCTATCTGTCTGTATTACCCTCTTCTCTCTATCTGTCTGTATGTGCCCTTTTCTCTCTATCTGTCTGTATTACCCTCTTCTCTTTATCTGTCTGTATGTGCCCTCTTATTTCTAGGTGTAGGTAGGTGAATTTATAAAATTAAGGATCGGTTATGAGAGTTTGAGCACACTTTGGACAATTAACACTGTTTTACAATTATACGCGCACTTTTGGTGGACTAACACCCAACGTTCAGAATAAGTGGGAGCACAACTTACTGCCTGCTTGACACGTAGCCTCCTATACGAGGAAAGCATAGGTCGTGGTACAGTTATTTGTATAATTTTTATGAGAAGTACGGCATGTAAGATACGCACCCATAACTGTTCATTATCGGTTAGGATAATATGCGCACTTTAGAAGTCGTCTGGAGACTGGCGTATTTTTGGTAAGATTGGCACTGTGGCACATTTTTGAAATAAGTGGCACTATAACACATTTTTGAAGGAGTTGGCACTAGGGCACACTTTTGAAAAAATTGGCATAGCGGCACCCTTTTGAAGAAGTTGGCACAACGGCACACTTTTGAAGAAGTTGGCACAGTAGCACACTTTTAAAAAAATGAGCTCACTTTTGAAGAAGTTGGCATAACTACGCTCTTTAGAAGAAGTTAGCACAGCGGCACACTTTTGAATAAGTTGGCACAGTGACGCACATTTGAAGATGTTGGCACAAAATATACGAAACCAGAGATTCTCAGTTTTGAAGAAGTTGGCACAATGGTACACTTTTGAAGAAGTTGGCATAGCGTCTGGGTCGCTAAATGATAAATTAGGTCTGCGTGCCTCAGCTTAGCTGAAATAATAACTTCTGACTCTTCGACTTATGCATCTGTTAGCTATCAGTCTACTAAATTAAATGCTGATAGAGGAAAGATTTTTTTTGCACCAACTTTTGTAACACTAAGAAAGTGGGCCATCTTTCGAAAGTGCGCCAAACAGATAGAAAGTGTGCCATCTTTTCACTGTTGGGTTTATTTATAGAAAATCGTACCATTTATCTAAGGGCACTTTTTATGCTTCTATAAGACCCCCTTCAAAGTTTTTGAATTCGTTCAAATGAATTCAAAATAATTTGAATTACAAACGTAAAAGTTTTGAGATATTTGTGCGTGCACTCAGGAAAAAAAACCCAACCGATTTGCTGACATGGATGATATGCACGTATCTTTAGCTTATTTTTTGGTTTTGATGCAATTTTTTAGGAGACTCAGGTGGCTTTTCAGGAGAAATTTTTGAGAACTATACTGACTTTGGCACGTCTTATCCTATAAATAGGTGTAAAATTTTACCAACATTCCCAAATTTATCTTTTTTTTGCTATGAGGCTTGTGCATGGCCACTTTTAAGTGTGAGTCTACAAAGATGACCATAGCAATATGGCTCTATCGACTTTACTGTCCGTCGAGAAGTCGCAAGAGAAGACGCTTCTCAACGATGGGTGAGAGGATCATTTGGAGATCGTTGTTGCCGAGCTCTTTGTGTGATGGAGCATGGAAGGATATCATGGGCTTCATCGTTCGTGTTGAACTAACAAATTACCCAGAAGGCTGTTCATTGTCTTCAAACCCAACTTGCTAGAATTACTCTCTTAATATGGCCTATGTGCTGATTACATGGTTGGGATTAGAATTCCAACCGGGACTTCTAGCGGTGGCGTTGGATGGCGATAGCGAAACATCTCCCATTTGGCTCGCCATGTCCTCCATCGAGTCCGACAGAAATGGGGCCGGGCTAATTTAAACAGGCCCAGTCCTATACAGCATCCTTGTCAACAACATAGATTTTTTCTCCATGTAATGTGGTTTGAACTGAGGAGCCCATTTCTTTTGCACCTATATTCCTCCGCATTGGGAGCAGACGGGATGAAGAGATGGGGATGGCTCTGTGATAGATCCCCATCATATAAAATATTGGGTGTAATAGATTTCCATATATATAATCATAATTTTTAGAATAAAAATCTAGGTGTGATAAATCTCCATCATATGTAATCATGATTAAGCTTCAATAAAATTTTAGCTTTGCCTTCAATGTGGTGTATGTGTTTTGCTGACTGAAGACTTTTGTCGACGTACACCAGAAATTACTGAACATGTTGCCTTTTCCTTGTCATCCTACTGATACGCGCATAAATATGCATTCAGAGAAAATTGGATTTTGTGCGCACTGTACGGTTTATTGCACACATTTTTGCAACTTGTCTGGTCATACCATTATTCAATATTTTCTGTTAATCAGACAAATACGCGCACATGGGAATCCTCGAACCAACATACAAAACAGTTTTATGTTTTGCATTCTGCTCTTCGCTTGGTGAACAAACCGTTGCACCCTTGATGAATCATGTGGAGAAATTCGAACCGTGGCCCCTACTTCTTATAAATAAGATTTGACTACTAAATTCAAAATTCTTTATTTGAATCTGCTGATGGCTCCCCAGAACGAGTCTCTAGAGGAGGAAAGAAAGTCTAATGAATTGACTATTCTCCCAACCATTACGGCTAACTTTGATTGTGCCTCTACTGCTCCCGTACCACCTTTGGATGGACTTTCCCCACTCCAGAATGAGATCATTGATTCCCTCCATCATTTTGTTGATTCGGGAAAATAAGATGAACCAGCCGAAACAGACGTCCTACGTCGACTACTTGTATTGTCAGACGTCTGTGTTTTGTATGCTCTTGCTATGTTTATGAACAACTCGAAAGATTCTGACCCATCATCTTCTTAAGCATTTATATTATCTTTACTCATTTTTTATAAATAATGAAATTTTGTTTTACCTTAGTGATACTTTTAAATCAAGACCCATTGAATATATATCTGTTTAGAGGTATTATGGACATGGCAGAATAACTCTGTAGGAAAATTTGGTAGATTTATCACTCAAGGCATACTCATGCTGAGTACAAGTAATAAATTTTACAGGATGTAATACTATCAGAGGTGATAGTTCACTAGTTTACTCCATCGGGGAAGAGAAGAAAGAGTAGTTCATGGGCAAACTATTATCTTCTCTTTATAGGATAATAAATGGGATAAGATTTAGAGGTAATATGGATATGAATCACATTATATTTATTGATTGGTGAATAAACCTCTAAGATTATTCCTGACCTAACTGAAGATCAGGAATATGATATCCTTAAAACAACTGGGCTTTAAGAATATAACATTTTTGTTGGAGACAATCGTTTAGATGATCTCAACGAGAGTGTTTTGTTGGATTTGAGTATTGTCCCGTTGGAGAACTTTGAGGACCCATTACCCATGTCTTATTCAAGAATGAATATAGGTAACAGTTCGAGAGGCCATATAGGCTATGAGTTGTTGGAGATTAAATAAAATATATTTGATGCACATCTTATTTTAATCAGCTGGAGATAGAGAAGAATATGTCGTGCTTAGACATAATACTTCTTGAGGAATTTACCATTGATAGACATCGTTATTAAAACTCCATTAGGCATAGCGAGCCTGTAGGCTCCGATGGAGAATACTGTCTCCACCACATAAGGACCTTCCCATTTATCTTAGATTTTTTTTGGCTCTTATGGGTTGTGATCATATATCTTCTTACTAAAAGAACTAATTCACCAACCTGTAATATTCTTTCCTTGACCTTTCGATTAAAATCTCTGAAAATACGTACTTGGTATAGTTCAATGCGTTGTTGAACGTGCTACACTTTTCATCCAATGCTTCTTATTATTGCAGGCGTAATCGATTATTATTATCTCTTTTAGCTCAATAACAATAGCTATTATGAGAGAAGGTATCTGGATTTTAAGTGGAAGGACCGCTTCACACCCATTGACCAGAGAGAATAGTGTACAACCAGTCGGTGTTTGAACTATCGTGTTATAAGCTCATAAACACTTCCCGAGTTTCTCATTCCAATCGTATTTATTGGATGAGACAAACTTTTGAAAGAGTTTGATTATAGTCTTGTTGAAGGTTTTGGCTAAGCTGTTGGTTGCAGGATTGTAGGCTGTAGATGCTACATTCTGGATTCGATTCTTGTCACTAAACCAATAAAATGCTTGATTGATAAATTATGGTCCATTGTCATTTATTATCCTTCGGAGAACACCAAAACGATAGATAACATGGTGTTTAATGAAGTTCTTTACGTTGGACATCTTAACTTCGATGAACGGGACTGCTTCTACCTATTTGGATAAGTAATCAGTTATTGAAAGTATAAACCGATGTCCTCTAGAAGAAGATGGGTTACTCGGACCAATAATATCTATTCCCTAAGCTTCAAAAGGCTAGGAAGCAGCTGTAGGGTGTAAGAACTCTTCTGGCTGGGGGATAAAATTAACATAGATTTGGCATGACCAGTATTTACGAGCGTAATCTATGATATATGCCACCATGGTAGGCCAATAATAACCTATTCTCTTGAGGTGGTCTTATAATTTAGGACCTGACTGATGTGATCCACATATGCCATCATGAATCTCATAGAGTAATTGTCTCGCTTCAGTATTGGAAAGATAACATAGCAGCAATCTCTCATAAGAATGATGATATAATATTTTGGACGAGGCGTCATAGTAGAATCGGAGTGAGCGTCTTTTAATAGAAGTTTCTTACTTCGGATCTTCTGTAAGAATCCCATAAGCAGTGTAGTCTATAAATTGGTCTCTCCAATCTTTATCCATGGGGTTGAAATTATGACATAACTTTATTCAATGTGCAAGTAGTTTTTTGTACAGAATAACTCCTCCTGTTATCATAATTGAGTTTTGTCTCTTTAGGGGAACGACCAATGATTCTGCTAGGCCAGCCAAAGCATCCGCTTCCATATTCTGTAATAGAGGCACATGCTCGATAAAGAATCCTTTGAAAGTAAAAGACAGTTGGATTTTCGCTTTATGATAAGGGATGATGTCTTCATGTCGAAACTCATACTCTTCTCTGATCTGATTGACTATTAGTTTAGAATCTTCGTAGGCTTCAAGATATTCTATGTCCAATTCTTTAGCTAATTGGAGATCGATGAATAGAGCATTGCATTTTGCCACATATTTGGAACATGTTTCACTGAAAGAATATGCTCGATGAATTAGTAGTTTGTCAAGAGATACTAGGACTATGTCGAATCCAGCTACTATGTTGCCTTTGGGTCCTATTCTTAATGCGCCTAAAAATAATAGTTGCCAGCATCTCCCATTGCCATATTAGACTCTAAGACTTCATCTGGGATGTCACCGTATAGTTTAGAAGTTTTTGGTACATAATGAGATGCCAGGAAATCTGCTAGTGCTTGACCCTTCACTATTTTTTGCGGGATATACACCATATCATAAGGCGATAGCAGGATTGCCCATATAGCTAACTGAGAATTAAGTATGATTGGCTTGGTCATCAATACTCGGAAAAGATTTACTCTGGATATGACATGAATGGTTTGACCTTACATGTAATATCGTATCTTCTGAATAGCAAATATCAAGGCGAGATATTCTTTTTCCACCGAATTATATCAATGTTCAGCGCCGACCATCATGCGACTGGGATAATAAATTGTCTGTTCATGGCCTTCATTACACTTCTATGCAAGAAGTAAAGGATACCCTAGGGAGTCATCCATTGCTCGAACATACAACAAAAAGGGTTTTCCTACGATCGGAGACACCAGAAACGGCAAATTTGTTTAATATCAATTGATTTCGTCGAATGCTTGTTGACATACTTTGTTCCAGACAAAGGATACCCTTTCTTCATTAATTGAGTGAAGGGTCGGCATCGTCCCGAGAGATTGTAAATAAATATCCTAATGTATACCAGACTACCTTGTAGACCACGAAATTCTTTGAGATTACGTGGAGGCTACATTTCGAGGATAACTTTGATTTAATCAAGGTCAATATGAATACCTTTGGAAGTTATATCAAATCCAAGAAACTTGCCACTAGAGACTCCTAGAATGGAATTAGTTGAATTCATCTTCAACTGGTGGTGGCGCATTAATTCGAACACAGTCTTCAAATCTTGAAGGTGATCACCTTTGTAGCTACTCTTGACAGCGATGTCATCTACATATTATTTTACCGTTTTTCATAAATGTTTCTAAAAAATTATTCTCATGGATCATTGATACGTTGCACCCATATTTTTTAAGCCGAAGGCATGACTGTATAACAGTAAAATCCCAATGGTGTACGGAAAGAGGTATATTTTTCGTCATCAGGTGAGATATTGATTTTATAGTACCCTGAGAATCCATCTAAGAAGGACATACGTTGAAAGCTACATGTATTGTCGATCATGACATCTATGATGGGAAAAGAAAATTTATCTTTTGGATAGTCCGAGTTCAGATCTGGATAATTTATGCTGACCTAAACCTTTCCATTTTTCTTCATGAGTGGACGACATTGGCTACCCAGTCGGGATATTGCTCTTTTCGAACGAAGCCACATGCTATGAGTTTCTTGACTTCTGCTTCAATTATATCCATCATATTCAGACAGAATCGCCATTGTTGCTCTTTTATCAGGTTAGCATTCAGAAGAATATTGAGCTTGTGCATGGCTATTTGAGGATCTATGTAAAGCCTCTAACCTAAAATTAGGTCTACTTGGCATAAATAGAGAAACTAGGGCTAGTTTGTATCCAATTGGAAATAAGACATAGTATTTTATTTAAATATGTAATATTTATATTACCTAGTGCACCTTACTGTTGCTTCGATAATTGGAGCACCTCACTAGCCATTGCCTTCCTACAAATTTTACAACCTCGTCCTAGACATGTCTGCCTACCATTCTGACCTTTGTGTAACTTATAATCATGCCCTCTTGTGCTGTATTTTAGTCGCACAATATTCGTTGCGGACGTTTATAATAAATTCTAAATAAATAATACTTTGTATCCTTGTGCGTTCCAATCGAAATTGGAGACACAATCTTGACCCATTTTATGCAACCCAAATTATAATAATATTCTACTCTGAGCCCTCTATGTTTGTGACGCTTGTGTCCCACCTAATTTTATCCCCATATACTTCTAGTTCATTCCAGAACATCTTGCGCATAAATTTTAATTAATTTAATCCAATTTCCGTCTTTGTGCAATTTTCTAATTTTTTGGGCACTTTCATGCAAAAGAGCATTGAGGTGTCCACACCATTGGATAATACATGAAGAAACCCATCTTTCCCCATCATAGAAATTTTTTCGTAATTTTCAGAATGTACAGCGCATTCGTCATCCCCTTTATTTTAAACCTATCCTTGCATTTAAACAATGCAATTATGGCCCTCCAAACATCCCCATGTGAGCCCAAGGCCTAACCCAAGGGAGTGTTGACCAAGTCAAACTCTTCTAGGTCAAAACAAGCCCTTACATGTGTATATAAATATCCCTTCTTTTTCTTTCTCTTTTCTTTATTTTTCCTTTTCACCTAAAATAGCTAAACACAGCCGACCCCCAACCCCTATTCATCGTCTCCTTCCTCCCTTCCCCGGTCGGAGCCCCGATCACTCGACCCGTCGGAGCAGCCCCTGCCGTCCGCCACCATCCACCTTTCTTTCCTCGACTGTCCATCCCCTCGCCTCGCCGTAGAAGCCGTTGTATACCATCCTCCCGCCGGATGCTTCTCCCCCTTCGGCCATCTCGACCTGCACCCCCGATCCTGACCTCCATGGCCTCCATCTCCTCCCCCCCTTCCTGGTCCACCAGCAACACCACCACCACCTGGCCTCATCCCTCTTCCCTGTCCTCTCCTTCCTCCTCCCTGAGTAACACCAATACCACCATCGCCTCCGTTTCCCTCCGTCGGAACCGTGCCACCCAGGTCAACACCATCACACCACCAGCACTTCACCACCCCGCTCCCTGCCTCTCCTTCTCTTCGACCATAACCCCGGCCACCTCCTTCCTGTTAGCAGCTCCTCCCCTTCATGAGCTCCTCCTTATTAACTTCCTACTCCCCCTTCGCCGGAGCCGCCGGACTCCGGTCAACAGCCCATCAACACCCATCATCATCATCAATATCAACACCCTTCATCATTCTCAATATCAAACACCCATCATCATCCTCAACATCACCCCATCATCCACATCTCATCCTCGTTGTCACCCTTGTCCACATCATCGTCCTCGTCATCACCATCCTGTACATCATCATCCGCGTCATCACTATCCTCCACATCATCATCCCCGTCATCACCATCACCCCATCATCATCCTCGTCATCACCATCATCCCATAATCATCTACTTTACCACCATTATCATCATTTCTGTCATTATTACCATAATCATCACCATTGTAATCATCATCACCATTATAACCCCCCATCATCAATATAACCACCATTGTAGGCCTAATCATCACCTTAACCATAACCTAATTATCTCATCATCATTACCCTCACCATCGTCATCATCGTGGACCCGTCACCCTTGCCAGACAACCGTAGCAGACACCCCCGATTCCCGTGCCTGTGCACGCTGACCCCAAAGATCTATTAGATTGTTCTGCATGACTTCCGGAGCAGAATATTTGTGCTACGTAGCTTTCTTGCCAGGCAAGTATACCTTTCCTTTGTTGTTCTGTTTAGATTCAATTATATTATTAGTTGCATGTTTATTGTTTTAGATTATATAATTATGCGTGTCCGAGAGAGACTCGGGAGTAGTCAACGAAGGCATTGATGTTAGGATTGTGTCTGACCTAGAGACTAGTGGACCAACCTAAAGTTGTGGAGTTATTGGTATGACTCCCCTGGCCTTGACACATTTCTTACATGTTTTGTGAGTCTCATGTAGGACCCAGACTTGCATACGCGATTAGCCACCTGTACGTGTAGGTCGTGCGACGGATATGGTATAACTGCTAATAGTGATGCATGTTAGAAGACTTAGCAGTTATTAGTAGGTGAAGCATAGACTATCGTGGTAGATGGTCCAATCTTTGTCCTTTTTTGGTTGTAAGGTTGGGCTATTATTTTAACGATAGACTATGAGCCAGAGTTACGACGCCTCGGTGTAGTGGATGAAGCGTGTTGTGGATATAACATGCATAGATCATTGGGCGGGGAGGACGACTAGTAGCCGTATGGGATACCCACTTCCTTTAATCAGATGCCACACTCGACGGAGTGATATGGACGTTATATACTATTCAGATGCCCCGTTCTTCGGAGCGATATGGACGTTATATTATGCAGATGCCCCGTTCTTCAGAGCGGTATGGATGTTATATTATGCAGATGCCCCGTTCTTCGGAACGGTATTGACGTTACTATATTACATTGCGCCTTGTATTGGGGGCATATATGGCATATACTAGCCAGTTGTCACGATTGGTGAATTACGTCAGCATATGTCTAGCCTACACTTTTCCATACACTCTAAGTTGTCATCAAATTGCATTTCACTTAGATGGTTAGCATAACCCTTTATTTATTCAGTATTTACTTTATGGCAAGCTTCTATGTATCTTGTTATGTCCCTCTGAGGACCTGGTCCCTTTCCAGGTGTACATGTTCTTGAGTATTCGCAGGAGCGCAGATCCGGACTGGTTACTTACATTCCAAGAAAGTCTTCTCTTCGAGCCTCGTGATGGTTAGGTATGGTATTTATATTATGGTTGTTTTTATATCCTAGTTGGTAGTGGATTTGTTTCAATCCGACTATTGTAAACCCCCTGATTTTCAAAATAATTTTAATACAATTTTTCCCAAATTTTTTGGTATTTTTCTAGACGAAGAAGCAAGGTAATTGTGAGTTAAGGATTTTTAAATACAGTTTATTGGTGTTAAAATATTATAAAAATAATATTTTATGGTGTAAAATGGAAAACCAGATATGGGGTATTTTTCTGTAAATTTATTGGACTCCGGAGTAGCGTTTTAAGCCTTAAAAACTTTTGGATTGATAAACCAAACCAACCCTGAGCAAACCAAACCAAACCAGCAAATTGGGTCGGGTCGAATCTGAGCCAAACCCGACCCGAAACCCATTGGGAACCCTAGCCGCCGGATTCCCTGTAGCAGTATAAATCCTCCCCCTTGGCGTGCGTGCCCAGCCTCGGAAACCCTAGCTGAACGCCGCCGCCATCTTCTCTGTTCAGCCTCCTCTTTCCTCGTCTCGTGACCAGGCTGACCATGTTGACTCTTTCCTCGCTCACCCGCACAGCACCGACAGTATCCGCCGGCTCCCTCATATCCGCCGTGCCCTAACTCCGCCGAACCCGACTTTTCCTCCTTTTTGCTCGGCGGCAGCTTCCCCCTTTGCTCGACGCCTTCCTCCTTCCTACAGCTCCGCCGACACAATGACCTAACCGTGCTCCTCCCATCTAGAGCGACGCCGACCCATCCGCCGAGTCCAGCACGACCCCGACTCCCCTGTGTTCGACCCCGCCGCCAGGCCGTCCGACGTCGACATCCACCATCGCTCGACTCCTTGAGCCTCGCCGACCCAGAACCGGTCTCATCCGCCGTGTCCACCGACCACAGCGACTCAGCCAGGACACAGTTTGAGTCGGAAACAGCGAACAGTACCCACGGACGTGTGAAAACTCAGAATCATGGAGCCCTGTTCAGGTACCATTTTCTCTCCCCTCGTAACTCCGTTTTTGATTCCGTCAGTTGCAACGCATAGACTGTATAACCCTCTCTGTGCCCGTGCAACTCGCTCGGTGCATCGCGTCCTGTGGTGATCGTAAACTGCGATCCAAAAACAGGAAAACCAACGCCCTATTTTATCTCGGAACTGAGTGCGCTACGCCAAACGGGACGACTTGGTCGCATGCGGTCTTTACCGAAACATGCGCATCGTTGATACGGACATATGGTATTTCGCAGAATTCGATTCGGATGTGCGTGCACACCGGAATCAACGCGTATCCGCCGACACCGTCCCGTATCCGTCTATTCTAGAACACGCTGTAACTTTGTGTACACACATCGGATCGAGACGAAACCTATGCCATCGGACTCGTAGTAATATGCTGGTCCTGTGACCCAAGTTTGGTCTGATTCTGAGAACGTTGACAAAATCGTGTATCGTGGGCCCCATAGGCTCCACTTGAAGGGCAATTTTGAGATCGACTCATCGGAATCCAATTCTGGAAGTTCCGTTGGGTTCGTATCATCGTTCCTGACTTGTTGACACTAAGTTTAACAAATTTGGAGATCTTTGACCCTGACACACTTTTCGGTGCAAAGTGGCCCATATATGGACCCAGCTTTGGGCCAGAAATGTCATTTTTGCCCTTGTGTCCAAATTGGACTTAAGGACAGGCATTTCTAGCTATTTGATATCTTCTGAGATGGGTGGTGACATTTATTATAGCTTTTGGAGTAGTACCTACAGGATCCACTGATATAGGGACGACTGTTGGTATTCGGACCCCAGGCAAGTGTACCTTGCCAAACTCTGCAGTATTGTTACATACTTTCCTTGCTTCATTATATTGCTGTGCATGCTTAACCTAGGATCGTGTGATGTACTTAGCATCCAATTAATAGTCGGGTGCCAACACCGTACGCGGCGTTGTGTATTGTCATCTAGCGATGGACATTCGTGACACTTTATATTCTCGTACTTGTCTTAACAAGTACACTTTGACCCAGGACACTTGACACTGTTCATGAGATAGGATCTTCTCGAGATATTCGTGGTGATTCTGTATAGGATACAGGACTTGACAGAGATATTATATTCTTAGAGACATTATGACTTGTGCATTAGTTATGATACCGCTGACATGGACATGAGACGTTAAGGTCATGATATGCATGGTTACATTGGGTGGAGAGAGACACACAGGCTACAGGCTGATCATATATATACACCCCTATTATTGTGAGGCACAAGACTCTGAAGCCCAAGCTTGGCCCATTACTCATTATTACTACTGCTACCGGCTCCCCGACACAGAGCTTGTAGTGGCTTCAGCCTGAGTTCTAGTGCTACTCTCATCTTGCATATCACTTAGCTGGTTATTTAGTACTCCCTTATTGTTCCATCTATTGCTGGAGAGACCCACAGGCTATAGGTTGATTATGTTATGTCGGCTACTCAGTCTCCCGCTGAGCTAGACCATCTCATGATATCACTGCTACCGGCTCCCCTACACAGAGCTTGTAGTTGTTTCAACCTGGGTACTATTGATGTTCTCTCTTGCATTTCACACAGATGTTTACATACTTACCCTATTATTCTCATTATTTGCTGCACTGCTTATATTTTGGCTTGTATATTTTCTTGTACCTTGCTATATCCCCTGAGGACCTGGATATGGATTATGTCCCCAGGATTTGAGGACGAGATCTATCCCGAGATATACGGGACTGCAGTAGGAGCTGATCCAGGAGCTGTACCGCCATCCGAGGATAAGGTGTTAGCTGAAGACTTTACCTGAGCATTCATGTTCACGCTCAATATTTATTTATTTCAGTCTTTTATATTTTGGTCTGTTGAACTATTGTATCAGATATTTATCGGGTTGTTCCCCGAAGCACTGTGTTGAGACTGGTTGATGATTTACATTCCTTATATTCTGTGGATCATATTTTATATCTTGTGTGGATGAGATTAGTTGTGCCTTGATTGTCGTATACTTTGTTTTACAACTTAAGTATGCCCTGATGGATCCATTAAATTAGATTTGTCCATCGGTGCGTGCTGCTGGCCATTGCCACGTGTTCGGTCACTCGGTATTTTGGGACTGGGGCGTGACAACTATCATCATTAGATACTTTATATTAAGATCTAGTTCATAGATATTGTTTATTTATGTCATTTGATTTCTGTGGATGAGCTTAGATTATACCTTGTGATTTATGATAGTTTATACCACTTGTGGATTTGATATTCATAATATAGCGTACACATGTGTTATGGTTTCCATATATTAGAGTTGCCATATCCATGCGACTGGCATGCTTACGTGTCCTAGTCCTACGTATTTTGGGACTGGGGCATGACATGTTTTTAGTGGTGGCCCATGCAGGTCAGAGCGTATTATCTCGGTTACGTTACTGTACCGAGCAAGCTTGCACCTAGGATTAGAGTATAGGATCTCATCAATAATTGACTATGACTCATCCTCCTTCCAATCTGTTCTATTTGACTAATTGCATCATGATTGATTTCTGTACTTCCTTAATAGTTCCTTGAGTATAGCCTCTGCTAGAATATAGGGATCCCTGTTGTTAGGAAGATAATCAGGATAATATTCCTACTAATAATACAACTAGGGCATTGACACATCATTAAGTTTAGACTACCTAATAAACCCTAGCAACCCTTACATGTAGAATGATTGACCATTATCACTTGATAATTAGGGAAGTCTTGAGAGCAGTATAGACACAACTAGAGTGAGTTATAAATTTAACCATATTGTTTGACCCTAGCAATGAGGGACCAATAGAAATCCAAGGTTGAATATTAGGACCAAAACTTAACTTTTATAGTGATATAGTATTATAGAACTATAAATTTAGGTTCTTGTCCTGATGCTAGCAGACAGTACTTTAGGAAGCCAAGAGGAATGAATATAACATTTTCTTTATCATACCTCGAACATAGATATTAGCATACCACCTTCCCCTTAGAAAACCACGATATTATCTAGAGTTCCTCTATTTTAATTTTATATCTTTTTCCTCTGCAACCTTAACGTTCGTCAATTGTACGACGACTAAATTATGTTCTTCCTTTCTTTATCTTTCAAATCGTGCCGCATAACTCTTGATTGTAGGTCAAGTGATGTTAGGATATATAGCTTGCTAGGATTATAGTTGTTACTCTTGAATTTTGAATTATATGATTGGTAGTTTGAACTTGATAGTTGAGTATTCTTTTATATTATAATTTTATGATTATATCTTAGTTTTAAATCACGTGATTGTACCCCCACCTCGATACGAGTTATATCCTCTTTCCCCTTGAAGGCCAATAACTTTTCCATCCTTACTATTGACACATGTTCTATGAGCACTATGATTAAGACTTAAGATGACCATTACCTATATAAATAAGAGACCCAAATAAATACCAAGATCTTTTCCTCGTGTACCCTAATAAGAGTTCTACTTTATTTGCAAGTGCAAGGTTATTTTGTGGAATTCCTTTTAAGACAGTTATAATATTGGTTTATACTTCTAAGTTGGATAGTATGCCTCACAACCTAGTAACACATAGTCCTCTTGACTCATTATCGAAGTGTAACTGAATGACATTAACTGTATACTAGCATAAGACGATAGTATTTATTAAGACTCTAGAACTTAGAGGCCCATACCCCTATTTGGTCGACTAGCGACTTAGACAAGGAGTTTGTACGACAAATGTAGAGATTGTAGAGTCTTATCTTTTTGTGAACTTGAATTATTTTGTAATTTCTCTCATCATAATCTAGCGTACTTATATTTGTTGTACTACCTTGACTTATGCTGCTATTATAGCCTAGTTTTGCAAGCTTATTCTTTATCGAGCTTGTTTATGGCATATGTATTATTGGAGCGCTACACTAATATATTTCAGAATCAGTATATTACCGTCTGATCAACCATAGTGTGCTTGGTTCGCCCTTCGTATAACTACTTTACGTGGATTGAGATATATAGTGATTAGTAGACGAATGTACATGCCCTCTAGATATGTCTGAGCATATCATATCCGTTACATAATTGTACTGATACGAGCATTTGAATAAGAATTATCAAAATAGGATTTTAATCCACAACTGCCTTGACAATGGCCATTTTAATCCTTTAAACGCCTTGATCCCCATACTTCTTATCTATTACCTCCCCCCTGAACTCTTCATTGTTGTTTTCCGTCTTCCCTTAATTCGGAAAGATGAAAACTCGTGCTTAGTATAAGTTTGATATACAGAGAGTACTAGGTATACACCATAGGCCAATCACATTACTAGATGACTGCCTTTTATAACTGATTAAGGGTATATCATATATGATATATTTGGTGTTTAAATTCTTGAGGATTGAGTAACATGATTGAGTAAATTTGAGGAATAAGTTTTCTTAAATGAAAGAGCCTTATGTGATAGATGGGTAAATTCTAAGTTGGGTAGCAGTTGCATTGTCAACTGGAGAGGACTTCTTTTAGATTGTGATCGAGAAAAAATAGATTTAGAGGTTCAATTCATTTTAATTTTGAGAATTTTGGAAGAATGATTAAGATGATAAGGACTGATGAATTTTAAAAACTGTGATATGACGAACCAAATAATTATATTTGAGCATATGATTAAAATTTTGAATATGGAAGGTTGAATCACCAATTTAAACTTTGAAGATAAATATAGAAATCTAGACTTGAACAATTGGTGAATTAGATTTCAAATTTCATAATTTGTGGCCTTAAATTAAAAGTTAAAGGTTGATTGTGGGATTACCTATTTGAAATATTGAGGATGCAAATTGAATTTAAAAGTTCGAAGAGTACGAAATTCACAATTTGAAAATAAAAATAATATGTGGTTATAATTATTTTCTAGAGGAGATTATGATAATTGAAGATTGTGATATAAATTTTTAATGTGGGATGCCATATAGATTTGAATTAGATTGGATGTTAATTATTTAATTTAAAAATTGAGAGGATAGTGCGATGTGTTGAAGTTTGATCTAAACAATGGTTAATTTAATTTAAAGGTGATTGTGATGGAATTGAATATGTTTAAAATTTTCGGGAAGAGATTGTAATAGACTTGCCTTACGTACGCATGTGAAAGATTTAAACCAAATTATGCCTTATTTTAATTTCAAGGACAAAATTATTTTTAGTTGGGTAGATTGTAAACCCCCTCACCCAAAATTAGGTCTACTTGGCATAGATAGAGAAACTAGGGCTAGTTTATATCCAATTGGAAATAAGACGTGGCATTTTATTTAATTATGCAATATTTATATAACCTAGTGCACCTTACCGTTGCTTCGATAATTGGAGCGTCTCACTAGCCATTGCCTTCCTACAAATTTTACAACCTCGTCCTAGACATGCCTGTCTACCATTCTGACCTTTGTGTAACTTGTAATTATGCTCACTTGTGCTACATTTTAGTCACACAATATTCATCGCGGACGTTTATAATAAATTCTAAATAAATACGACTTTGTATCCTTGTGCGTTCCAATCGAAATTGGAGACACAATCTTGACCCATTTCGTGCAACCCAAATTATAATAATATTCTACTCTGAGCCCTCTATGTCTGTGACGCTTGTGTCCTACCTAATTTTATCCCCCATGTACTTCTAATTAATTCCAGAACATCTTGGGCAAAATTTTAATTAATTTAATCTAATTTCCGTCTTTGTGCAATTTTCTAATTTTTTGGGCGCTTTTATGCAAAAGAGCATTGAGGTGTTCACTCCATTAGATAATACATGAAGAAACCCATATTTACCCTTCATAGGAATTTTTTCGTAATTTTCAGAATGTACAACGCATTCATCGCCCCCTTTATTTTAAACCTTTCCTTGCATTTAAACAATGCAATTATTGCCCTCCAAACATCCCCATATGAGCCCAAGGCCCAACCCAAGGGAGTATTGACCAAGTCAAACTCTTCTAGGTCAAACCAAGCCCTTACATGTGTATATAAATATCCCTTCTTTTACTTTCTCTTTTCTTTATTTTTCTTGTTCACCTAAAATAGCTATAAACAGCCGACCCCCAACCCCTATTCATCGTCTCCTTCCTCCCTTCCCCGGTTGGAGCCCCGATCACCCGACTCGCCAGAGTAGTCCCTGCCGTCCGCCACCATCCACCTTTCTTCCTTCGACTGTCCATCCCCACGCCTCGCCGGAGAAGCTGTTGTATACCATCCTACCGTCAGATGCTCCTCCCCCTCCAGCCATCTCGACTAGCACCCCCGATCCCGACCTCCATGGCCTCCATCTCCTCCTCCCCTTACAGGTCCACCAGCAACACTACCGCCACCTGGCCTCGTCCCTCATCCCCGTCCTCTCCTTCCTCCTCCCTGAGTAACACCACCACCACCATCGCCTCTGTTTTCCTCCGCCGGAACCGGGCCACCCAAGCCAACACCATCATACCACTAGCACTTCACCACCCCGCTCCCTGCCTCTCCTCCTCCTCGACCATAACCCCGGCCACCTTCTTCCTGTCAGTAGCTCCTTTCCTTCATGAGCTCCTCCTCCCTGACTTCCTCCTTCCCCTTTGTAGGAACCGCCGGACTCCGGTCAGCAGCCCATCAACACCCATCATCATCATCAACATCAACACCCATCATCATTCTCAATATCAAATACCCATCATTATCCTCGTCATCACCCTTGTCCACATCATCGTCCTCATCATCACCCTTGTCCACATCATCGTCCTCGTCATCACCATCCTCCATATTATCATCCCCGTCATCACCATCACCCCTATCATCATCCTCGTCATCACTATCACCCCATTATCATCCACATCACCACCATTATCATCATTTCCGTTATTATTACCATAATCATCACCATTGTAATCATCATCACCATTATAACCACCCATCATCAATATAACCACCATCGTAGGCCTAATCACTACCTTAACCATAACCTAATCATCTCATCATCATTACCCTCGCCATCATCGTCATCGTGGACCCATCACCCATGCCAGACAACCATAACAGATACCCCCAATTCTCGTGCCTGTGCACGCTGACCCCGAAGATCTATTAGATTATTCTGCACGACTTCCAGAGCAGAATATTAGTGCTACGCAGCTTTCTTGCCAGGCAAGTATACCTTGCCTTTGTTGTACTGTTTAAATTCAGTTATATTGTTAGCTGCATATTTATTGTTTTAGATTATATAACTGTGTACGTCCGAGAGAGACTCGGGAGCAGTCAACGAGGCGTTGACGTTAGGATTGTGTCTGACCTATAGTCTAGTTGACCCACCTAAAGTTGTGGAGTTATTGGTATGACTCCCCAGGCCTTGACACATTTCTTACACATGTTGTAAGTCTCATGTAGGGCACGAACTTGCGTACGCGGTTGGCCACCTATACGTGTAGGTCGTACGATGGATAGGGTATAACAGTTAATAGTGATTCATGTTAGAAGACTTACCAGTTATTAGTAGGCAGAGCATAGACTATCGTGGTACGATGGTCCAATCCTTGTCCTTGTTTGGTTGTAAGGTTGGGCTATTGTTCTAACGATAGACTATGAGCCAGAGTTACGATGCCTCGGCGTAGTGGCTGAAGCGTGTTGTGGATACAACATGCATAGATCTTTGGGCGGGGATGACGACTAGTAGGCGTATAGGACAACCACTTCCTTTATTCAGATGCCACACTCGACGGAGTGATATGGACGTTATATACTATTCCGATGGCCCATTCTTCGGAGCGGTATAGACGTTATATTATGCAGATGCCCCATTCTTTGGAGCGGTATGGACGTTATATTATGCAAATGCCCCATTTTTGGAGCGGTATAGACGTTATTATATTATATTATGCCCTAGTATTTGGGGCATATGTGGCATATAATAGCCAGTTGTCACGATTGGTGAATTATGTCAGCATATGTCTAGCCTACACTTTCCCATATACTCTAAGTTATCCTCAAATTGCATTTCACTTAGATGGTTAGCGCAACCCTTTATTTATTCAGTATTTACTTTATAGCATGCTTCTATGTATCTTATTATTTCCCACTTAGGACCTGGTCTCTTTCCAGGTGTAGATGTTCATGAGTATTCGTAGGAGCGCAGATCCGGACTGGTTACTTAAATTCCAAGCAGGTCTTCTCTTCGAGCCTCGTGATGGTTAGGTGTGGTATTTATATTATAGTTGTTTTTATATCCTAGTTGGTAGTGGAGTTGTTTCCATCTAACTATCATCATTAGATACTTTATATTAATATCTAGTTCATAGATATTGTTTATTTATGTCATTTGATTTCTGTGGATGAGCTTAGATTATACCATATGATTTATGATAGTTTATACCACTTGTGGATTTGATATTCATAATACAGCGTACGCATGTGTTATGGTTTCCATACATTGGAGTTGCCATATCCTCGTAACTATTTGATATTCATAATACAGCGTAGGCATGCTTACGTGTCCTAGTCCTACGTATTTTGGGACTGGGGCATGACAATCTAGGTCAGGCATATCCTCGTAACTCCAGGCGAAGACATCAATACAATCCTCTATTAGCAGGAGTAAAGCATATTAATTTTCTTCCGGAAGACTCTTGCTAGTGAAGATTGGTCTTAGGGAAGATTCTTCTCCTACATCAATTTGGACTATTTTATGCTCTGTAGGTAATTCACGTTGCTCCAACTAAAGCTTCCATTGTGTATCCATTTGTTGAGCCCATGGATCATTCTCGAATAGTTCCAATAGTTAAACATCTTTATCATCTAAGATAGTTGATACCATATTTACAAAGAAAGTCTGTTTGAATATGTCACCCAGGCTTTCGTCAGAATCCCATAATGATGAGTCAGAGGAATAAGAATATGTCTCTTCTTTCGATTCTGAACCTTCGGTAATTGTTGGTGGTATAACATATCCCACACCATGACCAGTCCGTTGGTAGTATATTTTTGGCTTGCCTTTTGGAGAGAGATGATGTATAGGATTCCATCTGCATTTTTATAATTTAGTCCCAAACCAGATTTTAAGTTTTAGCCTATCCTTTTCATAATATTCTTGGCTGGTTGGCTATTACGATATGGTTGTATCTTCACCATATCTTTGTCAGAATTATTAGTCTGTGCGACTCTTTTGCTTCTAACTTTGCCAAAGATTATCTAATATTGTTTGTCCTATTTTGCTGGGACTATGAAGTATGTATCCTCATATTGTTTATATAATAAACTATATTGAAATAGAGATACCATGGGTATGGATAGAGGTTTATAGAGATAAAAAGCCTTTAAGAATTTCTCAACAAAGGGTTCAACATCAATGTAGTGTAAAGTAGTTCCTTCTTTATTCATGATATATAAGATTTTTTCATCTTCCATATAGTCAGTAGAATCTTTAGCCTTGACAGGAGGCTTGGCAAGGTTAATGACTAGGGGTTAATTCACTGATGTTGGTTGCTTGTTACGACGATGGTCGATAACAAGGGACTCATTCTCCAGTGTCGGTTGTTTATTGCACCGAAGGTTGATGACCAATAGAGGTGACTTTGTGTAGGTCGATGCCGAGAGTCTTTGAAGGAGTTGGACGAGTAGTACGTCCCTTAACTCGGATTATCAAAGGCTCTTCTTTTGGAGTGTTTTCATCTTCATCACTGGCTTTATTAGATTCTTTTTTTATATACTCCGGTGTATAGGGTGCAGAGTCAGCGAAATAGGCTTCAATACCTTTGAATAGGTTGAGGTCACCTACCTATATTTTGAATGTTCTCCTACTGTTCATATATTTAAAGCATTGATGTAGAGTAGAGGGTAAAATTTTATGCTTGTGTATCCACGGTCATCCCAGCAAAATATTGTAGGATACGTCATAGTCAATCATATAGCATTTGACTTCAGTACTTAGATCGCCTATCTGAATTTTTAGGCGTATCTTTTTCAATGGTTTACTTCTTCCAGCATTGAAGCCTAGAATGGTAGTACTGGTAGCAGACAGGTTGTGCATCGGTATCTTCAATCCTCTAAGTAGATTTTTTAGAATAATAGTGGTTGCAGAACTAGGGTCGATGTGAATTTGGTTTACCTTAATAGATCCGATGTAACCGATATAATACAGAGGCCTGTCATGCTGATTATCTTTGAGTAGCATGTCATCTTGCGTGAAGGTAATTTTAGGAATCTTCTCGATCACGTTGTGTCATTGAGGATACGCTAATGGCTCTTCATTAGAAGTCTTGAGTTGAGCTAAGCATGGGTCTACATGTATCATAGTATTGCTCAAAGCTACTCGAGTCTCCTTCGATAAACAAAGTTAATCGAATATGGATAGTCAGGCTAGGGTATTGGCTAATTGTGCTAATATGTCAAAATTATATGGCTTTTCAAATCCCTGGGGTACATTCTTCTTTAAGGTCTTATCGAAGCTTAGTTTCTTTTGCTTCACTTTCTCTACCGTAGTAGGCTTCAAAGGACCAAGTTCAGTTGTGACCGGAGCAACATGAGTTTGTGAAGTAGGAAGAGTGTTAAGAACATCTTCTGGGACAGATTCGTAGGTTTTATGATAATCTTTGCCAGACCTGGTACATGTTATGGCTTCTCGTTCGGACACCGGAGAGAGAAGCACCATGTTACAAGACTTGAGTTCTTTTTTATCATGCCTCTTCTTAGAGCGAGTCTGTGGGCTAGCTTTATCGGAACCTAATCTACTACAAGATTTGTTAGACTGTCCTTGGAGTTGTAGAGAAATACGTTGACCCTTGCCAAAGTTTAAACCTTCATCTTTCTGGAAGTCATACCCCATGTTTTGCATCAAGCGTACAAATTACTGACTATATCGATAAAATTGGGGACGATCCTCTTCAAGCACCTGAGATACTCTAATAGCTGTAGAAGAAGGAGGAGGAATTTGTGTAGGAACACTTTTATAAGCACTAAAAATTTGTTGTGCCCTATACAGCGGAACCCTTCCAATCATGGACCATTGTCGGTGTGTCAAGCAAAGCTTGCGAGTAGAGCTTGTTGGGATAATATTCAGATATTAAAATCTTCTCTCGAGAGATACATGTTCTTGATGTTGATCTTGATGCAGCAGGTCAGGATAAATCCACATAATCTTGCCATGGTCTGTGGTAAGAGGCCCCAATTATTCTGTTTGACTTATAAGAGGCAGAAGATTTACCACTTCCATTTTAGCTTGAGGTATTGGGATGACACCATTTGGGACTTTTTGTGCTGAAAAGTCGTCGAATTGAAGAGACATTATATTGGTAGTGACTGTCTTCTCTTCGTTGTGAAGGGTGATAGATTTAGCATCTATCAACTCCTGTATCTTACTTTTTAAGACATAACAAGACTTGGTAGGATGATGTATATATCGTTGGTATAAGCAGTATTTTGGGTTGTTTGTTTTATCAGCCTCATTTGGTCGCTTGATGTCAGGCAACTATAACTTTTTACTTTTTATCAAGCATTCAAAAATACTGTAGATATCGCTCTTGTCAAAGGAATATTCTTTCTTAGGACTGGAAGACTCTGGAGGCTTTTGTGCTGGAGGAGAGGTGGGTCGCTTTGACACATTTATCGCCAAGTCATCCTTTCCTTTGTTATTGAGATTATTCACACTATTGGAGGGGTTCTTCCCTTCAGCATTGGTCATTTGTAACCCCAAATTATATGCCATCTTTATGTTACCTTCAACAACATCGACCTTGATGATGAACGTCGTCCAGTCTTGAAATTGAGTTGGACCTTTCTAGAGCCCTACTATAGGTAGTAGGTTCCTTTTGCAAGTATCAATGAATACGGAGTCTGGAATACCGGGGGGTAACTACAGAGTTGCCTACCTGAAATGCTCAACAAATTCACGAGCGGATTCCTTCTCCTTCTGCTTGATATCGATTAGTAAAGACATTATCATATCCATGCCTCCCTTATAGAATCGTGAGAGAAAAAGATACTTCATGTCATCAAACGGGGATATGCAGTTATCAGGTAAACTATGATACCAATCGTAGGCTATGCAGACGAAGTATTCGACGAACAATCTGGTAAGAAGAGCATCATCTTTCTACAGATGGGCCATCATCATATTGAAGTAATTGATATATTGGCTCAGTGATGTCCTTCCTTCAAACAAGACTATCTATTGGGGTTTTTATTTAGAAGGGAATGAAATATTATCACAATTCAGAGGATAAGGATATTTTACCCCCAGCTTGTGTAGTTGGTCTTTGTTCTTTAAAATATCGACATATGAACGCATCTCTCAGACAGCTTCAAGAGGATCTTCTGGTCGGAGTAGTGTGGCTGACTGATACGATCCTGGTTGAACAGGTATTACTCTCGGATATCAACTATGAGTGAAGACATAGTGTAAGTCAATCGGTCAAACACAGACCGCTTTGCTGATGTGCAGCAATATTCAATTACAACTTTATGATAATTGTAATGATGTTCATTAGGAAATACTCCAGAAGGGTCCCTCTCTTTACACTTTTGTACAACAAGCTCACATAAATCAAAAATGGGAAGAGAAGGAAAGGAAAAGGGCAGACTTTGCCTCTTTACATGAGATATATTAAATCTTCCTTGCACATTTTTTGTCCCTTGTGTATAAAGTGATGTGCTAGCTTGACTGACAACTGATTTATCATATCTCGAGTTTTTTTCCTTCAGGGTGGAGAGAAAGTTGTTCCTAGCAGTCCTCTTATGTAAACTCACACAATATGCATGTTATAAAGAAATTAATCCTGCTTAGCACACTTTTTGTGGCACAAACAGACATGGCATAATTTGTCTACATGCATTTAATTTTGCACGAAGTTCTTGGCCAGGCACACTATAGTAGACTTCAGATGAATGGCGCATAATTTTTCCTCCACTGTGCGCGTAATTATGATGTTATGAGAGTGATTCTCCCTGACCAAGACTTTATTTGTACGCTTTTTGGTTTGGACAGCAGTATCTATGCCTTGCTTGCCTCGCATATTATAACGAATATGCGCGGACTGAGAAGCTTTGGTGTGGATCACTCTTTGCTTGAAATTACGCAAGTTGCGCGAATTATATCCCTTGTTTAACGCAAAGGATTCAGAAGATTGGGTGTGGATCACCCTTTGATCGAAATTGTGCGAGTTGCAAAAATTTTATCCCTTGTTTAACGTAAGTGAATTGTCCACTAAGTAATTAATATAAACAGAATTGACTAGGGAACTCTTGTCAACCAGAATGCGCTTTTCCTTGTTGGCAACAACTTCGGGATATGCACGACGAGGCTTAGGAACCAATACTTTATGAGTTTCCTCGACTTGAGTACGGGTGAGAGGTGGACACTGCCTTCAGAATAGAGCATTTCTTCATTTACCTGTTGTTCGAACTTCAACCAAGGTCAATTCCTAATTAATACAAAACATTACATGACTTTTCCTGTGTTGCATCCGCGATGTAGACAAAAATAGTGACTCTGCTGAGGAAGAGCTTATCCTCCAACGAGAAGCTTGTGACGTAATCCGATATGACCAAGTTAGGTTCGACTCAGAGGATGTTGGTCGTTCGATTCGACCAACAGGCATTCGAAGACATGCTGGATAAGTCGAGCTCTCAAATGAGGCTCGTACGACCTCGCAAAACTTACAAACTTAGGATGTCAAGGCCGCTGTGCCAAGCCCATAGTTGGTACCCGATGCATTATCAACCCCAACCGCAAATGCACATTCGGTTGACCTGTATCCCTCTAACAAGTCGAGTTCTTTAATGAGGCCCGCACAACCTCAAAAAGCTCGTAGGATTTGCATTGCCAAAGCCGCTGCGCTAAACCCGAACCCTATTCCAGAAGTACCGCCAACTTTTGCGGCATAAGCATATCCTATCTCCATCTCCAGATATATTCTTGATAGAGGTGGCACCAATTCCCGAGAAGCACGCCCGCAACGATCTGTGGGGAAGGAGACTTGCCGTCCCCAAATGTAGGCACATACGACCTTCCACAAATAGTCCTACCTCGTATAAGGATCCTTACGGTCTTGAATTGGATTCCATGTAATATGTGCCTAAGGACACTAGTTCAAGGAAGCCCAAAACATCCCGAGCCATGCGTAGTCAAGGGGCTGCCCCGCCAGCTCCCCAAAAGCATGATACTTTGGTGGTCACATGGGATACTGATGGAAGACTCTATAGGGCTGACCCAGGTGCTCATGCGCCGGATGTGGGTCGACCCTTAGTGCATTTCCAAACCCCCTTGGACACCGTAGTGGCACTTAAACCAAGTCAGAGAACAAACATTATGATGACAGACCCATGCGCCCAGTTTGGCTACCCATATATAGTAGGTTCATCTCACATCAAGTCTTCCACTAGTGATCTGGTTGCAGTTTCTGCAGAAGAACTGGGTCTAGGAGCAAACATTCCACTTTCACCTACATGTGCAAGGCTTGGCCGAGCACGTGAGATGGGTGCGAAAGTAAAACTTTTATCGTCTGATTTACGCAATGTGATTAATCACAAGCATAAGACGAAAGAGGCAACCCTCGCACATGATGTGTCCTCTCGAAGACACACTTGTGCCAATATCATCATCAACTACTGCTGCAACGAGGCGCCAATCCCTCAAACTAGATAGTCGGTGTTCCAGCGATTGCAACCTGCAGTACCAACCTGACGACATCTTAGGGAACAGATGCACGACGAGAAAGAATTGCCAGTCGCTTTAAGTTGCTCAACATGGAGGTCTCCTCCTATGAAGAAGATCTCAAAGAAAAACTCACATAACCTAAGGGTGTTGGTCAGCACACTACGAAGCCGTCTAAGGGGCAACAAACAAATACCTACTGTAGGAGAATTCCAAGGCACACACTAAAGAACAAGGGTTGGGGGTAGCCATACTGCTCCGAATAAAGCTACAACCAGAGCTGGGGGTAGTAGTCCACTAGTGTTCCATGACAATCCAACCTTCCAAGAGGACAGTAATCTCTGCACAAGGATGACAGCTTAGCTGGGGGTAGCTATACCCTCCAAGATAAGCCTGCAACTGAGACTGGAGTAGCAATCCTCCCAATAATAAGAGTAATACAACCCTACCCACTCTCTCTAAGGACAATAAGACTCAACATGGGAGGCAAAACTGAGGCATCTACCTCCCCGTCCACCTCCTCTCACGTAACGCCAGTATACATGGCAAGAGACTAGCATAGCATAGAATCCGGTAACCAATAATGCCTTAAGACACTCGAAGCCATAATGCAGGCTTTGAGTACTTCAATACAGACTCTGACTCACACAGTGCTAAAAATCAGAGAAAATATAGTTCCAACACAGCCGTAAGCCCCAGAACTAACAAATCCAAACCAGAGAACCAACGAGGAATCATGCATGCCTGATCAGGCTCCTCAGGTTGCAAGCAGCCAGACCGCACCTCGATCCTCTGCCTCTCTGCTGTTAGATGATATATATAAGACACTTAGGTACTTGCATGCCCGCATTGAGGCTCAGGATAACCAAAATAGGCTCCAAAAGCTTGGGATCCGGCAATCCTATCCTCCCGAGTATGATAACATGGTATACCTCCCAAGTACAAGCCACTAGCTTTAACTATATTTAAAGGAAAGACGTCACCCATCAATACATGAGATATTTTTAGTCTACAATGGGCCACTTACCTCGGGATGACGCCCTACCCACCAACTTATTCATCGGGGCGCTATCCGAAGTCGCTTTTGAGTAGTTTTGTATCCTTCCAGATAGGTGCATTTCGTTATTCGAAGACCTGAAGTCTCTCTTCTATATCCGATTCTACGAAGGAGTGATGGATATGACTATGTCCTCCCTAAAGGACATTACCCAAAGGGATAGAGAACTGGTACTAGATTACATTGAATGCTTCTGATAGGCAGCATTAAAGTTACCTCCTGGTATCCCCGAATCTACATTGATGAACAAGTGTCAAAAGAATCTCTTACCATCAGTAAGACTGGACGACATCTGGCCCATTCAATGACTGAACGACATCGGGCCCATTCAATGACTGGACAAAATTTATCGTAAGTGTCGCTACTGTAGAAAAGAGCATGAAAGACTCCCTCTTATTGGGATTCCAAGCCTCCAGCATTGAGGACAAGGGAAAGCGTTCCTTCACCGCTAACAATAGTTATGACAGTGAAGGGAAGCAAGCCTTGACGGTTAATGTGTCCAAAAATCTGACCTCACCTGCTACCAAACAAACAGAGCCACCTAGAGTACATGAGACATATTCATTTAACGATGATGACGTCATCAAAATCTTCGAAGTATTAATGAAGGGTAACAAACAACGGCTGCCTGACATCAAGTGTGCCAACTAAGCAGGCCAGTTTGATAATCCTAAGTACTGTCGCTACCATTGATATGTCCATCATGCCAAACTAGATTATTACATAATAAAAAGGTAAAAATAACGGTTGATCAATTCCAAAACCCTCACTATAGTCTTCGAAGACAAGATGGTCACTGCAAACATGGTGTCCCTCCAGCTCGACACCTTCCCGATAATAGAGGTCCAAGATGGTGTCGTCCCTATACCTAGGACAACCATGGAGGTTGTTAACATCCCTCCAGCTCAAGCAGATGGGTTGGTTCCCCTCACTACTCCAAGAGACAAAGTCATATGGGTTCATCTAGACCTCTTCCCGGATATGACACAGCCAGTAACATCTCTTGCTTCCAAGACAAAAGAAAAGAAAACAACATCATGCCACGCGGTCTCCCCGTCCACAGACGAAGCTCTCCCTGGCGTAACCAGGTCGGGTCTAGCTTATAAACGCGACTACAATGATTCCAACGATGGTACACGTTCAACTGTTCTACCTTCTACCTTCGATCCGGGTAAATCTAAACTTTTCACAGTGGACAAGAAAAAGCGGTAGAAGATGTGCTATGATAAACTCTACTAAAAGACATAAATCAAGGGTTGGAGAAGCCTTACAACTTTGACATTTTGGCACAGCTGGCCAATATTAATGCTATATTGTCACTCTTCGAAATTCTTCATCTCTATAAAAAGACTCGTGATGCTCTAAGTTAGGTGTTACAAATTGTCGACTCTTATCTCGTCCAGGTTAAGCCACCAGTCGAGAATCCCGCCGCATACCCCTATTGCAACAATATGGTGGAAGTGATAAAGAATATTTTATTCTCCTAGAAAGACATGATGCTGAAGAATAACAGGTACGATCATCCCCGGTATTACATATGATACATTAGAGCTATTAAGGTGGACCGAATGCATGTTGACCCCAGATCATCTCTTAGCATCATCCCATGAAGCTGCTGTAGACCTTGGGAATTCCGATGCATCGGTTGGAAGCCACCAATACCACTATTAGCGGCTTTAATTCCAGAAGAAGATACAAGTTAGCTGGCATCTCTGTTTCCGTGGTATGACTTACTACAGAACACAAGCCAGAAGACGTCACACCAATTATCACTACTATATTTCTAGATGAGGGTAATTTAGTCATTTTGTAATTATATTTATTTTAGTAATTAATATTTAATTATAGTGTGCTATTTTATTTAAATTGTATTTATATTATCTATTTATAGTTAGTGGACTAGCCTACTATTTAGACTTGACATTAGTGAACCCAATTAGACTTTTTATAACAATAATTGAGCCCAACATTGGACTAGGCCCAAGTAGACCCATTCCATTAGTTAATTAGAAGGATTAGCCTAACTTACTATAAGCACCTGATTTTTCAAAAAATATTAAACTTGGATTTTTTACAATTTTCTAGAATTTTCTGGGAATTTTCTGTAATTAAAATCAGGGTTCTTAATTATTAAAATTTTTTTTATTTGTTAATAAATAATATTAAAATATTATGGAAATAATATTTTTGGGTGTAAAATGAAAAACTGGACTTAGGATAATTTTTCTAGAATTTATTGGGCCCCGGACCTATTTTTAATTACCTAAAAACTAATTAATTATTATTATTATTATTATTATTATTATTATCATTATTATTATTATTATTACCCAGCCCGTAGACTGGCCCAGCCCAACCACTCTGAGCCCAGCCCAAACCCACGAACCGGCCCAATACCCTAGCGGGTCGGGTCGGGTCCACCCGAACCCGACCCGAGCCCATACCCGGCTGACCCGTTCCCCTTCTCCCCGCAGCCCGCGCATCCGCCGCCCGTGCCGCTCTCCGCTCCGTCCGCCTCGCCCCACACAGCCCCGCTCCGGCCCGCGGTCAAGTTTGGTTCGATTCTGAGAACGTTGACGAAATCGCGTGTTGTGGGCCCCATGGGCCCCGCTCGACGGAAGATTTCGTGATCGGCTCATCAGAATTTAATTCTGGAAGTTCCATTGGGTTCGTATCAGGGTTTCTGACCTATGGACACTAAGTTTGGTAAATTTGGAGACCTTTGACCCTGACACGTTTTTTGGTGCAAAGTGGGGCCCGCAAGCGAACCCCGTTTTGACCCAAAATTACCGTTTTGCCCTTGTCTCCAAATTGGACCCAAGGACAGTCGTTTCTAGCTATTTGATATCTTCTGAGCATGATGGTAATATTTATTTCAGCATCTGGACACATTTCTGGAAATTTCCCCGAGACACAAAACTGTAATTGTATCCAAACATCAAGCAAGTACCTGCACTTCAAGTTTAATCTTTATATGGTGAAAATTAATTTCCTTGCTCTACTAGTAACATTGATGTTTACACATAGTATTAGAACACTGGATTTCATGTCTCGAATACTGGTTTTTCATGTCTTGCTTTTCATGTCGGGTAGGAGAATACTAGGAGGCATGTAGTTTATCCTTTCCCCTTGTCGTGACTGCTAGCTGTGGGTACGCGACTGTACCCTCAGCCTTATACTTGTTATTCCTGACTGCTAGCCGCCTATGGCGTGCCTTATTAGCCTTATAAACCCCTACATGCCAACTATGTATTCTAAATACACAAGTTCACGCACATAGTTCTTGTCGTGTTGCAGTTCTTGTTGTCTAGTTACAGTTACATTTTTCTGTCACATTTTATTCCTGTTTACTCACATTTCTGGTTATAGCAATTAATCATATTTTACTTCTAGTCCTGATTTATAGCATTAGTTTTTAGTTAATTTTACTACTTACTTATGCATATTTCTTAACATGATGCTTAGTCAGTTATTTTCTACCTGTTACAAATATTTAGTTTAAATCTTGTTGTGTATGTGTACTTTGCTCCTTTTCTGACTGGATCCGTTGATTTAGGCGATGATGAGAACCTTGCCCCCACCTATTATGGCCCCTATGAGGTAGCAGGTGATACAGTTGCGAAGCCGGTTCCCCCACAGGAGACTACTCCTGCGGAATAGTTAGCAGTAGATATTTATTTTTCTTTCATCTTAGTAATCGGGTTTGTCCATGATTTAATTTACTGATTCTGTAATAAACTCTGGATCTGTTGTCACTTTCAGTTTATGAAATCTTAGCATTCTTTTCCTGTTATTTATCTTGCCTATTTAATTATTGTGAATGAGCTAGATTTTATATTACCTGTGATTATGCCCTAGACAGCGTACTACCGTCGACACTACGGCGTAGGCTGGACGTACCCACGTACTCATGCCCGAATATCCGGGTGTGGGTCGTGACATATTTTTGTGGTGGCCTATGCAGGTCAAACGACTAAATCGTTCGGTTCCAACTTAGGGACCGAACAGGCCTGCAACAAGATTGAGGATTTTAGGATAAAGCTCATTCACATAATAGGATCTTTTATTTCCAATCTTGATATCGGTCCTAGTCAATTTTTCATATCGCCCTTGATTTCCAAGTAATCTATTCTAATCTTCCTATCCCTTAATCTTCCAGAATGGTTCAGACCAGGAATACAGTAGGAGGCACATCAGAACCCGCTGAGTAGACTATGCCTGAAACTCTTGCACTCCCTCCGCCTCCAACTACTCCGACAGTTACTCCGGATGGGGCACAGCTACTTGGAGTATTCCAGGGACTAGTAGAATCCCAGAAAGAACAGACTGCCCTGCTACGGACTAGCCTTTTAGAAGCTCTTCGGTCCCAGGAGTCATGCCAAAAGAGGCCAGGAAGTGCCAAAGACTTCAAGAACCTTAAACCCCTGGAATTCTATGGAACTGAAGGCATTCTCTATGCCGATGAATGGATAGAGAATGTGGAGCGACTCCTGAAGACTGCTCGGGTCCCTGATGATCTCAAAGTGGAGTCTGCAAGCCTGCAACTATTTGACATAGCTCAGACCTGGTTTAGGGACGAACCTCAACTATCTACTCCTGACCTCACCTGGGAGGACTTCAAGAGGCTGTTCAAGGAGAAATTCTACCCCGAAGTGGCTCGGGAAGCTCTCGAAAGCCAATTCGAGAGGCTGGAACAAGGAAACCATTCTGTTGATGGTTACACTGCTGAATTTAGCAGATTGAGCCACTTTGCAGAGTACATGGTTCGTACCCCTGAGGATAGAGCCCGTAGATTCAAGAAGGGGTTGTCTCCTGATATTCGCCTTGCTGTCACCACTAGCCGAGCTCGTACATACGAGGAAATCTTGAGCGTGGCACAAGGTATTGAGAGAGACATGGGACACAAACTAAAACGGGAAAGAGATATTGGAAGTATGGGACCCCACAAACGCCCGTTCCAACAACAACCACAGCAGAGGCCCCCGCAGCAAACCCAGCGTCCTCTCCCTCGAGCCACAGCACCCCAACACCAAGCTCAAGGACAGAATCAACGAGTTCCCACTTGTGGCTTTTGTCAAAAACAAGGTCACACCTGGCAAGTTTGTAGGAAAAGAATGGGTGCCTGTCTATATTGTGGATCAACAGAACATCAAGTGAGGGACTGTTCCGCTGCTCCAGGATGCGGACAAGCTTACGTGATGACCGTGGAGAACACGCAGACTCTGGGAACAGCTAATGCGCGTAAGTGATTCGTAGATACCTTTTCTAGTATTGTTTAGCTCATGCCTATTGGTTCGTGACCTCAGCCCCAACCTAGTAATTTTGAACTTGCTAAATAACCTGGTATGCTTTTAAATTTGATAACTGTAGAGATTTTAGAGGCTTTTACTATTGTGCTTATTTTGTGTTATTTTGTGAACTTCAATAATTTGTACCTCCTTTTCATCCTCATCTAGCGCACTTAATTTTGCTGAACCTGACTTATGCTGCTATTTTATAGCCTAGTTTTGCAAGCTTACTCTTTATCGGGCTTGTTCATGACACATGTATTATTGAGGCCTGATCAACCCCACTAATACAAGTGTCTATTCAGAATCAGTGTACTACGGTCTGATCAACCTTAGTACATTTTGATTCGCACTTCGCACGACTACTTTACTTGGATTGAGATATATAGTTGACCAGTATACTCGCCCCCTAAATATGTTCGAGCATATCGTATCAGTTACATAACTGTACTAATACGAGCATGCGAATAAATGATTACCAGAATAGAATTTCAATCCATAACCGCCTGACAATTTCCATTAGAATTCTTTAAACGCCTTGATCCCTATACCTCTGTTCTACCACCTCGCCCTTAAACTCTTTATTTTTTATCCTCGTCTTCCCTTATTTCGGAATGACAAAATCCTGTACTTGGTATAAGTTTGATTTGTAAATAGTACTAGATATACCCCTCAGATTGATGATAACCCTTTATGACTAAGGGAATACCATAGGTGATGTGTTTGTGTTAAAGACTTAAGGATTCAATACCATGATTAATTAAGTTGGGACCTAGCTTTACTAGTTGTATAGCCTTAGAGGGTATATGGGTAAAAATTATAAGTTGGGTAGCGACCTCAATGTTCACCTGAGAGGAACCCGTTAGACTGTAATCAAGTAGGATTGGACAGAGAGAACCCTACCATATTTTAATTTCGAGGACAAAATTTTATAAGTTGGGTAGATTGTAAACACCTGATTTTTCAAAAAATATTAAACTTGGATTTTTTACAATTTTCTGGAATTTTCTGGGAATTTTCTGTAATTAAAATCAGGGTTCTTATTTATTGAATGATTTTTTAATTGTTAATAAATAATATTAAAATATTATGGAAATAATATTTTTTTGTGTAAAATGAAAAACTGGACTTAGGATATTTTTTCTGAAATTTATTGGGCCCCGGACCTATTTTTAATTACCTAAAAACTAATTATTATTATTATTATTATTATTATTATTATTATTATTATTATTATTATTATTACCCAGCCCGTAGACCGGCCCAGCCCAACCACTCTGAGCCCGGCCCAAACCCACGAACCGGCCCAATACCCTAGCGGGTCGGGTCGGGTCCACCCGAACCCGACCCGAACCCTTACCCGGCTGACCCGTTCCCCTTCTTCCCGTAGCCCGCGCATCCGCCGCCCGCGTCGCCCGCCGCTCCGTCCGCTTGGCCCCACGCAGCCCTGCACCCGCGGCCACGTTCCCCCTCCTCCTCCGCCCTTCCCGGCTGACCCCCGCCCCTTCAGCCTATAAATAACCCTAAAAAAAAAAACCCTCCGGCCACCACGACCCCGCCGGCTCACCCCCTCTGCTCCGCCGCTCACCGCCTCGCCTCGCCCCCGGCCCTCTCCTCCCTCTTCTCCTCCTTCCTCCTCCCCCTCAGCCGACGTCGAGCCCCCCGCAGCAGCAGCTCCGCCGGACTACAGCGCCTCCGGCCGTCAGCCAGCGTCGACTCCCCGCCAGCGCTGCCCCCAGCGCCTCCGGCCGGCCTCCCCCGCAGCGGCGCCACCCTCCTCCGGCCGGGCTCCCCTCGCCGGAGTTCAAAACCCTAACCCTAAATCCCCAAATTTTGTGTCGGCGTGTCGGACACGACACGGACACGAGAAAACCCCGTTTCGAGGAGCCCTGTTCAGGTACTCATATCTTTCTCCTCGCAGCCCCGTTTTCAATTCCGTAAATTGCGTTGAGAAGCCTGTATGACCCTCTCGGTGCCCGGATAAACCGCTCGGGGCATCGCGTCCTGTGGTGATCGCACACCGCGATCCAAAAACAGGAAAAATATTAACCCGATTCACCCCGGAACTGGGTATGCCCCACCAAACGGGACGACTTGGTCGCACGCGGTCTTCACAGATACGTGCGAAGCATTGATACGGACGTGTGGGATTTCGCGAAAGTCGATTCGGGTGTGCGTGCACACCGGGATCAACGCGTATCCGCGGACACCGCCCCGTATCCGTCTTTTCTGATTCACGTCCCAACTTTGTGTACACACGTCGGATCGAGACAAAACTTGTGCCATCGGACTTGTAGCGATACGCTGGTCCTGTGGGTCAAGTTTGGTTCGATTCTGAGAACGTTGACGAAATCGCGTGTCATGGGCCCCACGGGCCCCGCTCGACGTGCGATTTCGTGATCGGCTCATCGGAATTCAATTCTGGAAGTTTCGTTGGGTTCGTATCAGCGTTTCTGACCTGTGGACACTAAGTTTAGTAAATTTGGAGACCTTTGACCCTGACACATTTTTCGGTGCAAAGATAGGCGGACCCCGTTTTGACCCGAAATTACCGTTTTGCCCTTGTCTCCAAATTGGACCCAAGGAAAGGCGTTTCTAGCTATTTGATATCTTCTGAGCACGATGGTAATGTTTATTTCAGCATCTGGACACATTTCTAGAAATTTCCCTGAGACACAAAACTGTAATTGGATCCAAACATCAGGCAAGTACCTGCACTTCAAGTTTTATCTTTATATGGTGAAAATTAATTTCCTTGCTCTACTAGTAACATTGATGTTTACACGTAGTATTAGAACACTGGATTTCATGTCTTGAATACTAGTTTTTCATGTCTTGCTTTTCATGTCGGGTGGGAGAATACTAGGAGGCATGTAGTTTACCCTTCCCCCTTGTCGTGACTGCTAGCTGTGGGTACGCGACTGTACCCTCAGCCTTATACTTGTTATTCCTGACTGCTAGCCGCCTATGGCGTGCCTTATTAGCCTTATAAACCCCTACATGCCAACTATGTATTCTAAATACATAATTTTACGCACATAGTTCTTGTCGTGTTGCAGTTCTTGTTGTCTAGTTACAGTTATATTTTTTTGTCACATTTTATTCCTGTTTACTCACATTTCTGGTTATAGCAATTAATCATATTTTACTTCTAGTCCTGATTTATAGCATTAGTTTTCAGTTAATTTTACTACTTACTTATGCATATTTCTCAACATGATGCTTAGTCAGTTATTTTCTACCTGTCACAAATATTTAGTTTAAATCTTGTTGTGCATTGTGTACTTTGCTCCTTTCCTGACTGGATCCGTTGATTTAGACGATGATGAGAACCTTGCCCCCACCTATTATGGCCCCTATGAGGCAGTAGGTGATACAGTTGCGGAGCCGGTTCCCCCACAGGAGACTACTCCTGCGGAATAGTTAGCAGTAGATATTTATTTTTCTTTCATCTTAGTAATCGGGTTTGTCCCCGATTTAATTTCCAGATTCTGTAATAAACTCTGGATTTGTTGTCACTTTCAGTTTATGAAATCTTAGCATTCTTTTCCTGTTATTTTTCTTGCCTATTTAATTATTGTGAATGAGCTAGATTTTATATTACCTGTGATTATGCCCTAGACAGCGTACTACCGCCGACACTGCGGCGTAGGCTGGACGTACCCACGTACTCGTGCCCGAATATCCGGGTGCGGGTCGTGACACTTACAATAGTTTAGAAGCTTTTCAAAATGGCCCTTCTTAATTATTCTTCATAGTTTAGCATGTAGGGGCAACTTGGACATTTGTTGTGACTTGGAGAGGAGAAAAGGGGGCCGACCACTTTATGTGGACGAGTTTCTCTCTTTTCTTATTCTCTCCATTCATTTTTAGATCCCCAATTTTCTATATCCCCAATTTATTTCATCTCTCCATCAATTTTAACCTAATTTCTTCTATTCTCTCGCAATCCCTTCAAGCAAGGAGCATTGGAGCTTGGATTTACAAGGAGCACTTAGAGAAGGAGCATTTGGCAAGGAGCTTGTGTCTGAATCGGGTCTATTTGAGTATTTCATTGGGAATCCATCTTTTAATAGGTATAATTCTAATTTTCTTTATAAGTTAGACTCTAAATCATGCATCTGACCATTAGGAACCCTTCCATGGCATAGAGCTACCTATAGGAAGATATTCTAGGCTCTATTGATGTACATTGATACTTATACATAGGTGTTTGTGTCCAATTTGGAAGAAATCCGAGATTGGTATACCTAGTATTTGTCATTATGTCAAACTGGTCTAATTAGACTTAGATTGATGGTGATAGACTAGATACGTGTCCACAAATGGATGTGAGTAGGCCATATCATGGTATTTTGGGATACGCTACGATACGTGGTTCATTTTTGGTGATTTGTGTAAATTTTCTTCAATTTCTATTATAACAATTTACTTTAGTTGTATTATGATGATATGGATATATATAATGGTTTTTGTAATGTATTGGGGGAAATTGGTATTCTTTTGGGTCCGTACCATAGAGTATCATAGTTTAGTATGCCAAGTGTTGTTTAGGTGTCTATAGTTGTATATATGTGTAGTAGTGTGAGTGTGATCAGCTATATATGTATGGACTTGTGTGTGTATTATGCTTGTATGGGGAACTGAGGTATGTTAGAAGCGGAGGAAAGTATGATTTTGTAACTGGCTCAGCAACAATAAATAGATGCAAGAGAGGGGGAGCAGTCAAGTTAATATGAGACAGTATGCTGTCTAATTAGAAAAACTCAACAATAGCTTTAGAAGGGGGTTCAATTGACAGGATTAAAGGGGATATACACAAACGTGTATTAGCATGAGGGTGCACCACTATAAGGAGGACAGTGCACTGAATATGCACTGTCAGGTAGCATAACCAAATTACTATAGCAGCCAGGTGAAGTAGGGGTATGCAGTGGCTGCACTGTAGTCTTGTGTGCAGATGTTATATATAACAACAATATCAGTAGTAGTAAATAGGTGTTTGGGGAAGAGATAAATTCTCGGTTATGATACCATGAGTATCAGTGAACACTTGTGCACTGATATTAGAAAATAGTGGGTTAGTATAAGAGAGGGAAAGAGCTCATGTCTGAACAGACTAACGAGTGTATATCAGTATGAAACAATAATGTGTGTGTGTTTCAATGTGAACACACTATTATGGGTGTTTATCAGTGTAACAATAATGATATGGGTGCATTAGTTAATATATTTTTGAGTGATACTAGTGTATCTATGAGTGTGTTAGAGTTGGAATATAAGGAACCAGTGACTGAAGGGTGAAGTAATACCTAAGTGTACTCAGGTACATGTGTAGTAGTGAGTGTAGGGGAAGGAAATGTGATACTAAGTTCAGATGTGCAGTTGGCCTTATAAGAATGATTGAGAAGTGAAGTAATTAATATATTAGTGCGGAGTTAAGGTAAGGTAAGGAGTTGCTAGTGTTAGGTAGAGAGTAGATACTAAGATACTCTAATATAGTTGATAGTTAGTGTTCATGAGTAAGTATGTGAATACCTTACTATTAATGACTAGTATAGGTAATACCCCAAGGTATTGACTAGATTAACTAGTATTGGTCTAAAAATATAGGTATGACATAGTTTTGACTAGTTGACTAAGGTTGACTTAGATTAGCTTGAGTGGCCTAGAAATGAACTAGAAAAGCATATTTAATACATTTTAGCTTATTTATTATTTTATTACACCCAATTGATATGCCATTCCTATATAGGTGTGTGTGGCACCATCTTGGACACCGAGTTACATTTTTTGCTCAGGACCAGAGGCGAGTAAATCTCTCTGTTAGTTTTTATTTCATGATAGTGTATATATCACATATTCTAGAACTGTATACTTGATTCCGATAAAGTGGTTACACGGACTGGTACTATATGGATCCTATCAAGAGATATTATCCCCTTACCGTGTTTAGCGGGTACTCCTTTACATGTATTTCATTATGTGCATCAGGTATTGGTTGTCATGTACTTCGTGTTCACACACTGCCTCGTGTACAGTGTGCCTATATTACTCGTGTTCGTAATGTAGCATTATCGGATCCATGAGTATTGGTTGGGGATGGAGGAGTAGTAGTTGGTTATGTGATCAAAGCCCAGTATATTCGTGTATATATCGATTACACATCACACGTGTAATCAAGTTACCTTATTGCATTCGTGTATAATCTAAATCAATCACATAACGAACATGTACTCTAAGACACATTAGCTAGTATTATCTAATTCCATTACTTGTAGTTATTCTATATTGTTTGTTCTTTCCTTCCAGTACTTTACATGCTTATTCTGGATCATTTTCATTTCTTAGTTACTAGTACATCTTGTATTCTTTTCTATTACCTGTCATATATGCTTTACCATGTATTTAGAACTATTTTTAGAGTTTTGTACTTCTTTCCAATCCTGATTGACTATATTTTTTAGATGACTGGTTAGTGGAGATGTGTCCCATATATTACGGGGCACAAGATGGCGAGCCTGCTGGAGAGATTGCACCCTTAGTCCAGGAGGATGTAACATTAGTCACCGAGGAGACTTAGTTTTATTTTGGCATTGTATTTGACTCTTAGACTTGGCATGTACTATTATTTTTGAAACTATGGGGTTGTGATTAGTTGTTGGACTTGGATATATTTATGACTCATGTACTCTTTCTTTTATTCTATATCGTGTTATTTCTTTTTCTAGTTTGATAGTGTGATTGAGTATTGATTTGATTATCATATATCATATTGTTCCTCTATTAGGAGTTGAGATGATACGACATGTACCTTATATATATGGTATGAGATGTTTAGATAGTATTGTTGATCTAGACAACATTCTATGTCGCTGTTATATTATAGGCTGGGAATGGTTTACGTACTCGTGCCCTTATTCCGGGTGCGGATCATGACACATTTTTAGTGGTGGCCCATGCAGGTCAAGAGGTCGTAATTAGTGCGATATCGAAGTATTACTCAGACTTAGAGTGTTGTTATGAGCCAGCTTTAGGATATAAAATTTAGGCTGAGAGTATACTCAATCACAGCTAGGAACACTACCAACTTATTATTTTTCTATCCTTATCAATCTAAATGCTTGTTTACTTGAATAATTTTGTCTTTCTTTGATGATCCCGTATCTTACTCAATATTGATTCCTTTATTTTAATCTATTTTTAGGATGCTTCCAAAGATGAGATCCTAGCTCTCAAGCACAGTGTCAGCAAGGTCGGTCACTTTTGCCACCTCTGAGTAGGGAAGCAGCAGCCACTACTCCATCATCTTCACTGGTCCAGGTGGACGTTACTGCAGCAGCTTTCGGGGGTGCTCCACCTCTAGTACAGAGAATCGTACCTATAGTATAAGAGTAGCTTCCACCAACCTCACTAGCAGTTAATCTGGTGCAGATATATTCGTTATTCTAGAAGATGATGGAGGCCCCGATGGCCCAGGCGGAGGCCCAATAGCGTCAGTCTTAGGTGATACGGCGGGGGATTGAGAATGCCTACCAGCTAGTACTCACCGCAGTAGAGAGGGTTATCTCAGTCCAGCCACTTGTGCCAACACCTCAGCCCATCCTGTAGTAGCCGAGGCTAGGGACTATCATTAACTTCAAGAGGGTGGGGACTAAGGAATTTAAGGGCACCGAGAGGATTTTGTATGTGGATGATTAGATCGAGAAAATTGGGCGCAGATTCTAGAGAGCCTACAGGTGGAGGCAGCGGGGAGCATGTTGATATTAAATTGACATAGTTCAGGACAAACCCGAGGATCACAGCACCAAGACTGACTTAGAGGCTTTTAAGGAGCTTTTCAAGCGAAAGTTCTTTCCGGACGTGGCTACGAGTTTCCTGGAGAGTCAGTTCCAGGACCTCGTCCAGGGAAGCATGTTAGTAGACGAGTATGCAGCAGAGTTCAGCAGATTGCTTTCACCAAACCCTAATTCTCAAACACTTGCACACCATAATATATCAAGTTTATATTATTCTAGCATGGTACTCTAGTATGATAACATTATGTCCTCATTCTATACATGCATTATATATATATATATATATATATATATATATATATATATATATATATATATATATATATATATATATATATATATGTCACATCCATTCCCAGATCTGATATTCTTGAATTTGTGATATTTAAAATTTTCTCTGTAGATGTATTTATGTTGTATTTACTTGTTGGTTCCTGTTAAATATGTTGTATTTATTTAATTGTATTCTTGTTTATTGTGGGAGACTACCCGAGACCAGTAGTGAACACCTTAGCAAATTGCCATGGACACATGCCAAAACCCGTATATAGGATGGATACCAGATCTGGTTCACTCTTGAAACTACTAAGCCTATTTTGGATGGTTAAGATGGTTGGAGAGAGTCATGACTTAATCCTAGGGCTAACCACATTCGCTTGGTAAATATATATATGTTATTTTCTCTCTCCTCTCTCATTCTTCCTTGTTTCCACTTTCCTTCTTCTTTCTTCTTCCTCCTTTCCTCAAAAGGCTAAGAGAGGAAGAAGAAATGCTATACGGCATAAAAATGCTATGCGGCCTGAACTCCTTGCCGCATACCAGCATGCATCCATCTCTTTGGGACGCATGACTGATACACATGTATTCTAAAGGGACTCCTTGTATTAACTCGCTGAACAAATAAGAATTTTGCTACGTCTAAGAGACCTCTAAGAGGCATCGACCTCTATGCAGCACCGACCCATATGCGACAAACAAACATATGCGGCAAGTAGAGCATGCGACACTTTTCTTCGGACGCATGACTCTGATTGTTTCGCACATCTTTTCATGATTTTATCTTTTCTTTCTGACACACTTTATGGCCTGTCACATCCATCACTTCAGTCACATCACTAACACTTAATTTAATACACGTCACTTTCGTACTTGTTCCAAGAGTGGACTTGCCTTGACGCTATACGGCACCTGCCTCATGCGACAAGCAGTGCATGCGGCCAGGAGCCATTTACGGCCTTGGGCTGCATGCAGCTAGCTTGTCCATGCGGCCAACGCGTCCATATGGTCAGTTGATCATGCGCCTGATCATTGCATGCGGTCCGACCCATACGGCAATCCATGCGTGAACTTCTCATGCGCGTATGTGATCCTATGCGACCCTAATAATCTATGAACATGTTCCACAATTTTTTGAGTATAATTATTTAATTTGGAATATTTCCTATTGTACCCTATATGGTTGATCATGGCTCCTTATCTGTGTTATTCTATAGGAAGAGTGGACTTAGTAACCAGATTGTACTAGACCTGTCTAGGTGCTAGAATTGACTATGTGCATAGTATGATTATATGCTATAGTAGACCATATGGCAACCAAGAGTAAACTTTGATTAGTAGATTAACTTATCCTTTGTACGTCGGATAGAGTGAGGGACGTAGTTCTGCTTTGGTGATGATCTACAATCCCGGTCCTTGTTTGGTTTAAGGATTGTAGATCTGCTCCAGAGTGGTTCATACTCCCCCCTTACTCACGTTCGGTGGCATAATTGTTGATTTGAGGATTTCATAAATTTAGACTTCCAATTGATTAGTAGTCGGTGTACCTGATTTGAGAAGATTATATTTTGACCAAGTGTCCCCATATGATAAGACTCATACGACCAACTGTAAGTTTGTGATTCAACCCAATTTGTTGTATCTGTAACGATACAATTGCTACGTGCTACGTGTATATGTATTATAATGTGTACTGAGGTATGACATAACTTGCTACGTGCTATGAGATTATATGTTTCGGGTTGTGCATCGAGAATGTCTCATATACTATGCAATATGTGATATTATAATATTAATTCCCCAGCACGGTCATGGTATATGGGTCAACTACCAAAGCATGGCTTAGACTTGATTGATTGTTGCTTCACGCTAGGGTGAATCTGAATTAAACTGCCAAGTGACAAAGTAGATTCGTATCTAGCATGGATCATACTATGGTACGATATATAAGGGAAGTAACATGTGACCACGTCATGTGATTCCTACTAACCGTAGGGTTAACTAGGCAACTAAAACATATAGAGCATTGGGAAAAATGGGATCCTGAGATCGTGCATGGCGAGCCACCCTCAAATAAATTTTGAGGTGTGAAAGATTGCCACCACGGATATTGTATATCATCCGCATTAGTGGAGTACAATATTTAACTTTTTATATTTAAACCGAGCCAACATTTTTCCTATAGGAATGGTTGGAACTATTACTGATCTATCTTAGCAAGGTGGCCCAAACTTCACATTTCAGGCCGTAGGATTGATTGGCCGATTAAATGAGTATGTACTGGTAGTCTAGGGACATGAACTATTGTGGTATGATGGTTCAATCCTTGTCCTTGTTTGGTTGTAGGATTGCGCCAATGTGTCATAATAGATTAGGTACCAAAGCTGCATTTTATATCTATATCTTAGCTTGTATTATGGCATGTGTGTCCTAGATTATATTGATGTGTTGTATCTTCGTTGTGTTCATAATTGGTGAGTCATACCCTGTCTCGATGTAGTGTGACCCATCTTATCCTTGTTTGGTTGTATAGGTGTCCTACTGCTCCGATGAAAGGTGATACGCTTGTAGTTATGGCACGGATTATCCTATTCTATGTACTTTATTAGTTATTGCTTCATTCACTTGTGCTCCTTTGTGGTACTTGCTATCGGGGTCTGACCCCGCTAGTTCTGTTTGGCCAGGTTTAGTAGCAGAGCCCGAGGATCATGTCCTGTATTTGACCTATGTTGTACACTAGGAGGATGTCCGTCGAGGAACTTGTGGGTTTCTTCTTCCCCACTATGAATATCATTTTATATTACCCTTTTTGGCGTTGAGCCGACCGTACCTGTTAGCCGATTTATCTGGATAATAGTTCCTCTATATGATTGTATATTATTCAGACTGTGGCTAACTTAAAGTCATGTACTCTTGACAATGTACTAGTGTACCATCCTATATAACTAGTTTCATGATCATTCTGATAGAGCGTCAGGGACACCTACATGCTTTATCTTACATATTCATTCTTATTGTTTCTTGGTTGATGATTAAGACATATATGTTATTGACCCTAGGCGACTTGATTGTAGCAAGCATCCCTTATCTTTAGACAACCTTAGCACATTATGGCTTACTTTCGTATTCTGCAAGGTGTGGTTGGCTAAGTCACTCTCCCGTCCTCTAGTATTCTGGTTCTGGGGCATGACAAGATTTTAGTGGTGGCCCATGTAGGTCTATCTTTTCAGAGTTGTGGGGTATCTTGTTCTAGGAGTCTCAAGCAAAACTGTTTTCTTCGATATCCTGAATTCGCCTTCTTCGATACCGAGCTTGAACTATCAACAGTTTATTTCCTTATTCTTTTATGTCCTGTTATTTGATATCTTGGTGTCCTTTTCCTTCAGGGGTACCTCTTCCCCGCCTGTTAGAATAGCAGATATGGTAGAACAGCTAGCAGAGCAAGATCCCATTGAGCGCCAACAAGAGACAGTACTTCTTCAAGATCAGCTTTGAGTAGAACACATGGGTGGGCAACATGTACCAGAGATCCCGGTACCTCCGGTAGTTACAGTAACACTAGCAGCACTTAATACCCAGGAAATTTTAGTAAAAGCCTACATCAACTTGTGCAAAACCCTAAATAATCACCCCAACATATAGTTTCACAATAATAATTACTCATGCAAAAATATACAACTCTTAAACTAACACTTTAATCATGATATATATTCTGAAATTAATTATAAAATGGAGTTAATAGGAGTTGGACAAGAGTTAATGTAAACCCCCACACCCGAAATTAGGCCTACTTGGCTTAGATAGTGAAATTAGGGCTAGTTGAACCCAATTAGAAATAGAACATGGCATTTGATTTAACTATACAATATTTTATATCGCTTAGCGCACCTTACCGTTGCTTCGATAATTGGAGCACCTCACTAGCCATTGCCTTCCTACAATTTCCATAACCTTGTCCTAGACGTGCCCGCCTACCATTCTGACCTTGGTGTAACTTATAATTATGCTTTTTTGTGCTACATTTTAGTCGCACGACTTTCGTCGCAGACGTTATTATTTAATTCTAAATAAAATACGGCTTTGTACCCTTGTGCATTCCAATCGAAGTTGGAGACACAATCTTGACCGTTTTGTGCAACCCAAAAATATGATAATATTCTACACTGAATCCTTTATGTCTATGACACTTGTGTCCTAACTAATTTTATTCCCATATACTTCAAATAAATTTAAGAACATCTTGCGCATTCAATTTAATTAATTAAAACCCAATTTCCATCTTTTTGTAATTTTCCCAATTGTTGGGCGCTTTTATGCAAAATTGTATTGAGGTGTCCATCCCATTGGATAATACATGAAGAAATCCAACTTTCTCCTTCATAGGAATTTTTCTATAATTTTTTGGGATGTGCAACGTGGAACATCGCCCCCCCCCGTTATTTTAAACCTATCGTTGCATTTAAATAATGCAAATTCTAGCCCTCCAAACATCCCCAAGTGAGCCCAAGGCCCATCCCAAGGAGAGTGTTGACCAATCAAGTTTTCCTAGGTCAACAAAATCATAAATCCCACATATATAAATGCAACTTGACTTCTTCTTCTTTATTTTCTAAAACCAAAACCTAAATTTACTTCTCAGCCGACACTATTCATCCCCTTCAAACCATCCCTTCACCCCGGCCGGAGACTCCACGACGACAGCTCGCCGAAGACCGAAGCCTCCAACCACCCAGCGCCAGACCTCCTCCCTCTCTTCTCCTCCAACATCTACCACAACCACCAGTACGGCCATGCTGAACCTCCAATGCCGCACACCACCACCTTTCCTTCCTCCTTCCTCTCCGCCGGATCCCGACGTCTCCGGCCACCTCGATAGCGAGACCACGACGCCACCAGCACGACCACCATTACCACCATCAAACCACCGTGAACCTAATCTCCTCCCTACTCCTTCCTCTTTCCTCCGCCTGCCCCGCAAACCACCACCACCATCGTCTCCGTTTCCCTCACGCCGGAACCGAACCACCAGCCTTCCTTTTTCCTCCGCCTGAGGACACCCGCCGCAGTCACCTACCTCGACCACCACTCTTCCCTGTCAGCCTTCTTCTCCACCACTCCATGTCCTCCAACCCGACCACTTCCTCGCTGTACCTCGTCGGACTTCAGTCATCTTCCTCCCCGCCATTGATAGCCACCATAACTTCACCACCTCCCTGTTCCCTTCTTCCCTCGACGAAAAGCCAGTCCCCCATCCTGACTACCATACCACAGCCTCCTCTCCTCCCTGTCCTCCTTCTTCTGCTGGTCGGACCTCCCCCTGGCCGGAGCACCTTCACCATCACCATCGTCGTCGTAGTCATCCCCCTCACCATCATCATCGCCATCATCGTTATCATCATTATCTCACCTTAATTATCATCATCAACACTCATCATCATCATCCTCGTCATCATCGTCGCCAATAACATCGTCATCATCATCCTAGTCATCATCATCATCATCCTCGTCATCATCGTCGCCAATAACATCGTCATCATCATCCTAGTCATCATCATCATTATCCTCGTCATCTCCATCACCCACATCATCTTCCTCGTCATCGCCATCAAGTAAATCATCATCGTCACCTTCCATCATCTTCACAATCATCACCATTATTATCAACATCATTACCTCCAGCGTAACCCTCATCGTCATCATTGACATCGTCGTCATTATCACCATCGCCATCGTCGTCATCATCATCTTTAACTTCATCATTGTCATCCAGATTGTTGCTATCATCATCGTCGTCATCATCGTCATTTCTGTACACATAACCCGAGGGCCGATTGGATTATCTGTGCGACTTCTGGAGCAGATTATTGACACTACGTAGCTTCTTGCAAGCAAGTATACCATGCCTTGTTGTACTGTTCAAATTCTGTATTATTAACTGCATGTTTATTATTTCAAACTGTGCACGTCCGAGAGAGACTCGGGTGCAGTCAACGAAGGCGTTGACGTTAGGACTTGTGTCTGACCAAGTATCTAGTGGACCCACCTAAAGTTGTGGAGTTATTGGTATGACTCCCCAGACCTTGATACCTCTCTTACACGTGTTGTGAGTCTTATTTAAGGCACAGACTTGCGTATGCGGTTGGCTACCTGTACGTGTAGGTCTTACGACGGATAGGGTATAACTGCTAATAGTGATGCATGTTAGAGACTTAGCAGTTATTAGTAGTCGGAGCAAAGACTATTATAGTAGGAAAGTCTAATCCTTGTCCTTGTTTGGTTGTGAGGTTGGACTATCGTTCTAACGATAGACTATGAGCCATAGCTACGATACCGATACTTGCACTCCGTCTCAGTATAGTAGCTACTGCGTGTTATAGATATAACAGGCATAGATCATTAGGCGGGGAAGACAATTAGTAGGCGTATGGGACAGACAATTTGGTTGTCATAGTTTTAGAGTAAATTGTGGGGCCGTGAGCCTCAGTGTTGCCCGGGTATGGGATCAGTATTGCCCGGTTATGGGAGTATATGCTTGTCGATACATCCGGTAGAGGTTACTAGCTGCACGCTATCATGATCGATGATGTAGTCAGCATATACATCTGGCATCCAGTTTACAGCTAATGCCAGATACTTAACCTCTGGCTTGACGCTACGCTTTATACTTTTCACCTACCCATACGTACCAAGATTGTCTTCAAAGTGCATTTCACTTAGCTGGTTAGGTCACCCTTGAGTTTTCACAGTATTTACTTTATGGCATGCTTTTATGTATCTTGTTATGTACCTCTGAGGACCTGGCCCTTTCCAGGTGTATTGTTCATGAGTATTCACAGGAGCGCAGATCCGAACTTGCTTCGTATATTGCAATGAGGCCTTCTCTTCGAGCCCGTGATTGTTAGTTGATATTCTTGCATTGCATTTATTGTGTTTATCTTATATTCTAGTTTGGTAGTGGATTTGTTTCCATCCGACTACCATCATTAGATACTTTATATTGAGATCTAGTTTCTTAGATGTTGGTTATTCAATTATATTTAATTTTTGTAGATGAGATTTAGTTATGCCCTGTGACATATATATTTACCACTTGTGAATTATTATTTATATTACAGCGTACGTGTGTTATGGTTTCCATATATTAGAGTGCCATATTCATACGGCTAGCATGCTTACGTATCCTGGTCCTACGTATTTTGGGACTGGGGCATGACAGTTAAATATATTAGATACAAGTGTCAACTAGGAGTTGAAGTATGGCAAGTGTTATTTAACATAGGTGTATATATATACTTTTCATTCAACATTTCATAAAGATGAACAACGAGAGTTTAAGACCAAGTATATATATATATATATATATATATATATATATATATATATATATATATATATATATATATATATATATATATAGAGAGAGAGAGAGAGAGAGAGAGAAAGAGAAGAAAGTGAACAAGAGGAAGAATAATAAGATCATTCATAAATATATAAGAAGATTAGGGTAAAGAAGAAGAGGTGAAGAATACCTCAAGCTCAAATAGAAGGGAGGATAGGCTCTCGGGTTGACTGTTTGCACAGTCGGGTAGGGAAGGGAGCGCTCAGTCAGGTCTGTGCAAGGGAAAGCTCGATTAAATGGAGAAGAAGGAGAGCACAACAACAACAACAACATTCAGGGGTAGCAACAGCAGCATATATAACATCAGCAGCATCTACAAAGTGGCAGCAGCATCAGCTTGAAATTGGGGGGGGGGGTTGTGTAGCGCCCCGTTCCCCCGGTGCGGGGAGCGCGGCTAAGAACCACAAAGGGTATCATTCGATCGGGATAGATTGAATTAAGAACTCGTCCTCGTTATGGATTTGTTTCTTCAAAATCGATTCCCATATTCAGTGGACCGTGCCCCCGGGATCGACTTAGCGGCAGAGTCAGGAGGGACCTCTCCGCTGCTATCTTTTATTGCCTCAGTTTTCGATGTCGCTTGTTGCTTTCGTGCTTTGAGTTGGTTTTAGGATTTGCTTGTTTTCCTTGAATGGTTTCGATGGTCTTCATTATTTTCGTTCATTGACTTGCACTTCTATTCCGTGATTGGAAAGAGAGGAAGAAGTATTAATCGAGCTGTTCGTGTGCAGGTGAACGAGCAGTAGGCGACTTGCGAGCGGAGTCGTGAAGCGCCTCTTTCCTTCTCCCTTTCAAAATCTAAGTGAGTGGCTACCAACCCGATTAGCTAGCCCTGCTTCCAAGCTTCACAGCTAAAACACTTACATTCTTGTGCCCCGATCAAACGATACCAAGTTAATAATAAAAGAAACCAAGATAAAAGAGAATAGACTTGGATATTTATGCTTGTCACTTAACTGGAAAACGGTTACTCAATTTGCATGCTTGTTTATTTTAAATGTTTTATATATGCTTTAAGTTTTGCTAGAATGCATCTTCTTCCATAAATTGTGCTAAGTATGGAATACACTTTTTATGAAATAAACTGTCAGGAAGACTATGCAAAACAAATCATGAAATATTGATTATCTCATGTTCATGTGCCTCAACTGCATTAACGTTAATGTGCCACGAACGATTGATCACGGACAACTTGTGCACAAGTTAACGGGTTCCGCGGACGGTCGCTGGGTCACTGGCACCGATCCGGTCCGGGCGGAACTTCACGATAGTCTCACGTGCGAACGGGATGGCGTGCAATGCCTCACGTGCTTTGTTGCACACCATCCTCGTTCAAAGACTAAACGGTCCATTATGGCTTCTAGCTAGTGATCCCAACGTGTATATTTAAACCTGTTGCAAACTAACTTGTATCTTCGTGGCAGGAAAGGCATGGTAAGTATTGTGCAGGTGATTCAGACGGGCAGGTAAAATCCACCGAACGGTGGCAAGTTCATTTCAGTAAATTTTATATGCTGCTTACTTGTAAATGAACTAAGACAAGAATAGAAACCCACAAATATGCATGCTTCATTAAAACAACGTGTTGATTGGTATAGTTCGGCTAGCTCGCCTTTACCAGTATGTTTTGACATGTTGACCCTCGTTGAAATAGGTGTTTATGGTATTAAACGAAAGAATGAAAGTGTATTTCAATGACGGAGTTTGTGCGAAACCCGCACCCTTTGGTTTACAAACAAACTTGTATAATGTAATCCTATACGAGGATGTGGGAGTACAATTTATTTAATCTGGGTATAAATTACGATAGGTGTCTGATCTGCGGTCGATCACTTTAGCCCTTGGACCACGCGATGTTGAAGAAGTGCCGTGGAAGACAGGTAGCAGCTTCGAAGGTTGCAGGAGAGGGTGGATGTACGATGCCGAAGTCGTCGATCCTCGCTCTTTGCCTGAGCTCCGGACTCTCTCTCTCTCTCTCTTTCCTCCTTGTTCGATCTTCTCCGACTGTCAACCTTGGATCTGGTATTGGTACTCTTGACCGAATTTTCCGACCTGGGATCTGATATCGGTTTCTTGACCAATTTCTTCGACCTTGTTCCCCATTGACAGGGGCCTCTATTTATAGAGTCTTTGGTGACAGTGACGACTCCGTTGGTGTAGCAACCGAGGAGTGGAAAGTACAGCACCCTTTTACACAACGGTTAAAGTAACCAATGCCTACGTATAGATGATCTTTTGACTGAGCGGGTGACGTGGGTCCAACTAAGGGGACACAACACGTACGGTTGCTACTAAGATCACGGCATAAAAGCCACGCGGGTAGGTATCCATTGTGTAGAAGAGGTTGGCGTAGAAGCCAAATGTCTATCACCATGGCATAGAAGCCAAGTAGGCATAGAAGCCGAACAGGCGTGGAAGCCGAGCAGGCATAGAAGCCGAACAGGCATAGAAGCCGAACAGGCATAGAAGCCGAGTAGGCGTAGAAGCCGAATAGGCATAGAAGTCGAGTAGGGGTGGAAGCCGAGTAGGCGTGGAAGCCGAGTAGTCGTAGAGACTGAGTGGGCATGGAAGCCGAGTAGTCGTAGAGACTGAGTGGGCGTGGAAGCCGTATGAGCATAGATCCTGAATGGGCGTAGAGGCCGCTGCATATCGTGCCAGAATGGGCGTAGAAGCCGCTTGAGCACAGATCCTGAATGGGCGTAGAAGCCGCTGCACACCGTGCTGATGTGGACGCCTTAGCCGGAATTACGGCTTTTGAAGATATAACCAAATCTCTTACAGAGATTTGCCATTACCTTATGCATTAAATACGGAGGCGTGTTTCGAAGGTCTGCAGGCCTTCTGTGCACCCGTCGCAGAGACGTGTCTTGAGAGAAACTGTCACCGCCCTGTGCAATTAGACGTGGAGACGTGCCTCGAATCCCGTACGAAGTGCAGCTTTTGACGTGGCAGGCGGTTTATCTGCTGCGGAGCGTAAAACAGCTCATGTTTGCCTGTGTAAAACAGGGCGGCGTATTCCCTTGTACGCAAAAGAGCGGTTTATGCTGAGGGGACTCCGGTAAATGACGGTTTGGTGATATTTTACCAAATCCTCTACATTAAATGGTGAGATCCGCCATCATACTGTGGGATGCGTCCCGAGAGGTCTGCCATCGTTTCCAGCCGTCGTCTGGGTAGCCGTGCATCACCTTTTGTCAGGAGTCAGAGGTCAGATTCACTGCGTGACTTTGACAGGTTCATTTTGGGGAAGATGAAGCGTTCCTCGTACGCTATCACGCTGCTTTGAGAGAGGTTGAGTTTTACGCCATGGAGGCGATGAAGAACTCTATTTCACGCTGGAGTGGCCTGGACGTACTGTATTTATGCGGATGGTCCTTTGAGCTTTACTCTTCACGCTGTATTTTAACGGAGAAAACTCTGTCGTACGCCTGATGGCTCTGAAGGCCTCTGCTTACGCTGCTCTGTATTAAGAGGCTGTGTAGCTTTTCCCAGCGTATTTATCATGCTTCTACAAGACCCCCTTTAGAGCTTTTAAATTCCTTAGAATTTGAAACGCTTTGAACGAAGCATGGATGGCCCCTCGTAACTCGAAATATTTCTGAGTGGAGCGTTGAAACGGTCGGTGCAGACTTTATGGCATATTTATGGGGGACCGTTGTGATCTCTTTTGCCTATAAAAGGCTGGGGGAGTTAGCCTGTTCTCCCCACATCTTCATCACCATGCAGAGATGATCACCGGAGTTCGCCGGGTCGATTTGAGGAAGAAGGAGATCATGTTCTTCCAGCGTGTAAGGAGCCAAAAAAGGCGGCGTCTTCGAGCAAGTGTCCACTGCAATGATGGATCGTGGAAGGATATCTTAGCCTCCCTTGCTCGAGATAATCAGCAACTTTGTATGGCGTTGTCCCAGGAGAGAGGAAGGGTCGTATTTGACCACAGCGGCTGGCATACCGCGCCTTCTCTCGATGCCCTCCGGTGACGAGAGTCAGACAGACTCATTCTGTCCCAGATTGACCGGTGCACGGAGCATGGGATCTGCAAAATCTATGTAGGCCCAGTTCTGTATCCGCCCGCCGTTGATCATTGCCATGTCGGTCAGTTTGCTGGAGCTGACCGAATGCCGGAGGAGATGGATGAAGAATTGAAGCCCAGCGAGAACCTGTCAGAACAGCTTCTGGGCGATCTTCAAACGACGAGGGGGTATCTCCTTTGTAGACGGAGTTCCCCTCAGATGTAATCATGAAAATGAAAAGAAAACCCTTGTAGATTGGATTTCCCTCATATGTAATCATGATTTTGATCTTTAATAAAAATCGTCTTTCTTCTTCATATGATCATCTTGCCATATGTTGCTGTGAAGTCTGAATATGTGCAGCTTTAACACGCCTGAATCTGTACGCCGACTCTGTAGAAAGAGTGCTAGGTCCTGTCCTTTACGCATAGCTGTTTGTGGTATTAAACGAAAGAATAAAATGTGTTATTTCAATGACAGGGTTTGTGCGAAACCCGCGCCCTTTGGTTCATAAACAAACTTGTATAATTTGATCCTATGTGAGGATGTGGGAGTATAATTTATTTAATTTGGGTAAAAATTGCTATAGGTGTCTGATCTGCGGTCGATCACTTTAGCCCTTGGACTACACGATGTTGAAGAATTGCCGTGGAAGACAGGATGCAGCTTCGGAGGTTGCAAAGGAGGGTGGATGCGCGATGCTGAAGGTCGTCGCTCCCTATTCCTTGCCTGAGCTCTGTATTCTTCTCTCTCTCTCTATCTCTCCCTCTTGATCTCCGGTTCGCTGACCTTGTTCGATTCTTCTTTCAAAGTTTCGACCTTTGATTTGATATTGGTATTCTTGACCAAATTTTTCGACCTTGTTCCCCATTAATAGGGGACTCTATTTATAGAGTCTTTGGTGACAGTGACCACTCCGTTGGTGTAGCAACCAAGGAGTGGAAAGTACAGCACCCTTTTACACAACGGTTAAAGTAACCAATGCCTACGTATAGATAATCTTTTGACTGAGTGGGTGACGTGGGTCCAACTAAGGGGACACAACACGTACGATTGCTACTAAGATCACGGCGTAAAAGCCACGTGGGTAGGTATCCATTGTGTAGAAGAGGTTGGCGTAGAAGCCAAGTAGGTATAAAAGCCGAACAGGCATAGAAGCCGAGTAGGCATGGAAGCCGAGCAGGCATAGAAGTCGAATAGACATGGAAGCCGAGCAGGCATAGAAGCCGAACAGTCGTAGAGACTGAGTAGGCGTGGAAGCCGAGTGAGCACAGATCCTGAATGGACGTAGAAGCCGCTGCATATCGTGCCAAAATGGGCTTAGAAGCCGCTTGAGCACAGATCCTGAATGGGCGTAGAAGCCGCTGCATATCGTGCCAGAATGGGCGTAGAAGCCGCTTGAGCACAGATCCTGAATGGGCGTAGAAGCCGCTGCATACCGTGTGGATGTGGACGTCTTAGCCGGAATTACGGCTTTTGAAGATATAACCAAATCTCTTACAGAGATTTGCTATCATCTTATGCATTAAATACGGAGGCATGTTTCGAAGGTCTGCAGGCCTTCTGTGCACCCATCGCAGAGACGTGTCTTGAGAGAAACTATCACCGCTTTGTGCAATTAGACGTAGAGACGTGCCTTGAATCCCGTACGAAGTACAGATTTTGACGTGGCAGGCGGTTTGTCTGCTGCGGAGCGTAAAACAGCTCATGTTTGCCTGTGTAAAACAGGACGGCGTATTCCCTTGTATGCAAAAGAGCGGTTTATGCTGAGGGGACTCCAGTAAACGACAGTTTGGTGATGTTTTACCAAATCCTCTGCATTAAATGGTGAGATCCGCCATCATACTGTGGGACGCGTCCCGAGAGGTCTGCCATCGTTTCCAGCCGTCGTCTGGGTAGCCATGCATCACCTTTTGTCAGGAGTCAGAGGTCAGATTCACTGCGTGACTTGACAGGTTTATTTTGGGGAAGATGAAGCGTTCCTCGTACGCTATAACGCTGCTTTGAGAGCGGTTGAGTTTTACGCCATGGAGGCGATGAAGAACTCTGTTCACGCTGGAGCGGCCTGGACGTACTGCACTTATGCGGATGGTCCTTTGAGCTTTATTCTTCACGCTGTATTTTTAGTGGAGAAAACTCTGTTGTACGCCTGATGGCTCTGAAGGCCTCTGCTTACGCTGCTCTGTATCAAGAGGCTGCGTAGCTCTTCCCAGCGTATTTTTCATGCTTCTACAAGACCCCCTTCAGAGCTTTTAAATTCTTTGGAATTTGAAACGCTTTGAACGAAGCATGAACGGCCTCTCGTAACTCGAAAAGTTTCTGAATGGAGCGTTGAAACGGTCGGTGTAGACTTTATGGCGGATTTATGGGGGACCACTGTGATCTCTTTTGCCTTACATTGCTGTGAAGTCTGAATATGTGTAGCTTCAACACGTCTGAATCTGTACGCCGACTCTGTAGAAAGAGTGCTAGGTCTTGTCCTTTACGCATAGCAAGTAGTCCATAGAACGCTGTAGAGCATTTTGAACATTTTTAGAACTGTCCTGTTGCTAGGACTGAGGAACCGCGTAGAGCTCTGAACTTCTGATGAATAGAATTTTTGTTCAGACTTCGTCTTCAAGAGTGACTTCTCGAAAATCCCTTGGGACAGGGTCGAGGAATGGCTGTCAAAACTGAGTTGCCATCTTTTGATAGACGAGATATTCAGACTGGAGTCTGGATGAACCTCCAATTTTGGACCCGAAAAGAGTAATTTCTTCATGTTTAAACTCTTGTATGCTTCGGGTACTTGGGATGCTTTGGGTCAAGAACGAGTATCTTCTGTGTGAACTCTTTGCAATCGACCGCCTTGGGGACTATTTCGAATATACAGAAAGTCGTGGAGCGCGAAATCATCAGTCTATAACCTCTGGGAAAAAAATACCATCGAGCGCGGAATCGTAGACTTGTGGTTCCTGTGCGTAAAGTCGTAGGTTTGTTGCCTCTCGAGCATAAAAGCTACCGAGCACAAAGGCATCCGGGCAAAAACTATAGACTTATAGCTGTCGAACGTAAAGCTGTATATTCGTAGCCGTCGAGCGTAGAAAGCTCCTTTAGCATAGGACTGGAGATCTGTAGCCTGTGAGCGTAGAACACCATCGAGCGTGAAATCGTAGACTTGTGGTTCCTGTGCATAAAGTCGTAGGTTTGTTGCCTCTCGAGCATAAAAGTTACCGAGCACAAAGGCATCCGGGCGAAAACCATAGACTTATAGCTGTCGAACGTAAAGCTGTTGATTCGTAGCCGTCGAGCGTAGAAAGCTCCTTTAGCGTAGGACTGGAGATCTGTAGCCTGTGAGTGTAGAACACCATCGAGCGTAAAATCGTAGACTTGTGGTTCCTGTGCGTAAAGTCGTAGGTTTGTTGCCTCTCGAGCATAAAAGCTACCGAGCACAAAGGCATCCGGGCGAAAACCATAGACTTATAGCTGTCGAACGTAAAGCTGTAGATTCGTAGCCGTCGAGCGTAGAAAGCTCCTTAGCGTAGGAACCGCTGACCTTCTTCGCGCGAAAAAAACTTTTTAAATTCGCTGACTATCCGCCTTCTCTGAATGATAGGTTGACGTAGTACGATACCATATTTGTTGAGGACATCCCACTGGGGGATTTTTAATGGACCTATTATTTGCCATTTAAGTGCAAATAATAAGTTCGAAATAAAGCCTATCAGAGGTAGTGTGGACGTGATAGGTATTGTGGACTTAACACCACTGGCGTACTTAGAGTTAAGTACGGGTGTTGAGTGTAGATGATAATCGATATCAGAGGTAATATGAACATGGTAATCGATAGCCAATTTTAGGAAGGTTTGTTCATAGGTAATATGAACATGACAAACTCCCTGGGTTGTGACTCTATCGGGGATAGAGGTACATATCTGCTCAGAGGTAATATGGACATGGCAGTTTTTGGCGTACTTAGAGTTAAGTACGGGTGCTAAGTTGAGATGACAATCGATATCAGAGGTAATATGGACGTTATAATCGATCGCCGAATTTTAGGAAGGTTTGTTCAGAGGTAATATGAACATGACAAACTCCCTGGGTTGTGACTCTATTGGGGATAGAGGTACATATCTGCTCAGAGGTAATATGGACATGGCAGTTTTTGTGGACTCAACACCACTTGCGTACTTAGAGTTAAGTACGGGTGCTAAGTTGAGATGACAATCGATATCAGAGGTAATATGGACGTGATAATCGATAGCCGAATTTTAGGAAGGTTTGTTCAGAGGTAATATGAACATGACAAACTCCCTGGGTTGTGACTCTATCGGGGATAGAGGTACATATCTGCTCAGAGGTAATATGGATATGGCAATTTTTGTGGACTCAACACCACTGGCGTACTTAGAGTTAAGTACGGGTGCTAAGTTGAGATGACAATCGATATCAGAGGTAATATGGACGTGATAATCGATAGCCAAATTTTAGGAAGGTTTGTTCAGAGGTAATATGAACATGGAAAACTCCCTGGGTTGTGACTCTATCGGGGATAGAGGTACATATCTGCTCAGAGGTAATATGGACATGGCAGTTTTTGTGGAATCAACACCACTTGCATACTTAGAGTTAAGTACGGGTGCTAAGTTGAGATGACAATCGATATCAGAGGTAATATGAATATGATAATCGATGGTCGGACCAGGATGGTTTGTTCAGAGGTAATATGAACATAACAAACTCAGCTGGCGATTACAGCTCAGAGGTAATATGAACATGGCTGATTTTGTGGACCCATCACTTTTTATGCACCTAAGCGCAAGCAATAGGTTTGAGACAAGCCCTGCTAGAGGTAATATGGACGTAGCAGTTTGTGTGGACTCAACACCACTTGCGTACTTAGAGTTAAGTACGGGTGCTAAGTTGAGATGACAATCGATATCAGAGGTAATATGGACGTGATAACCGATAGCCGAATTTTAGGAAGGTTTGTTCAGAGGTAATATGAACATGACAAACTCCCTGGGTTTTGACTCTATCGGGGATAGAGGTACATATCTGCTCAGAGGTAATATGGACATGGCAGTTTTTGTGGACTCAACACCACTGGCGTACTTAGAGTTAAGTACGGGTGCTAAGTTGAGATGACAATCGATATCAGAGGTAATATAGATGTGATAATCGATAGCCGAATTTTAGGAAGGTTTGTTCAGAGGTAATATGAACATGACAAACTCCCTGGGTTGTGACTCTATCGGGGATAGAGGTACATATCTGCTCAAAGGTAATATGGACATGGCAGTTTTTGTGGACTCAACACCACTTGCATACTTAGAGTTAAGTACGGGTGCTAAGTTGAGATGACAATCGATATCAGAGGTAATATGAACATGATAATCAATGGTCGGACCAAGATGGTTTGTTCAGAGGTAATATGAACATAACAAACTCAGCTGGGAATTACAACTCAGAGGTAATATGAACATGGCTGATTTTGTGGACCCATCACTTTTTGTGCACCTAAGCGCAAGCAATAGGTTTGAGACAAGCCCTGCTAGAGGTAATATGGACGTAGCAGTTTTTGTGGACTCAACACCACTGGCGTACTTAGAGTTAAGTACGGGTGTTAAGTTGAGATGACAACCGATATCAGAGGTAATATGAACATGATAATCGATGGTCGGACCAGGATGGTTTGTTCAAAGGTAATATGAACATAACAAACTCAGCTGGGGATTACAGCTCAGAGGTAATATGAACATGGCTGATTTTGTGGACCAATCACTTTTTGTGCACCTAAGTGCAAGTAATAGGTTTGAGACAAGCCCTGCTAGAGGTAATATGGACGTAGCAGTTTTTGTGGACTCAACACCACTGGCATACTTAGAGTTAAGTACGGGTGTTAAGTTGAGATGACAACCGATATCAGAGGTAATATGAACATGATAATCGATGGTCGGACCAGGATGGTTTGTTCAGAGGTAATATGAACATAACAAACTCAGCTGGGGATTACAGCTCAGAGGTAATATGAACATGGCTGATTTTGTGGACCCATCACTTTTTGTGCACCTAAGTGCAAGCAATAGGTTTGAGACAAGCCGTGCTAGAGGTAATATGGACGTAGCAGTTTTTGTGGACTCAATACCACTGGCGTACTTAGAGTTAAGTATGGGTGTTAAGTTGAGATGACAACCGATATCAGAGGTAATATGAATATGATAATCGATGGTCGGACCAGGATAGTTTATAGATGCAGAGTAATGACCTTGGCATCGATCAACCCCTGGATTCTCTTTTTTAGTATATAGCACGTCTTTGTAGGATGATGAATGTACCGATAAAAGAGACAATAATCTGGGTTATCAATTTTGCCAGCCCTCCTGGGGTATCTGATGTTGGGAAGCTAAAGTTTGTTTTCCTTCATCAACGTATTGAAGATTTCACTGATGTTATCTTCATTGAAGGAGAAAGTCCCTTTTGGCCTTCGGGCTCCTGATGCTTGAGTTCTATGGTCTTCTGGGAAGATCGTCATCGTTGCATCATCTTCGGATTCTGAGGGAATTCTACCCCCAGCTTTGGATGTTGCTCGGTTTTGTCGAGGGAGACTACCCCCAGACTTGTCGTTGCACTTGCGGAGATCATAGCGCTCATCTGGTTCCCCGTAGAGGTCAGATGTTGTCTTGTGCACGGAGCGTGATTTGTACTTCGGATTTGGCGCTGAGGCATCATCAGAAGTTTGGTCTATACCGTGCGTAGCGGGAGACTGGTTTATGCGCGTAGAGCGCAGTGGATACTTCTGGATTAGCGCTGAGGCTTTGCCCAAAGTTTTGTCTGTACCGTGCGTAGCGGGAGACTGATTCCTACGCGTAGAGCACAGTGGATACTCCTGGGTTAGCGCTAAGGCTTTGCCCAAAGTTTTGTCTGTACCGCGCGTAGCGGGAGACTGATTCCTTCGCGTAGAGCGCAGTGGATACTCCTGGGTTAGCGTTGAGGCTTTGCCTAAAGTTTTGTCTGTACCGCGCGTAGCGGGAGACTGATTCCTACGCGTAAAGCGTAGTGGATACTCCTGGGTTAGCGCTGAGGCTTTGCCCAAAGTTTTGTCTGTACCGCGCGTAGCGGGAGACTGAATTTTACGTACGGGGCACGGAGGGAGCGATGCTACCACCTCATTGGTCGGAGAGATCGGAGAGTCCGCAGGAACGACGAAGGATGTCTTGGGCATCCATACTTTGTGCAGCTTCCTGTTGTCTTGGACGGAGAGAGAGTGAGAGCTACCCCCAGTTCGAAGCATGTCTTCGTAGGCAGACTGGTCGAACTGGACGACCAGTGTCTTCTTCACGGATCCCACGGATACCGTATCGCGTTGAGCAATTACTTCCTCATCAGAAGAGAAAGATGTCCCCAGCAGAGTCGCCATCTTGTTTGTGGTATTAAACGAAAGAATGAAATGTGTTATTTCAATGACAGGGTTTGTGCGAAACCCGCGCCCTTTGGTTCACAAATAAACTTGTACAATTTGATCCTATGCGAGGATGTGGGAGTACAATTTATTTAATCTAGGTAAAAATTGCTATAGGTGTCTGATCTGCGGTCGATCACTTTAGCCCTTGGACTACACGATGTTGAAGAAGTGCCGTGGAAGACAGGATGCAGCTTCGAAGGTTGCAAAGGAGGGTGGATGCGCGATGCTGAAGGTCGTCGCTCCCTATTCCTTGCCTGAGCTCTGTATTCTTCTCTCTCTCTCTATCTCTCCCTCTTGATCTCCGGTTCGCTGACCTTGTTCGATTCTTCTTTCAAAGTTTTGACCTTTGATCTGATGTTGGTATTCTTGACCAAATTTTTTGACCTTGTTCCCCATTGATAGGGGCCTCTATTTATAGAGTCTTTGGTGACAGTGACCACTCCGTTGGTGTAGCAACCGAGGAGTGGAAAGTATAGCACCCTTTTACACAACGGTTAAAGTAACCAATGCCTACGTATAGATGATCTTTTGACTGAGCGGGTGACGTGGGTCCAACTAAGGGGACACAACACGTACGGTTGCTACTAAGATCACGGCGTAAAAGCCACGTGGGTAGGTATCCATTGTTTAGAAGAGGTTGGCGTAGAAGCCAAGTAGGCATAAAAGCCGAACAGGCAAAGAAACCGAGTAGGCATAGAAGCCGAGCAGGCATAGAAGCCGAATAGGCATGGAAGCCGAGCAGGCATAGAAGCCGAACAGTCGTAGAGACTGAGTAGGCGTGGAAGCAGAGTGAGCACAGATCCTGAATGGGCGTAGAAACCGCTGCATATCGTGCCAAAATAGGCTTAGAAGCCGCTTGAGCACAGATCCTGAATGGGCGTAGAAGCCGCTGCATATCGTGCCAGAATGGGCGTAGAAGCCGCTTGAGCACAGATCCTGAATGGGCGTAGAAGCCGCTGCATACCGTGTGGATGTGGACGTCTTAGCCGGAATTACGGCTTTTGAAGATATAACTAAATCTCTTGCAGAGATTTGCCATCATCTTATGCATTAAATGTGGAGGCGTGTTTCGAAGGTCTGTAGGCCTTCTGTCCACCCGTCGCAGAGACGTATCTTGAGAGAAACTGTCACCGCTCTGTGCAATTAGACGTGGAGACGTGCCTCGAATCCCGTACGAAGTGCAGCTTTTGACGTGGCAGGCGGTTTGTCTGTTGCGGAGCGTAAAACAGCTCATGTTTGCCTGTGTAAAACAGGGCGGCGTATTCCCTTGTATGCAAAAGAGCAGTTTATGCTGAGGGGACTCCAGTAAACGACGGTTTGGTGATGTTTTACCAAATACTCTGTATTAAATGGTGAGATCCGCCATCATACTGTGGGACGCGTCCCGAGAGGTCTGCCATCGTTTTTAGCCGTCGTTTGGGTAGCCATGCATCACCTTTTGTCAGGAGTCAGAGGTCAGATTCACTGCGTGACTTGACAGGTTCATTTTGGGGAAGATGAAGCGTTTCTCGTACGCTATAACGCTGCTTTGAGAGCGGATGAGTTTTACGCCATGGAGACGATGAAAAACTCTGTTCACGCTGGAGCGGCCTGGACGTACTGCACTTATGCGGATGGTCCTTTGAGCTTTATTCTTCACGCTGTATTTTTAGCGAAGAAAACTCTGTTGTACGCCTGATGGCTCTGAAGGCCTCTGCTTACGCTGCTCTGTATCAAGAGGTTGCGTAGCTCTTCCCAGCATATTTTTTATGCTTCTACAATAGCGAGTAGTTCATAGAACGCTGTAGAGCATTTTGAACATCTTAGAACTGTCCTGTTGTCACGACCTGCACTCGGAATTTGGGCATGAGTCGTGGGTACGTCCAGCCTACGCCGCAGCATCGGCGGTAGAACGCTGTCTAGGTCTCAACATATAATATCCTGTCAATAGTCTCAGCTCCGCAGGGAGGACAATGATAATAATCCACAGTTCTATGATATACTCAATCACTAGCTAATAGAAATAATAGCACGATGAGAATAGAAAAGAGTTCTATAAAAACCAACCACAACAAGTCCAACTCAAATCCTGGGTCTAAATGATCTCACAAAATTACAAAATAATAAATACAACTCAGTCTCAGTCTAAAACAATAAATGCAGAAAAATAATCTAAGAACAGCCAGGTACATTCTCCTCTAGGCTAGGCAACTCCTCTGGGGTTTCTGGAGTGAAATCTCCCTCTAATCCTGGGCCGTAATGAGTGGGGCAAAGATCCTCCAGGTCCTCTGAAAAATATTATCCAGTCAGGATTGGAGCGAAGCACAAGCACTAACACCAGTTTCATTAAATTGACAAAATCTATAAACAGTGTAAGAAATACAAGATGGAAAATAAATGCTGGAAATATAAAGTACTGGAGAAAATGGAAATAGGCAATAGAGCATCTAGCAATGAACAAAAATAGTGAATGCTAGACAATAAGTAGTGAGTGCTGGAACAGGTGAATCTGAACAAAATAGACATCTAGCTAAGTGTTTGAAATATTAGTTTATTATGTGATCGGCTTGGGACTTGATCAGGCTGGTTATATATGATTAACTATGATTCTTGTGGGTCAGGCTAACCATATGGTTAGCTATGATGCATGTAGTGGTCAGGTTAATCATATATAACAGCTATGATGCATGTAAGATGGCCAGGCCGCACCCAACATGAGAAGTGGGGTGAGCTATGATGCATGTAAAGGATTTGGATATGATCACATAAGCTACTAATAATTCCCTATCCCCCAGCTAGCACGATGGATTCCAATCATGACTCCTCATGATGGGGATCTAGGGTGCTAACCCGTGTATCCACAGTGTCAGAATCAGGTATGTAATACACTGCAATTTATAGAAGTAATCAACAATGAAAACTGTCAGAGAATGTACTCGCCTGTGGTCCTGAGCAAAGTGTGAGGATCGATGTCCAAAGTGGGATCACAAAAACCTATATATAAGATATCAATGTTAAATGGTGAATTTAAGGGATAAACATGATTAACTAATTAAATACGGGGTTTCTAGGTCATACTAAGGATTAGGGTTCAAAACTAGTTAATTAGTCTATAAGGTCAATTAACTAACTAGTACTAACTATATCAGGAATATGATACTCTAACTCCTAATGTTGCTGCTACACTTTGGTGAAATCAAATATGACTAGTATCATATCTAGTATTAGACTCACCTACCTAACTACCTGGACACATAACATACTGACAACCTAGGAACACAGGTATCCAATACATAAGTAAACACACACACCCTTAGGCTAAACAGATACACACAGCATACACTACCCCACACAGTCTAGTACTGATGTAAATAGCCACTGCTACCTCATGCTTAGACACAGTGGAAACTGACACACAGTTACACAGATACACACTCTTATTAGTTTGTACAGCTGCACATTGATTTCCCCTGCACACTGAGAACACACAGCCATAAATCTGCCATACATATCACAGTGCACATCTAACTTAACACCCTACTCTCTATACCCAGAGATCCCTCTCTTACTGACACAAGTAATCACAGAAACTAACAAGTATCAGAGATTCCTCTCTTATACACTAACAAGTATAGTGTTTTCTGATACACTAACAAGTATAGAGTATTAGAGATCCCTCTCTTACTGATACACACTCAGTTTAGAACCTGGGAATTTCCTCCCCTTTCTCTGATACCAGATGCACTGAAACACAGTGCCACACAGGTAGACACAGGCTGATACTAAGCTACACACCTACACAGCACTAAACCTACTGAAATTCAACTGCTCAGCACACATGCTGCACACAGGGAGATCCTACACTGCTACTGATACTCAGGGATTTAGGTTCACTCATACACACACTGACATAAAATGCACAGGTAACACAGTTCACATACATATAGACCTACACCTAAACATCACTGGCTACACTTACTGCACAGCACAGTAAGATTCTCACAAACACACAGCCACTTGGTTACTTGTTGCTTCTACTCAACCCATCCATAACCCCAACTGGACACTGCATCTATCCCAAAACCTACCTTGCTGATACTACTGAAGGATACCTAGAGACTGACATGGTATTGATACCTATTGCTGTGTGGCTCCACAGTGTCTGATACACTGAGACACAGCTATACTATTAATTCAACCCACCATCTCAGGCTCACTGATACATGGACACAGGGATGCACACCCACACACACAGATACATAAGAAATCCTACACACATACACACACACAGAAACTCACAGTAATTTATACCCATACACACACTAGAGTATCTATTCACAGTTCACATAAAACCCTATGCACAAAACACACACTGATTAGGATCCTCCCTGCACAGAAATTACACACAAACAGAATCTCCTGTTCACTATACACACAGGTATCACTTGCACAGAATTTCCCCCAATGCACACACCCGACTGCACACAGAATCCCCCCAACGATTTGCATACATAGCAGCACTAAACTGTAGGTATACAACTACACATACATATATATGTATGTATACAAATCAGGATTCCTAAGAACTAGGTCAAAATTTAGGTATTCCCTCCCAACGAGCATTTCACCAAACACATGAGGTGCAAAAACGGGTTCCACATCAAGAACTCTTGAATACCCAAACCTAAACCCTAAATCGAGATCAAACTTATATGTAGGAGATGTAGTCATGTATACTTGCAAACCCTTAGGATTAGGGTTCCTGAAATTGGGGAAAACCAACGTATGAACACAAAACCCTAGTTCCTCCTAAATCTCCATGTTGAAACCCTAAAATCGAAATCCAAACCAAATTGGTGGGCTCCTAATGGCCAACAATAATGAAAAACAGAAATAAAATGAATAAAAATAGGGTTTTACCTAGGGAGATGGCTTCTCCAATGGAGATTCGTCTTCTCCAAGGCTTCTTGACCCAAGCTTCTTGTTCTCCTTGCTTTGAAAGAGGAAAAAATGGAATCCCTAGGGTTTGTTTCTGAGTCTTGGGGTGAGGGAATTGTTTTCAAAAGGAGGCTAGGGTTTCTTTCTTCATGAAGGAAAAGAGGGTTCCCTTTTATACTAAACCTAGCTAGGGTTTCAAATGCATTATTTTAGGTTAAACCCCTAGGTCAGGTCATGCAGAACCTAATTAACTAAGGTTTAATCAGTCCAAGGTTTGAGGTTCCACCCTAACATTTAAATTCTAGGGTTATCTAGAATTAGGTTTACAATTAGGGCTTACTCATTAGGGTTTGTCCTAATGAGTTCTAGGGTTTGACCTAAAACTAAACATTACTAATAATATAAAAATAGTTTATAAAACTCAGCAATTTAATTAAATATATATTTATTCAAAATAGTAAAATTACACAAATGCCCTTATATGGATATGTGGTAGTGACAAGTCTACCCTCCTAAAAGAAATTTCGTCCTCGAAATTTGGACTGAACAGAACAAGAATAAACCAGAAAGGGATATACCTCAAGTCTTAGAAGAGGTACGGTTATTGCTCGCGCATTTCGTCCTCTCTTTCCCAGGTCGACTCCCCTGGAGAGTGATGTCTCCATGCAACACGAACCAAAGGAATAGTTTGGTTCCGCAACACCTTCTCTCTGCGGTCCAAGATCTCTACGGGCTGCTCAGGGTAGCTGAGCGTCGGACCAACCTCAATCTCCGAGTGATCAAGTACGTGACTAGGGTCTGCCACATACCGCCTCAGCTGCGACACGTGGAACACATCATGCACTCCCTCTAATGCAGGCGGCAAGTCCAGTCTATACGCCACTGCACCTACCCTCGCAAGAATGCCAAAGGGTCCGATGTAGCGTGGGCTAAGCTTCCCGCCTCGACCAAAACGAATCGTTCCACGCGTCGGAGAAATCCGTAGGAATACTAGATCACCAACCTAAAACAAAACAGTCTCAACACGCAGTCTAAACAACAAACACAAGCTAGAAACTTAACAATCTATACCTGAAACTCAAGGGGTCTACGGTGGCTGTCAGCCCAATGCCGCTGTCTGTCCTGCGCCACTCGCAGTCTGTCTCTGATGAGTTTTACCTTTTTTGCTGTATCCACGACCATTTCTGGTTCTAGCAAGGCTCTCTCTCCAACGTCGTCCCAAGAGAACGGTGTACGATACCTCCGTCCATAAAGAGCCTCAAATGGTGACATCTCGATGCTGGCCTGATAGCTGTTGTTGTAAGCAAACTCTACCAGGTGCAGATGATTCTCCCAAAAACCTCCGAAATCTAGAACACAAGTACGTAGCATATCCTCTAGAGTCTGAATGGTCCGTTCAGACTGCCTATCTGTCTGGGGGTGGTATGCGGTACTGAACTTGAGCTGAGTGCCCAAGCTAGTCTGCAGACTCCTCCAGAAGTGGGAAGTGAAACGGCTATCCCGATCCGAGACGATGCTTACAGGAACTCCATGAAGTCTAACGATCTGACGTACGTACATCTCTGCTAGCCTCTCTGTCGACGTGCCCACCTTAAAAGGTAAGAAATGGGCTGATTTGGTCAACCTGTCTACGATGACCCAAATTGCGTCCTTCCCTCCTAGAGAACGTGGAAGCCCTAAAACGAAATCCATGGTCACGTGCTCCCATTTCCACTCTGAAATCGATAAAGGTTGAAGCAAACCACCTGGCCTCTGCCGGTCTGCCTTTACCTGCTGGCACACTAGACACCGAGATACGAAGCGTGCTACCTCGCGCTTCATTCCATACCACCATACGTGCTCCATCAAGTCTCGATACAACTTGTTGGCACCGGGATGCATCGAGTACTGAGAGCGGTGTGCCTCTTGCAAAACCTCCTCGCTCAGCTCCCCGCTCGGCACACACATCCTCGTGCCGTGTCGTAAGGAGCCATCCTCTGCGATAGTAAAGTCATCCGACAACCCTATCTGAACCTGTGCCCTGATAGTCCTCAGAGCCTCATCATCGTACTGCGCAGCTCTGATCATGTCCATCAGCTCGGACTGTATCTGTAATTCCTATATCTGAATCTCAGTACCGGGAACTAACACCTCAATTTCCAAGCTTTCCAGATCAGCCAACAAATGTCTGTCAGTCGTCAAGTACATAGCCATCGGATACCTGCTCAAGGCATCGGCGACTACGTTGGCCTTCCCTGGGTGGTACTGCAATAAGATGTCAAAGTCCTTCATCAACTCTAACCACCTCCTCTGCCTCATGTTCAGCTCCTTCTGTGTGAATACGTACTTCAAGCTCTTGTGGTCTGTAAAGATCTCCACACGCTCTCCGTACAGGTAATGTTTCCACAGCTTTAGAGCGAAGATAACTGCTGCTAACTCCAAATCGTGGGTGGGGTAGTTCTTTTCATGAGGGCGTAACTGCCTGGAAGCATAGGCAATTACCTTCCCGTGCTGCTGAAGAATACATCCCAGACCCTTTCCTGAAGCATCACTGTAGATGGTGAAACCACCTGTCCCTGCTGGCAACGTTAAAATGGGAGCTATCGTCAACCTCTTCTTCAGCTCATCAAATGCAGCCTGGCACTCCTCCGTCCAGACAAAATCCACATCCTTCCTAGTCAATCTGGTCATCGGCGCTGCAATCTTGGAGAAGTCTTGTACAAACCTCCTGTAGTATCCTGCTAGCCCGAGAAAACTCCTGATCTCAGCTACCGAACTGGGGGTAGCCCACGACTCTACTGCCTCGATCTTCTGCGGGTTAACCGAGATTCCGTCACCCGATACCACATGCCTAAGAAATTCGACCTTGTCAAGGAAGAATTCACACTTAGAGAGTTTCCCGTACAGCTTCTCCCTCCTGAGAGTCTCTAAGACCAACCTCAGGTGCTCTTCGTGCTCCTCTGGGGTCTTGGAATACACAAGAATATCGTCAATGAATACTACTACGAACTTGTCAAGGTACTGATGGAACACCTTGTTCATCAGGTTCATGAATACTGCCGGTGCATTGGTTAAACCAAATGGCATCACTATGAACTCAAACTGGCCGTATCTGGTCCGAAAAGCTGTCTTCGGCGTGTCTTCTCTCTTCACCTTCACCTGGTGATAGCCTGACCTCAAATCTATCTTTGAAAACACCCTTGCCCCGCTCAATTGATCGAAAAGATCATCTATCCTCGGTAGCGGGTACTTGTTCTTGATAGTGATATTGTTCAAAGCTCTATAATCAATGCACATGCGCACCATGCCGTCCTTCTTCGGTATGAACAATATCGGAGCTCCCCATGGTGATGAACTAGATTTGATAAAACCTTTGTCCTGCAGCTCCTCAACTTGCTTCTTCAGTTCTGCCAGCTCGCTGTTGTTGACACTATAGACATGTTGTGAAATGGGCTCCGCTCCTGGAACCAAGTCTATAGAGAATTCAACATCTCTGTCTGGCGACAAGCCTGGCAACTCTTCTGGAAATACATCCAGGAACTTCGCTATCAGAGGATGTGGCAACTCCTCCTCTTCCGCCCTGGCTCCGCAAAATGTGCCCTTCCTCTGTTCCACTGCTCCTCTGACGACCTCAAACTCTGGCTCTCCTGGTGGTCTAAATAATATTCTGCCTCTAAAACAATCTATGGTAGCATGATGCCTACTCAACCAGTCCATTCCGAGTACAATATCGTACCCCGGAAGTGGCATGACGAGTAAGCTCACGCTCAACTCTCGGCCTCCTACTGACACTCTTCGGTCCTTGCAGTGATCACGGACTAGGATAATACCTCCACCAGTCATGATCTTGCAAGTCCTAGCTAATGGTTCTGTGTCTAAATGATGTCGAAGTGCAAAAGATACAGACACAAAACTATGGGAAGCGCCAGAGTCGAATAAGGTAAATACAGGAATACCATCGAGAAGAACCGAACCTGTGATCAAGTCTCCTGCTGGCTCGATCTCCTCGACTGCCATGGCGTACGCTCGCCCCTAGGGTACACCTCTCTGCTGCTGGTGCTGGGCAAACTTCTGATATTGTGGTGGAAGTGGTCCCCTCTGTTGTTGGCCTCCTGGTACGGTAGGTACCCTGTCTGGCCCTCTCTGGGCGGCTGCTCCACCCTGACCTGAACGAATCGTAGGGCAATCCTTCAGCTGGTGTGTCGTCGATCCGCAGGATAGACATGAGCCCAATCTCTTCCTGCAGATATCTCTAGTATGTCCCATCTTCCCGCAGTACGCACACTGGATGGCAGGCTTAGTCTGTCTCTGTTGCTTCTGCTGGACCTGCCCTCGGGCTGGTATCTGATGCTGCTGCTGAAAGGGTCTCTGCTGTTGCTGCTGAAAGTATGGATGCTTGCCCGGTCCCGTACTACTGTTTGCTCCTCCGGAACCATCGTGTCCCCTCTTGGGCCTGAGGCCCAAGTCATCCTCGGCTATCTGGGCATCCATCAATATGCCCTCGTAGGTAGCAGTGCGTCGTCCCGACGTGCGAGACTTGATCTCCCTTGTCAGCCTCTTTCTGAACTTCCGGGCCCTGTCCCCCGGATCTCTAGTCATCGACGGTGCGAAGTGGCTCAGACGGGAAAACTCCGCGGCATACTCGTCGACGGACGAGCTCCCTTGGGCTAAGTCATGGAACTGACTCTCCAAAGCTCCCAGCGTGACATCAGGAAAGAACCTTTCTTTGAAGAGCTCCTTGAAATCCTCCCAAGTGAGTCCCCTGCGCAAGAGTCTCGGCTCCGTGCGAAACTATGTCAAGGCAATGTCGAACATCTGGCTGCCAGCGACCTCGATCTGAAGGGCCTCCGGAAGCTGTGCCAAGCGCAAGTTCCTCTCGATGTCCTCTAGCCAATCATCGGTGTAGAGTATCCCTTCTGTCCCCTTGAATTCTCGAGGCATCATCCTCTTGAAATCCATAATGGTGCCCGACCTCTGTTGGTGCTGATCAGGACGCTGCTGTTGCTGAGTGACTCTCTCCACAGCCTGGAGAGCCACTTGGTGAGCATTCTCCATGTTCACCCTCATCATCTCTGTCTGGGCCTGATGTGCCTCAGCCTGCACCCTCTGGGCCTCTGCCGACGTCCTCTGAGCATCGACCATGCCCTGAATCAAGGCGAACATCTGTGCCCCATCGACGGGTACACCTCCTGGATGCTGAACTGGTGGTGGTGGTAGAGGCCCCGTCGTAGCTGTGGGGACCCTCTGAACTGGTGGTGGAGGACCCCCGAATGCTGCAGACACTCCCACATATACTGGAGATGTAGGAGGTGCTGCGGATGTCTGTCCAGCAGGGCGAGAAGTGGCAGACCTCTCTGAAGCTGCTGCTCCGAGTCTCTGGGACCTGGTCTTCGGCGGCATCCTGAAGACAGATTGAAAGATTTAATTAAGGCAATAGATACGATATCATCAAGGAAGGACAGTAAATTTCTAAAGGAAAAATCATTAAGAGTAATGTCATAAGAATCAGAATTTCCTAATGGTGATTGAGCATATCCTCGGCCTAAATCCTATTTCCTAAAACAGGCTCGTAGTAATACTCTAAGCGAGCACCACTACGATATCGCTCTAATGCGAATATAAGGCTAGACCTGCATGGGCCACCACTAAAAACGTGTCACGACCCGCACTCGGAATTTGGGCATGAGTCGTGGGTACGTCCAGCCTACGCCGCAGCATCGGCGGTAGAACGCTGTCTAGGTCTCAACATATAATATCCTGTCAATAGTCTCAGCTCCGCACGGAGGACAATGATAATAATCCACAGTTCTATGATATACTCAATCACTAGCTAATAGAAATAATAGCACGATTAGAATAGAAAAGAGTTCTATAAAAACCAACCACAACAAGTCCAACTCAAATCCTGGGTCTAAATGACCTCACAAAATCACAAAATAATAAATACAACTCAGTCTCAGTCTAAAACAATAAATACAGAAAAATAATCTAAGAACAGCCAGGTACATTCTCCTCTAGGCTAGGCAACTCCTCTGGGATTTCTGGAGTGAAATCTTCCTCTAATCCTGGGCCGTAATGAGTGGGGCAAAGATCCTCCAGGTCCTCTGAAAAATGTTATCCAGTCAGGATTGGAGCGAAGCACAAGCACTAACAGCAGTTTCATTAAATTGACAAAATCTATAAACAGTGTAAGAAATACAAGATGGAAAATAAATGCTGGAAATGTAAAGTACTGGAGAAAATGGAAATAGGCAATAGAGCATCTAGCAATGAACAAAAATAGTGAATGCTAGACAATAAGTAGTGAGTGCTGGAACAGGTGAATCTAAACAAAATAGACATCTAGCTAAGTGTTTGAAATATTAGTTTATTATGTGATCGGCTTGGGACTTGATCAGGCTGGTTATATATGATTAACTATGATTCTTGTGGGTCAGGCTAACCATATGGTTAGCTATGATGCATGTAGTGGTCAGGTTAATCATATATAACAGCTATGATGCATGTAAGATGGTCAGGCCGCACCCAACGTGAGAAGTGGGGTGAGCTGTGATGCATGTAAAGGATTTGGATATGATCACATAAGCTACTAATAATTCCCCATCCCCCAGCTAGCACGATGGATTCCAATCACGACTCCTCATGATGGGGATCTAGGGTGCTAACCCGTGTATCCACAGTGTCGGAATCAGGTATGTAATACACTATAATTTATAGAAGTAATCAACAATGAAAACTGTCAGAGAATGTACTCGCCTGTGGTCCTGAGCAAAGTGTGAGGATCGATGTCCAAAGTGGGATCACAATAACCTATATATAAGATATCAATGTTAAATGGTGAATTTAAGGGATAAACATGATTAACTAATTAAATACGGGGTTTCTAGGTCATACTAAGGATTAGGGTTCAAAACTAGTTAATTAGTCTATAAGGTCAATTAACTAACTAGTACTAACTATATCAGGAATATGATACTCTAACTCCTAATGTTGCTGCTACACTTTGGTGAAATCAAATATGACTAGTATCATATCTAGTATTAGACTTACCTAACTAACTACCTGGACACATAACATACTGACAACCAAGGAACACAGGTATCCAATACATAGGTAAACACACACACCCTTAGGCTAAACTGATACACACAGCATACACTACCCCCACACAGTCTAGTACTGATGTAAATAGCCACTGCTACCTCATGCTTAGACACACTGGAAACTGACACACAGTTACACAGATACACACTCTTATTAGTTTGTACAGCTGCACATTGATTTCCCCTGCACACTGAGAACACACAGCCATAAATCTGCCATACATATCACAGTGCACATCTAACTTAACACCCTACTCTCTATACCCAGATATCCCTCTCTTACTGACACAAGTAATCACAGAAACTAACAAGTATCAGAGATTCCTCTCTTATACACTAACAAGTATAGTGTTTTCTGATACACTAACAAGTATAGAGTATCAGAGATCCCTCTCTTACTGATACACACTCAGTTTAGAACCTGGGAATTTCCTCCCCTTCCTCTGATACCAGATGCACTGAAACACAGTGCCACACAGGTAGACACAGGCTGATACTAAGCTACACACCTACACAGCACTAAAATTACTGAAATTCAACTGCTCAGCACACATGCTGCACACAGAGAGATCCTATACTGCTACTGATACTCAGGGATTTAGGTTCACTCATACACACACTGACATAAAATACACAGGCACAGGTAACACAGTTCACATACATATAGACCTACACCTACACATCACTGGCTACACTTACTGCACAGCACAGTAAGATTCTCACAAACACACAGCCACTTGGTTACTTGTTGCTTCTACTCAACCCATCCATAACCCCAACTGGACACTGCATCTATCCTAAAACCTACCTTGCTGATACTACTGAAGGGTACCTAGAGACTGACATGGTATTGATACCTATTGCTGTATGGCTCCACAGTGTCTGATACACTGAGACACAGCTATACTATTAATTCAACCCACCATCTCAGGCTCACTGATACATGGACACAGGGATGCACACCCACACACACAGATACATAAGAAATCCTACACACATACACACACACAGAAACTCACAGTAATTTATACCCACACACACACACAGAAACTCACAGTAATTTATACCCACACACACACTAGAGTATCTATTCACAGTTCACATAAAACCCTATGCACAAAACACACACTGATTAGGATCCTCCCTGCACAAAAATTACACACACACAGAATCCCCTGTTCACTACACACACAGGTATCACTTGCACAGAATTTCCCCCAATGCACACACCCGACTGCACACAGAATCCCCCCAACGATTTACATACATAGCAGCACTAAACTGTAGGTATACAACTACAAATACATATATATGTATGTATACAAATCAGGATTCCTAAAAACTAGGTCAAAATTTAGGTATTCCCTCCCAACGAGCATTTCACCAAACACATGAGGTGCAAAAACGGGTTCCACATCAAGAACTCTTGAATACCCAAACCTAAACCCTAAATCGAGATCAAACTTACATGTAGGAGATGTAGTCATGTATACTTGCAAACCCTTAGGATTAGGGTTTCTGAAATTGGGGAAAACCAACGTATGAACACAAAACCCTAGTTCCTCCTAAATCTCCATGTTGAAACCCTAAAATCGAAATCCAAACCAAATTGGTGGGCTCCTAATGGCCAACAATAATGAAAAACAGAAATAAAATGAATAAAAATAGGGTTTTACCTAGGGAGATGGCTTCTCCAATGGATATTCATCTTCTCCAAGGCTTCTTGACCCAAGCTTCTTGTTCTCCTTGCTTTGAAAGAGAAAAAAATAGAATCCCTAGGGTTTGCTTCTGAGTCTTGGGGTGAGGGAATGGTTTTCAAAAGGAGGCTAGGGTTTCTTTCTTCATGAAGGAAAAGAGGGTTCCCTTTTATATTAAACCTAGCTAGGGTTTCAAATGCATTATTTTAGGTTAAACCCCTAGGTCAGGTCATGCAGAACCTAATTAAGTAAGTTTTAATCAGTCCAAGGTTTGAGGTTCCACCCTAACATTTAAATTCTAGGGTTGTCTAGAATTAGGTTTACAATTAGGGCTTACTCATTAGGGTTTGTCCTAATGAGTTCTAGGGTTTGACCTAAAACTAAATATTACTAATAATATATAAATAGTTTATAAAACTCAGCAATTTAATTAAATACATATTTATTCAAAATAGTGAAATTACACAAATGCCCTTATATGGATATGTGGTAGTGACAAGTCTACCCTCCTAAAAGAAATTTCGTCCTCGAAATTTGGACTGAACAGAACAAGAATAAACCAGAAAGGGATATACCTCAAGTCTTAGAAGAGGTACGGGTATTGCTCGTGCATTTCGTCCTCTCTTTCCCAGGTCGACTCCCCTGGAGAGTGATGTCTCCATGCAACACGAACCAAAGGAATAGTTTGGTTCCGCAACACCTTCTCTCTGCGGTCCAAGATCTCTACGGGCTGCTCAGGGTAGCTGAGCGTCGGACCAACCTCAATCTCCGAGTGATCAAGTACGTGACTAGGGTCTGCCACGTACCGCCTCAGCTCCGACACGTGGAACACATCATGCACTCCCTCTAATGCAGGCGGCAAGTCCAGTCTATACGCCACTGCACCTACTCTCGCAAGAATGCCAAAGGGTCCGATGTAGCGTGGGCTAAGCTTTCCGCCTCGACCAAAACGAATCGTGCCACGCGTCGGAGAAATCCGTAGGAATACTAGATCGCCAACCTAAAACAAAACAGTCTCAACACGCTGTCTAAACAACAAACACAAGCCAGAAAATTAACAATCTATACCTGAAACTCAAGGGGTCTACGGTGGCTGTCAGCCCAATGCCGATGTCTGTCCTGCGCCACTCGCAGTCTGTCTCTGATGAGTTTCACCTTTTCTGCTGCATCCACGACCATTTCTGGTCCTAGCAAGGCTCTCTCTCCAATGTCGTCCCAAGATAACGGTATACGACACCTCCGTCCATAAAGAGCCTCAAATGGTGACATCTCGATGCTGGCCTGATAGCTGTTGTTGTAAGCAAACTCTACCAGGTGCAGATGATTCTCCCAAGAACCTCCGAAATCTAGAACACAAGTACGTAGCATATCCTCTAGAGTCTGAATGGTCCGTTCAGACTGCCCGTCTGTCTGGGGGTGGTATGCGGTACTGAACTTGAGCTGAGTGCCCAAGCTAGTCTGCAGACTCCTCCAGAAGTGGGAAGTAAAACGGCTATCCCGATCCGAGACGATGCTTATAGGAACTCCATAAAGTCTAACGATCTGACGCACGTACATCTCTGCTAGCCTCTCTGTCGACGTGCCCACCTTGAAAGGTAAGAAATGGGCTGATTTGGTCAACCTGTCTACGATGACCCAAATTGCGTCCTTCCCTCCTGGAGAACATAGAAGCCTTGAAATGAAATCCATGGTCACGTGCTCCCATTTCCACTCTGGAATCGGTAAAGGTTGAAGCAAACCACCTGGCCTCTGCCGGTCTGCCTTTACCTGCTGGCACACTAGACACCGAGATACGAAGCGTGCTACCTCGCGCTTTATTCCATACCACCATACGTGCTCCCTCAAGTCTCGATACATCTTGTTGGCACCGGGATGCATCGAGTACTGAGAGCAGTGTGCCTCCTGCAAAACCTCCTAGCGCAGCTCTCCGCTCGGCACACACATCCTCGTGCCGTGTCGTAAGGAGCCATCCTCTACGATAGTAAAGTCGTCCGACAACCCTATCTGAACCTGTGCCCTGATACTCCTCAGAGCCTCATCATCGTACTGCGCAGCTCTGATCCTGTCCATCAGCTCGGACTGTATCTGTAATCCCCACATCTGAATCTCAGTACCGGGAACTAACACCTCAATTTCCAAGCTTTCCAGATCAGCCAACAAATGTCTGTCAGTCGTCAAGTACATAGCCATCGGATACCTGCTCAAGGCATCGGCGACTATGTTGGCCTTCCCTGGGTGGTACTGCAATGAGATATCAAAGTCCTTCATCAACTCTAACCACCTCCTCTGTCTCATGTTCAGCTCCTTCTGTGTGAATACGTACTTCAAGCTCTTATGGTCTGTAAAGATCTCCACACGCTCTCCGTACAGGTAATGTTTCCACAGCTTTAGAGTGAAGATAACTGCTGCTAACTCCAAATCGTAGGTGGGGTAGTTCTTTTCATGAGGGCGTAACTGCCTGGAAGCATAGGCAATTACCTTCCCGTGCTGCTGAAGAACACATCCCAGACCCTTTCCTGAAGCATCACTGTAGATGGTGAAACCACCTGTCCCTGCTGGCAACGTCAAAATGGGAGCTGTCGTCAACCTCTTCTTCAGCTCATCAAATGCAGCCTGGAACTCCTCCGTCCAGACAAAATCCACATCCTTCCTAGTCAATCTGGTCATCGGCGCTGCAATCTTGGAGAAGTCTTGTACAAACCTCCTGTAGTATCCTGCTAGCCCGAGAAAACTCCTGATCTCAGCTACCGAACTGGGGGTAACCCACGACTCCACTGCCTCGATCTTCTGCGGGTTAACCGAGATTCCGTCACCCGATACCATATGCCCAAGAAATTCGACCTTGTCAAGGAAGAATTCACACTTAGAGAGTTTTCCGTACAGCTTCTCCCTCCTGAGATTCTCTAAGACCAACCTCAGGTGCTCTTCGTGCTCCTCTGGGGTCTTGAAATACACAAGAATATCATCGATGAACACCACTACGAACTTGTCAAGGTACTGATGGAACACCTTGTTCATCAGGTTCATGAATACTGCCGGTGCATTGGTTAAACCAAATGGCATCACTATGAACTCAAACTGGCCGTATCTGGTCCGAAAAGCTGTCTTCGGCGTGTCTTCTCTCTTCACCTTCACCTGGTGATAGCCTGACCTCAAATCTATCTTTGAAAACACCCTCGCCCCGCTCAACTGATCGAAAAGATTATCTATCCTCGGTAGCGGGTACTTGTTCTTGATAGTGATATTGTTCAAAGCTCTATAATCAATGCACATGCGCACCGTGCCATCCTTCTTCGGTACGAACAATACCGGAGCTCCCCATGTTGATGAACTAGATTTGATGAAACCTTTGTCCTGCAGCTCCTCAACTTGCTTCTTCAGTTCTGCCAGCTCGCTGTTGTTGACTCTATAGACATGTTGTGAAATGGGCTCCGCTCCTGGAACCAAGTCTATAGAGAATTCAATATCTCTGTCTGGCGGCAAGCCTGGCAACTCTTCTGGAAATACATCCAGGAACTCTGCTATCAGAGGATGTGGCAACTCCTCCTCTTCCGCCTTGGCTCCGCAAAATGTGCCCTTCCTCTGTTCCGCTGCTCCTCTGACGACCTCAAACTCCGGCTCTCCTGGTGGTCTAAATAATACTCTGCCTCTAAAACAATCTATGGTAGCATGATGCCTACTCAACCAGTCCATTCCGAGTATAATATCGTACCCCGGAAGTGGCATGACGAGTAAGCTCACGCTCAACTCTCGGCCTCCTACTGACACTCTCCGGTCCTTGCAGTGATCACGGACTAGGATAATACCTCCACCAGTCATGATCTTGCAAGTCCTAGCTAATGGTTCTGTGTCTAAATGATGTCGAAGTGCAAAAGATACAAACACAAAACTATGGGAAGCGCCAGAGTCGAATAAGGTAAATGCAGGAATACCATCGAGAAGAACCGAACCTGTGATCAAGTCTCCTGCTGGCTCGATCTCCTCGACTGCCATGGCGTACGCTCGCCCCTGGGGTACACCTCTCTGCTGCTGGTGCTGGGCAAACTTCTGATGTTGTGGTGGAAGTGGTCCCCTCTGTTGTTGGCCTTCTGGTACGGTAGGTACCCTGTCTGGCCCTCTCTGGGCGACTGCTCCACCCTGACCTGAACGAATCGTAGGGCAATCCTTCAGCTGGTATATCGTCGATCCGCAGGATAGACATGAGCCCAATCTCTTCCTGCAGATATCTCTAGTATGTTCCATCTTCCCGCAGTACGCACACTGGATGGTGGGCTGAGTCTGTCTCTGTTGCTGCTGCTGGACCTGCCCTCGGGCTGGTATCTGATGCTGCTGCTGAAAGGGTCTCTGCTATTGCTGCTGAAAGTGTGGATGCTTGCCCGGTCCCGTACTACTGTTTGCTCCTCCGGAACCATCGCGTCCCCTCTTGGGCCTGAGGCCCAAGTCATCCTCGGCTATCTGGGCATCCATCAATATGCCCTCGTAGGTAGCAGTGCGATGTCCCGACGTGCGAGACTTGATCTCCCTTGTCAGCCCCTTTCTGAACTTCCGGGCCCTGTCCCCCGGATCTCTAGTCATCGACAGTGCGAAGCGGCTCAGACGAGAAAACTCCGCGGCATACTCGTCGACGGACGAGCTCCCTTGGGCTAAGTCATGGAACTGACTCTCCAAAGCTCGCAGGGCGACATCAGGAAAGAACTTTTCTTTGAAGAGCTCCTTGAAATCCTCCCAAGTGAGTCCCCTGCGCAAGAGTCTCGGCTCCGTGCGAAACCATGTCAAGGCAATGTCGAACATCTGGCTGCCAGCGGCCTCGATCTGAAGGGCCTCCGAAAGCTGTGCCAAGCGCAAGTTCCTCTCGATGTCCTCTAACCAATCATCGGTGTAGAGTATCCCTTCTGTCCCCTTGAATTCTCGAGGCATCATCCTCTTGAAATCCACAATGGTGCCCGGCCTCTGTTGGTGCTGATCAGGACGCTGCTGTTGCTGAGTGACTCTCTCCACAGCCTGGAGAGCCACTTGGTGAGCATTCTCCATGTTCACCCTCAGCATCTCTGTCTGGGCCTGATGTGCCTCAGCCTGCACCCTCTGGGCCTCTGCCGACGTCCTCTGAGCATCGACCATGCCCTGAATCAAGGCGAACATCTGTGCCCCATCGACGGGTACACCTCCTGGATGCTGAACTGGTGGTGGTTGTAGAGGCCCCGTCGTAGCTGTGGGGACCCTCTGAACTGGTGGTGGAGGACCCCCGAATGCTGCAGACACTCCCACATGTACTGGAGATGTAGGAGGTGCTGTGGATGTCTGTCCGGCAGGGCGAGAAGTGGCAGACCTCTCTGAAGCTGCTGCTCCGAGTCTCTGGGACCTGGTCTTCGGCGGCATCCTGAAGACAGATTGAAAGATTTAATTAAGGCAATAGATACGATATCATCAAGGAAGGACAGTAAATTTCTAAAGGAAAAATCATTAAGAGTAATGTCATAAGAATCAGAATTTCCTAATGGTGATTGAGCATATCCTCGGCCTAAATCCTATTTCCTATAACAGGCTTGTAGTAATACTCTAAGCGAGCACCACTACGATATCGCTCTAATGCGAATCTAAGGCTAGACCTGCATGGGCCACCACTAAAAACGTGTCACGACCCGCACTCAGAATTTGGGCATGAGTCGTGGGTACGTCCAGCCTACGCCGCAGCATCGGCGGTAGAACGCTGTCTAGGTCTCAACATATAATATCCTGTCAATAGTCTCAGCTCCGCACGGAGGACAATGATAATAATCCACAGTTCTATGATATACTCAATCACTAGCTAATAGAAATAATAGAACGATGAGAATAGAAAAGAGTTCTATAAAAACCAACCACAACAGGTCCAACTCAAATCCTGGGTCTAAATGACCTCACAAAATCACAAAATAATAAATACAACTCAGTCTCAGTCTAAAACAATAAATGCAGAAAAATAATCTAAGAACAGCCAGGTACATTCTCTTCTAGGCTAGGCAACTCCTTTGGGGTTTCTAGAGTGAAATCTCCCTCTAATCCTGGGCCGTAATAAGTGGGGCAAAGATCCTCCAGGTCCTCTGAAAAATGTTATCCAGTCAGGATTGGAGCGAAGCACAAGCACTAACAGCAGTTTCATTAAATTGACAAAATCTATAAACAGTGTAAGAAATACAAGATAGAAAATAAATGCTGGAAATGTAAAGTACTGGAGAAAATGGAAATAGGCAATAGAGCATCTAGCAATGAACAAAAATAGTGAATGCTAGACAATAAGTAGTGAGTGCTGGAACAGGTGAATCTGAACAAAATAGACATCTAGCTAAGTGTTTGAAATATTAGTTTATTATGTGATCGGCTTGGGACTTGATCAGGCTGGTTATATATGATTAACTATGATTCTTGTGGGTCAGGCTAACCATATGGTTAGCTATGATGCATGTAGTGGTCAGGTTAATCATATATAACAGCTATGATGCATGTAAGATGGTCAGGCCGCACCCAACGTGAGAAGTGGGGTGAGCTATGATGCATGTAAAGGATTTGGATATGATCACATAAGCTACTAATAATTCTCCATCCCCCAGCTAGCACGATGGATTCCAATCACGACTCCTCATGATGGGGATCTAGGGTGCTAACCCGTGTATCCACAGTGTCGGAATCAGGTATGTAATACACTACAATTTATAGAAGTAATCAACAATGAAAACTGTCAGAGAATGTACTCGCCTGTGGTCCTGAGCAAAGTGTGAGGATCGATGTCCAAAGTGGGATCACAATAACCTATATATAAGATATTAATATTAAATGGTGAATTTAAGGGATAAACATGATTAACTAATTAAATACGGGGTTTCTAGGTCATACTAAGGATTAGGGTTCAAAACTAGTTAATTAGTCTATAAGGTCAATTAACTAACTAGTACTAACTATATCAGGAATATGATACTCTAACTCCTAATGTTGCTGCTACACTTTGGTGAAATCAAATATGACTAGTATCATATCTAGTATTAGACTCACCTACCTAACTACCTGGACACATAACATACTGACAACCAAGGAACACAGGTATCCAATACATAGGTAAACACACACACCCTTAGGCTAAACTGATACACACAGCATACACTACCCCACACAGTCTAGTACTGATGTAAATAGCCACTGCTACCTCATGCTTAGACACACTGGAAACTGACACACAGTTACACAGATACACACTCTTATTAGTTTGTACAGCTGCACATTGATTTCCCCTGCACACTGAGAACACACAGCCATAAATCTGCCATACATATCACAGTGCACATCTAACTTAACACCCTACTCTCTTTACCCAGAGATCCCTCTCTTACTGACACAAGTAATCACAGAAACTAACAAGTATCAGAGATTCCTCTCTTATACACTAACAAGTATAGTGTTTTCTGATACACTAACAAGTATAGAGTATCAGAGATCCCTCTCTTACTGATACACACTCAGTTTAGAACCTGGGAATTTCCTCCCCTTCCTCTGATACCAGATGCACTGAAACACAGTGCCACACAGGTAGACACAGGCTGATACTAAGCTACACACCTATACAGCACTAAACCTACTGAAATTCAACTGCTCAGCACACATGCTGCACACAGAGAGATCCTACACTGCTACTGATACTCAGGGATTTAGGTTCACTCATACACACACTGACATAAAATGCACAAGCACAGGTAACACAGTTCACATACATATAGACCTACACCTACACATCACTGGCTACACTTACTGCACAGCACAGTAAGATTCTCACAAACACACAGCCACTTGGTTACTTGTTGCTTCTACTCAACCCATCCATAACCCCAACTGGACACTGCATCTATCCCAAAACCTACCTTGCTGATACTACTGAAGGATACCTAGAGACTGACATGGTATTGATACCTATTGCTGTGTGGCTCCACAGTGTCTGATACACTGAGACACAGCTATACTATTAATTCAACCCACCATCTCAGGCTCACTGATACATGGACACAGGGATGCACACCCACACACACAGATACATAAGAAATCCTACACACATACACACACACAGAAACTCACAGTAATTTATACCCACACACACACTAGAGTATCTATTCACAGTTTACATAAAACCCTATGCACAAAACACACACTGATTAGGATCCTCCCTGCACAGAAATTACACACACACAGAATCCCCTCTTCACTACACACACAGGTATCACTTGCACAGAATTTCCCCCAATGCACACACCCGACTGCACACAGAATCCCCCCAACGATTTGCATACATAGCAGCACTAAACTGTAGGTATACAACTACACATACATATATATGTATGTATACAAATCAGGATTCCTAAGAACTAGGTCAAAATTTAGGTATTCCCTCCCAACGAGCATTTCACCAAACACATGAGGTGCAAAAACGGGTTCCACATCAAGAACTCTTGAATACCCAAACCTAAACCCTAAATCGAGATCAAACTTACATGTAGGAGATATAGTCATGTATACTTGCAAACCCTTAGGATTAGGGTTCCTGAAATTGGGGAAAACCAACGTATGAACACAAAACCCTAGTTCCTCCTAAATCTCCATGTTGAAACCCTAAAATCGAAATCCAAACCAAATTGGTGGGCTCCTAATGGCCAACAATAATGAAAAACAGAAATAAAATGAATAAAAATAGGGTTTTACCTAGGGAGATGGCTTCTCCAATGGAGATTCGTCTTCTCCAAGGCTTCTTGACCCAAGTTTCTTGTTCTCCTTGCTTTGAAAGAGGAAAAAATTGAATCCCTAGGGTTTGCTTCTGAGTCTTGGGGTGAGGGAATGGTTTTCAAAAGGAGGCTAGGGTTTCTTTCTTCATGAAGGAAAAGAGGGTTCCCTTTTATATTAAACCTAGCTAGGGTTTCAAATGCATTTTTTTAGGTTAAACCCCTAGGTCAGGTCATGCAGAACCTAATTAACTAAGGTTTAATCAGTCCAAGGTTTGAGGTTCCACCCTAACATTTAAATTCTAGGGTTGTCTAGAATTAGGTTTACAATTAGGGCTTACTCATTAGGGTTTGTCCTAATGAGTTCTAGGGTACTAAACATTACTAATAATATATAAATAGTTTAAAAAACTCAGCAATTTAATTAAATACATATTTATTCAAAATAGTAAAATTACACAAATGCCCTTATATGGATATGTGGTAGTGACACCTGTTGCTGGGACTGAGGAACCGCGTAGAGCTCTGAACTTCTGATAAACAGAATTTTTCATCAGTCTTTGCCTTCAAGAGTGACTTCTCGAAAATCCTTTGGAAACAGGGTCGAGGAATGGCTGTCAAAAACTGAGTTGCCATCTTTTGATAGACGAGATATTCAGACTGGAGTTTGGATGAACCTCCAATTGACCCGAGAAGAGTAATTTCTCAATGTTTGAACTCTTGTATGTTTCGGGTACTTGGGATATGTTGAGGCCAAGGAGGAGTATCTTCTGTGTGAACTCCTGTAATTGACCATCTTGGGGACCGTTCGAATATACGGAAAGTCGTGGAGCGAGAAATCATCAGTTTGTAGCCTCCGGGCGTAAAACACCGTCGAGCGTGAAATCGTAGACTTGTAGTTCCTGTGCTTGAAGTCATGGGTTTTGTGGCCTCTCGAGCATAAAATCTACTGAGCACAAAGGCATCCGGGCCAAAAACCTGACTTGTAGCTGTCGAACGTAAAGTTGCAGATTCGTAGCCGTCGAGCGTAGGAAGCTTCTTTAGCGTAGAACTGTATATCTGTAGCCTGTGAGCGTAGAACACCATCGAGCATGAAATCGTAGACTTGTAGTTCCTGTACGTGAAGTTATGAGTTTTGTGGCCTCTCGAGCATAAAAGCTACTGAGCACAAAGGCATCCGGACCAAAAACCTGACTTGTAGCTGTCGAACGTAAAGTTGCAGATTCGTAGCCGTCGAGCGTAGGAAGCTCCTTTAGCGTAGAACTGTATATCTGTAGCTCCTGAAAAGAAAATTTCTCCGAGCGTGAAGTCTTGCGGATATGTTGCTTCTGAGCGTAAACTGAGCGCTATCGAGCGTGAGATCATCGATTTGGTATCTGCTGAGCGTAAAGTCGTAGATTTGTGGCCTCTCGAGCGTAAAAGCTACTGAGCACAAAGGCATCCGGGCATAAAACTATAGACTTATAGCTTGCGAGCGTAAAACCGTAGATCTGTTGCTGTCGAGCGTAGAAAGCTCCTTCAGCGTAGGAACTGCTGAACCGTCTTTGCACGAGAAAACTTTTCAAATTTGCTGACTGTCCGTCTTTCAAGGTTAGTGGTCTGACGTGGCATCCAATCATAACCCTTTATTCAATTTTGCGAGATTTGGTTAGGGTCTCGAGGAGTCCGTCTGAGGATTCGAAGAGTCGGCCCGAACTCTATATATATCCCAAGTTCTCTGAGAGAGAAACTTTTTATCCGTCTTTTATGAAAGAGAGCTTTCGACTGTTCGAGTTTTCTTCCTTCCCTCGAATCTTCAAAAAATGGCATCGAAACAAACCTCCTTCGCTAAGGGAAAGGGTATAGGTTCCTCTTCTCATTCTTCCGCCCCAGCGAGGGAGTCTTTGGTCGGTCAAGGCAAACTTCCTTCTGAGCGAAGTATCCCGCCGATGAGCAGTGCACCCGGTCTTCGAGGTAAAGCCTTCAGGGTGACAAACACGACGTAAAATCCTTCGCACACGTTGAACGTGACCGCGCTAGGTCATCTTCTGTGCTGATAGCCTCTTCTTGAGAAAGATGATGCACGGAGGCATTTTCATCTTTTATGCCCACATTTCTAATGTGTCAGCGTAAAGACTCCATATTTTTGTAGTTCTGAGCATAGAAGCTCTGGCTACCGAAAATTGGGATATATCGTAAAATTTGAATTTTTACGCTTGTGGGGGGACCTCTGGCATAAAATTGCCAGATTTGCACAATCATGCGTAGAGCACAGACTGTTGTTTCTTTCGGTCCGTATGTTCGTGCAAGACTTGTGATGACGTATTTTCCTTGCACTTTTGTAGTTGACTTGGGTGAGTCTCCACTGGCCGAGGTGATGGGCTACGCTGCTGGGATGCTACACTCGAACTACCTGGAGGATCTGTCCCACGTGTCCTTCCCTATCTCCGGACCCCAGTACACTGAAGGAAGGAGGGTCTTAATATCATCCCAGGGCGAGCGAATGCTGCTGAGCATGATCAACGAGGAGCCTCTGACTTATGTAGACGGGGAGCCGTACGTAAAGCCGGCTTTCCTTTTTGGGGACATGATCGACAAACAGTCCCAGACGAAGCCTAAGAGGGAGCCCTGGGTCTTCTCAGCCGGGAATTTGGTTTTGTACCTGCCCACGATGCCGAGGGATTATCCCATCTCGGCCTTCTTCCACGCGATGCATCCTAGAAAGATGTCGTGGACGCTGACTCCTGATCTTCACGGTAAGCCGGGAAATATTTTTCATCTGAAAGGAGCTGACCAGGGGTCATTTGTCAGTCGCCCCTCCAGCGTTGTGACGTTGTTCAGAGGACTGTGCCCGGGCAGTGTTCCAAGTGAGGATAGCTTGGTGATCCAGCCGGTCCAATTGCCGACCTTCTGCAACGACTTCATGGGTCGAGGGGGGGTATATCCCAAGGAGAATCCTCGGTACAATGGGTGGATCGCCCCAACGAACTCCCGATGGAGATGCCTAGTTGACTGGGCCTTGAAGCACTTCCAGAGAGAGTTGGAGGGCATTGGACTATATGCCGCTGTGAGTGCGACGAGCGTCGGGTTGCCTCCGAACCCTAATTTGTTCCTGGCGCTGATGAAGCGGTACATTCCGCTCACCGGGACCTTTGCCACTCCACTGGGGGAGTTGGGGTTGGCGCTCCACGAGATGGCAATTGTCTCGAGACTGCCGATGGGGGATACTCCATATGAAGAGTATGTTCCCACCAACCGGGAGTTGGGGGATTTGGACCCTCGGGTGGCGGAAGTATATCAGGAGCTGATGTGTCAATACTTCGTGTGCACCGCCTTTTATAACGAGCCTTCTGATTTGGCTCACACCACCAAGTGGATGTCCTACCTCTTCTTCCACCGAGCCGGGGCCGCCAGGTCGGAGAAAGCCTCGGGTGGCAAGAATGAGCCTGTGAACTGTTTGGGCGTGCTTAGTGCCCAGGTTGTGGAGACTCTTATGGAGGAGGCTGAAGCTCCGGACCAGATTCTTGTCGAGGGGGTAGGAAAGTACCCGGAAGGCACCAAGGCCTGTAGTTACTTGAGGCGTTATCGCAGGCCTTTGTCTAAGGAAGCCCAGCTAGCTGGTTTCCTCTCGATATGGTTGCGCCGAGTAGTGGTGCCAGATACCGCGTCCGCGGACCGCATTCACTGAAACATCCTGTGGCCGGCAGTGCGCCTGGGTTTTGGGGCAAGACTGGGCTTGCTTCCTGCCATGGTGTGCCGTATACAGGCTGGCTTGAGAGCCATAACTGACGGGTTGCTCGTCGACGAAGCTCGACGTGAGAGTTTTCCCATGGTGGAGTTACCATACCTATACTTGATGGGATGGTTGGTTCTCCACAATCCCCGGGTGATGTCTCCTGGGTCCGGTAGCAGCTCGGGGGGTATATTCTTGCTGAATTACAAGGATTCTTCCTGGAATGTGAGCACAATTTTAGACTGCCGGCTGGTATTGAACCTCGGCCACGGTTGGAAGCTCCTCTGTACTGCTCCCCCCGTGCATCACAATCAATCAGGGGTGCGGCTTGAGGATTCAGGTGGAGAGATGACCGAACTTTCCCCGGAAGCTTTTAACTGGTTGGTCTGTATTAGACCCTCCCATCTGCTGTACAGGAGCGAAGATCACTGCTTCTTCGAGCCCTACTTGCCTAGTCGGTTTGCCAGGCAGTTTGGGTACGATCAGCTGCATGTGGGCAATGCCGTTACCAGCTTTAGGTCCAGGGGCGGACTCATTGATGCAGGTTGAGGGTGGCGATATTTCCTCATGGGTTGTACGAGGGCAACCTTCATTGTGCCGGTCGTTACAACCTCCACGGAGCTTCGTATTCTCCATTCTTACGCCCAGTTTTACGTGGCGATTAACACCTTCCATCATGATTTCTATGTGCGTGGAAGCTTCTGGGTGCCTTCTCCCAAGCCTGGGGGAAGAGTTGACGTCCCTTCGGTTTCTTCGGACGAAGGTGAGGAGTCTGGTACTCCGGACGAGCCTCTGGTATCGGTGCCGAGGTGAGAAGTGCCTCTGCCTGCGGGGGCTTTGGTAGTCCCTTCTGGGAAGCGACGGGCTTCTGCTCTGAAGGAAGTTTCTCTTCGTAAAAGGAGAAAGGAGACGGTTGCTCGTCCTCTCCGCATTCCTGGCATTGCGGCTCCTGGGAGTGAGCCTGCCTCTCCCTACCTCGGGGATAACTCCTTGGCTGGAGGTTCCTCGCCTTCTAGAGGGGCCTCCTACAGTTCCGGTCGTCGATGCCGGAGAATCCTTGTTAGAGGGGGCTGTGGTGGCTACTGCTCCAGGTAGCGGAGCGAGATTGCCTGTGTGGCCGAGGCAGATAGGAGAATCTTTCCCGAGGCCAGCAGCGGGCATGACTCCTGCCGCGTTAGTGAGCGCGCCTAGCGAGATTCCGGCCGATGAACTTCGACCACGTCTTGGTGGAGGCCTGACAGAACTCTCGGCGATGTCGGTTGGCCCACCTCCTTCTCCAGGCATGACGATTCGCATTGCGTCATGAAGGCGTGGTTTAGCTATATCGACTGCAGATGCGTCGTAGATGCCGTTGGCTCCGGGTAAAATGTCGTTTTATGTCTCCTTTGAGAAAGATTGTCATCATACTGATATTGACTTTCTCGTTTTCTTCTCAGGGGATAGCGCCCACGGGGAGTATAGCGTTGAAGCGTATTCTGGTTCCGCTCGGGCTTCTGACGAGAAGGCGTTTGTCTTTGATGAGGAAGTGGCTTTGGGGGCCAGTACATCTGGAGTAGCTTCGTCACCTCGAGAGGAGGATGAACACGTCGTCGTGACCTTGCCTCTTGTGAGTGTGGTGACGACTTCGACCCCCGTTACCGCACCTTCTTCGATTGCGCCATGTGTCGATGCGACGGCTGTGGCCACCTCGTCTGTAATCATCCCTGGAGAGGGACTTACTGACATTGCGGGCGCTCCCGGCGTTCAGTCGGATCTAGTTGCGTTGACCGAGCAACATACCAGCCTTTTCTACACTGGTTTGAGAACGATGGTGTCAATGGTGTTAGCAAAGAGTCTGGATTTTAAGTGCCTGAGAAAGACTTCTCTTGCTTTGATCAGGGTCATCAGGGAGCTCGGCGATCCTGGGGTAGCTGACGCCCTTGAGGCAGTGGTTAATGGGTTAGAGCAACCTATTAACAAACATTTGCAGCTGACTCGGGGTCTCGATGCTGATGTTCAGGCTCGGTTCGACCTCATGACTGTGCGGCTTGCTACGAAGGTGAAAAGACTAGACAACTCTATCCAGAAGCATAAGCTGGAGGTGGATAGGAGAAAAGTTATCGTGGAAGAGGCTCTTGCCGTTGAGACGCGGTGTCGCTCTGAGCATGAAGGGAATGCAGCGAGGGTCTCCAAGCTGAAGAAAAAACTCGCTCGGGCAGAGGAGTGGGCTTCTGAGTCGCTGGCAGGTCTAGACGTAGCGTCCGGTCGACTGAGCGTAGCACGACGGGAGCTGGACAATGCAAAAGCTGCTCACGCGGGCTGTCTTCGGGAAAAGGCTGATCTGACCCTCACGGACACTCCCGAGGCACGGCTGGAGCAGGCTCGTGCCGACGCCTTGGTTCTTAGGAATGAGAGGATAGCTGCGCTGGAGCGACAGATTCACAATCTGACTCACCCGCCATCATGATGTATCCTTTTCCCTTTTTGCTTGCCCAGATGTAATTCTGCCTCCCTCTCGTGAATAAATAAAGGCGACTCTTTTCTGACTTTTGTGGACCCATCATTTCGGAATGTAAATGACCGATTTTGGTGAGAGTGTTATCAGAGGTAGTATGGACAAGATAGACTCCCGATAAACTTCTTAGCAGGACACATCTATTCAGAGGTCATATGGACATGATAGAGCGTAACCCTACTAATTGCATTTTGGAAGTAGTTTTGTCAGAATTGAGGGCCTTGCTATGTCCCACCCGAGCAGGGGGATTAAGCATTGTACCTATTCAGGAATTTGCCGTTGATAGGAGCCATTAATAGGTCTCCATTAGGCTGGGCTATCCTGTAGGCGCCGTTCGAGAACGTTGTCTCGATCACATAAGGGCCTTCCCACTTGGGTTCGAATTTGCCTTTACTTTTGTGGGTAAGAATCATCGGTCTTCTTACGGCTAGAACTAGCTCGCCGACTTTGAACACTCTTTCCTTCACTTTATGATTAAAAGTCTTGGAAATGTGTGCTTGGTAAAGCGCGATGCGCTATTGAGCTTGTAGGCATTTCTCGTCTAATCCTTCAAGCTCTTGGAGCCTTAACAGGTCATTCTTTTCTCGAGTCAACTCACTAGTCACTGCTATCCTGAGCGACGAGATCTGGATTTCGATGGAAAGAATTGCCTCGCTCCCGTAGACCAGTGAAAAGGGGGTACAACCTGAGGTGTCCGTACCGTTGTGCGGTATGCCCAGAGACATTCGCCCAGCTTCTCGTTCCAGTCTCTTTTGTTTGAAGAAATAAACTTCTTCAGGAGTTTGATAATGGTTTTATTGAAAGCTTCCGCCAAACCATTAGCAGCTGGATAATATGCCGTAGAGGCAATATTATGTATTCGACTTTTATCGCAAAATCGATAAAATGCTTGGCTGATGAACTGAGGCCCATTGTCATGGATTATCCTTCGAGGAATCCCAAAGCGATAAATGACGTGGTGCTTGATGAAGCTGATCACGTCAGACGCTTTTACCTCAGCCAGAGGGATCGCCTCTGCCCATTTGGAGAAGTAATCTGCGATGGCCAGTATGAACCGGTGGCCTCTGGAGGAAGACGGGTGAATGGGACCGACGATATCCATACCCCATGCTTCGAAGGGCCAGGATGCGACCGTAGGATGTAGATATTCAGACGGTTGGTGTATGAAGTCTGTATGAACCTGACAGGCTCTGCATTATCTTGCATAGCTGATCGCGTCTGTGATCATAGTGGGCCAGTAGTAGCCCATTCTTCTGATACGATCCTGTAGCTTAGGACCGGGCTGATGCGCTCCGCATACGCCGTCGTGAGCTTCTCGGATAATCTGCTGTGCTTCGTCGTCTGAGAGACATCTTAATAGCAGTCCGTCGTAGGTTCGACGATATAGGCAGTGTGAAGATGCATCGAAATAGAAGCGTAATGATCGTCTCTTGACGGATATTGCTTCTTTGGGGTCCTCTGGCAAGATTCCGTATGCGACGAACTCTATGAAGGGACTTCTCCAGTCCCTCCCGGGGGGATCTAGGTTCACAGCGTGGCTGCGTTCTATGTGAAGGTTGTTCTTCACGCAAAATAAATCTCGGTTAAGAAGGATCACCGAATCTTGCCTTCTTATAGGGGTAGCTAAGTCCGCAGCTAGACTGGCCAGGGCATCAGCTTCCAGATTCTGAGATCGAGGTACATGCTCTAGGAAGAACCCTTTGAATGTCATGGCTATCTCGATTATCGCTCGGTGATAGGGGATGACGTCTGGATTCCAGACTTCGTATATCCCTCTGACTTGATTGACGATAAGCAGAGAATTGCCGAAAGCTTCAAGGGATTCGATCCCCAGCTCTTCAGCGACTTGGAGCCCGATCAACAGGGCATTGTATTTTGCCACATTGTTGGAGCATGGTTCATTAAGATAGTATGCCCGGTAGATGACGAGTTTATCAGGAGTGACCAGGACGATTCCTACCCCTGAAACCACGTTTCCCTGGGGGCCAGTCCTGGAGGCGCCGTCAAAGAACAGTTGCCATGTGTCACTTTCCATTGCGGAATTATATTCTGCAACTTCGTCGGGAATGTCTTTGTATAACTTAGAGGCCTCCGGGATCGGATAAGCAGCCAGAAAGTCGACCAGCGCTTGGCCTTTGATGGACTTCTGCGGGATATACACCATGTCATATGGTGTTAACAGCATCACCCAGGTTGCGAGTCGGGAATTAAGAATACTCGGCTTGCTCATCTGTACTCGAAGAGGGTTGATCCTGGAGATGATATGAAAAGTCGGGCCGATGACGTAGTGCCGCGTCTTTTGGATAGCGAACATCAGAGCCAGACATTCTTTCTCCACTGGGTTGTACCGGTGTTCGGCTCCGACCATCATCCTACTGAGGTAGTAGATAGCCTGCTCATGCCCCTCGTCGTTCTTCTGTGCTAGAAGAGCTCCTAGCGAATGATCCATTGCTCGGACGTACAGCAAGAACGGTTTCCCCATGATGGGAGGCACCAGAACTGGCGGACTGGTGAGGTAGCATTTGATCTCCCCAAATGCTTGCTAACAGGTTTCGTCCCATACGAAGGATACACCTTTCTTCATGAGGTGCGAAAAAATTTGGTATCTTCCTGAGAGGTTGGATATGAACCTTCGGATATAAGCCAGACGACCTTGAAATCCCCGGAGTTCCCTCAGATTGTGGGGCGGTCGTATTTCTACGATGGCCTGTACTTTATCAGGGTCCACCTGGATGCCTTTGGCAGTGATAACAAATCCCAGGAATTTGCCACTAGATACGCCTAGGAAGGACTTCGTAGGGTTCATCTTGAGTTGATGTCGGCGCATTAACTCGAATACCGTCCTTAGGTCCTGAATGTGATCATCCTTGAGGCGGCTCTTGACGGCTATGTCGTCTACGTAACACTCTACTATTTTGCGTAAATGTTCATGGAATATGCCGCTCATAGCCCGTTGGTACGTAGCCCCGACGTTCTTCAATCCGAAGGGCATGACCGTATAGCAATACACTCCCAACGGGGTACGGAAGGCAGTATGCTTTTCGTCTTCAGGATGCATCTTGATCTGATTGTATCCTGAGAACCCGTCCATGAAAGAGACGCGTTCAAAACCACAGGTGTTGTCGATCATGATGTCCGTGATGGGAAGAGGAAATTCATCCTTGGGACAGGCCGCATTCAGATCTCGGTAATCGATGCAGATACGTACCTTCCTATTTTTTTTCATGACTGGGACAACGTTGGCGACCCAGTCGGGATATTGTTCTTCCCGGATGAACCCACAGGCTATCAGCTTTTTGACTTTAGCTTCAATGGCATCCATCATGTCCGGTCGGAACCGGCGTTGGTGCTGCTTCACAGGCTTTGAGTCAGCCAATATGTTGAGTTTGTGAGTAGCCACCTTCGGGTCTAGGCCCGACATGTCTCCATAATCCCATGCAAAGACGTCGACGTATTCCTTTATCAGCTATATGATTTCTTCCCTTTCGGCTGGTGGAAGATTGCCACTGATAAATATCGGCTTTGGCGAAAGCTCACCCCCAACATCGATTTGGATAACTTCGTCTTTGGTTGGAGGTTCCCTTTCTTCGTAGCAGAATTCCCACTGTGTATCCATTTGCTGAGCCCAAGAGTCATTCTCAAACGGCTCAGAATCTCGTTCCTCTGCTTTTGAGGGATCTGTCATCACCATATTTACTGATAGTGCTTGTTCGAGAGCATCAGGTGAGTCGGGGGGTGACGAGCCGTCCCAGGAGGAGGAAAAGATGTCCTTATCCGACGTGGAAGCCGTAAGGGAGGTGGCATACCCTAACCCGAAACGAGTTTGTTGGTAGCGGGGGTCGCCGCGTGGCAGCGTTCTTCTGCCTCTTCCGTAGTTGAGGACCGACTTTCGCTTCAAGTCGTAGCCCATGTTTTGCATGATCTTCAGCGCTTGAGGGCTGTATCGGTGAACCTGCATCTTCCCAGAATCGTCATTGAAAGGATCTTCCTTGATGGCTGGCTGATTGCGCATGCGGCCGAATACTATTGGACGCTGACTGCTGCAGGTAGGCGGGATTATGAAGATAGAATCTTCATGCGATCCATACGTTGTGATGATGTTGGATGATGATGCTGCTTCCCAGATATGCGGATGTTAGGAGTCCATAGCTTCCAAGAACTTTCGTGCTATGGGTTCTACCTCGTCACGGGGAGTTGGTTCCTGATTTGGAATCTGAGTATTAATGTACTGGAAAAGTGGATGTTTATTGCCATCTGGAACTCCGTTCCTGGTCGTATTTACATCGGTCGGCTGCTTGTCGCGCCGAAGGTTGATGACCAAAGGTGGAGGCTTCTGGTCCAGAGTAACCGCTGGAGAATTGCTTCTTTTCCCCGAGCTGGATCTGTTCAGGTGAATAGCCATGGGCTCTATGGCTTTTGGACGAGTGGTTCATCCTTTCACTCTGATCGACAGCGGTAGTGCGGCAGAGGGTTCTCCTGGCTCCCGGTGGGATTCCTTCTCTGTCTTGCCCGCCACTTCTTCCGTGTGGTCCTGCGAGTACAACACGGCGTCGGAATATTAGGACTCTACTCCTTTAAATGGGTTTAGGTCGGCCACCTCCGTTTGTACCATCCCTTGGGGGTCTACATATTTAAGATATTGATGTAGAGTTGAAGGAACGATGTTGTGATCGTGGATCCACGGTCTTCCCAGTAAGATATTGTAGGATACCACTGAATCGATCATGTAACATGTGGCCACCGATCTGAGGTTGCCAATCTGGATCCTCAGGCGAATCTTCCCTAACGGCTTACTTCTTCCGGCGTTGAATCCTACGATTGTAGTGGAGGTGTAAGCCAGTTCGCTGGTAGGAATCCTCAAAGGTCTGAGCAGACTGTACGGGATGATGCTGATCGATAATTCCGGATCTATGTGAATCCGATCAACCTCCATGGAACCGATGTACCCGGTATAATAGAGGGGTTTGTCATGCCTGTTATGTTTTAACAGCATGTCATTTTAGGTGAAGGTGATATTTAGGACCACCTCCATCACACTGTGGCATTGAGGGCACGCCACTGGTTCTTCGTCGGGAGATTTGAGCTGGGTCAAGCAAGCCTCCGCCTGCATCAGTGCTTCACTCAGGGCAAGACGAGTGTCATGGGAGAGCCTGAGTAGCTCGAAGATGGAGAGCCTGGCCGGCGTATTAGCCAGTTGGGCTAGGATATCGAAGTTATACGGCTTCTCAAACCCTTTGTTCGGAATATTTTTCACAGGTTTATCGAAGCACACTTCTCTTTGTTTTCCTTTGTCCGCCGGCGTCGGTTTTGAAGGGTTGGCTTCCGGTATGACGGGGCTTGGCCCTGCAGGTTTGGCAGTTGAAACGTCTGCCGGTATATCCTCCTGACTTGCTCCGTAGTCGTTGAGGTAGGCTCTCCCTGACCGGGTTGCAGCAAGTACCTCGTCTTCGTCTGATGGCGAAGAATTTGTGACCATATGGCATGGTTTGCACTTTGGGCTCCTACTGGACGTAGCTTTAGTCTCTTCCTCGAGCTCTGACACCAAATCTGGATGAACCCACATAATCTCGTCCTAACGGGTGGTCAGGGGTACCAGGTTATGATTTTGATCCCTAGCCGAAGGGAGATTGACGATGTCCATTGTGGCTCAGGAAATGGGCGTGATACCGTCCATGACTTCTTGGGGAGGCAGATCACCGAACCGCAGAGAGATCATGTTGGCTGTGACCGTTTTCTCGGTGTCGTACAGGGTGATGGCCTTAGCATCGATCAACCCCTGGATCTTCCTCTTCAGTACGTAACACATTTTTGTTGGGTGGTGTACGTATCTGTAGAAGATGCAGTATTTGGGGTCGTCGGTACTGCCGACCTCTTGGGGCCGCCATAGCTCCGGCAGGGTGATCTTGCCACTTTTGACGAGACACTCAAATATACTAGGGATATCGTCGTCGTCGAAAGAGTAGACCTCGACGGGCCTGGAAGTCCCAGGCTTTGTCTGCGTGGTCGCCGCCGTCTTTTGTCTGGACGTATTGACTATCAGAGCTTCTTTTTCCTTGGAGCTGGGAGATGGCCTTTTGCCTCTGTCGGAGGCGGAGATCATGATGCCGTTGTCGCGCGCCTTGCGACTGTTGTCTTCGGCGGCCACTGCCGAGACGATGAACGAGGGCCACTCATGGAACTGATATGGTCCTGTGAACACCGAGACTATAGGAAGGAGGTTCTTCCTGCAAATGTCTACTAACGCCGAGTCTGGAACTCCTGGAGGCATTTGTAAGGTGGCCTGACGAAAATGTTCGACGAAGGTGCGAACGTCCTCCTTTTCCCTTTGCTTGACTTCAATGAGGGAGGACATAGACATGTCCAATCTACCCTCGTAGAATCGTGTGAAGAATAGCGCTTTGAAGTCTTCGAAAGAAGTAATGCAGTTGTCCGCCAAGCTACGGTACCACTGATAGGCTACTCCTGAGAGGCAGCCCTTGAACACCCGAGTGAGGAGGGCGTCGTTCCCTTGTAGCAACACCGTCATCATACTGAAATAGTTCATGTATTGACTTGGTGATATTTTTCCTTCGAACAGAGCCATGGTCTGAGGCTTGTACTTTGGAGAAAATGGGACTTCTTCCCAGATAGCCGGGTAAGGCTGGTTGATTCCCAGTTTCTTGAGCTGATCTTTGTGCCTCAAGGCGTCAAACTGGGCTTTCAACTCCCGCACTACCTGCATCGGATTCTCAGTTGGAAGCGGAGGGACTGCTGACTCTTGATCTAGAGCAGGTTCTTGGCTTGGGTCGGATGGTGGTAAGTCCACCCCCATACGTATCTGAGTTGGCGGGACCGACGCTTGAGCCATGGCAGTCGCATGCTGAGTTAGCATCATCTGGTGCATGTTCTCCATTACGGATTGCATTTGCTTCAAAGATGTCTCTAGCACAGTGATGCGTTGTTCCGCGTTTCCTGAAGCCTCCTCGCGTTCGTCTTCAATGGCCTAAGCTCCCACTTCCCTGGGCGTCATCGAAGGATTAATATAGGTCGCCGCAGAAGTCGACTCTACACTCTCAGCATCTGTTCTGGGTGATTGGCGACCCCCAGCGTCGGAATCAGACGAGTACGGAGCTGGTTGCTGTGACCTTGCCCGGGTGTTTTGGAACACCCCAGCTTCAGTGCTCCAGAGGAGGTCTTCGAATCTTCTTCGGCTCGGAGGCCCAGAGGGATGACGTCTCTAGCTCGACCTTCTTCTGGGTATGCATAAAGCCATGTTCACGGACGCATACGCGTGCTCTTCTTCCAAAAAAGACTGAGAGTAGCTCAATCGGTCGAAGACCGACCGTTTTGCTTTAGAACAGCAGCAGTCAATCACAATCTTACGACTATTACAATATTGCTCTCTGGGTGGCGTAATAGACATGTTGGAAGATCCCCTCTCCTTACGCTTCTGGACTAGGCATTCGCGTAGGTCAGGAGTAGCAACCGGAGCTTGCTTTACGCCGTGGGACTTCGCCTGGCATAATTTGGAGATTTGCTCAGACTAGCGTAAAGCTGAAGAGGTCCTCAGTCGGCCATCGGCTTCTCGCGCAATCCGGAGGGTAGGCAGATTGTTCTCTTGCTGGCGTAAAGGCCGAGAGGTTGAATATTCTCCTGCTTGCTTCCCCTCGTGGAGATCACCGCGCTCATCTATTTTTTCGTAGAAGTCAGATGTTGTTTCGCGCGTGGAGCATGATTTGTTCTTCCGATTTGGCGTTGAGGCACCATCGAAAGTTTTGTCTGTACCGCACGTAGCGGGAGACTGATTCCTACGTGTAGAGCGCAGTGGATACTTCTAGGTTAGCGCAGAGGCCTTGCCCGAAGTTTTGTCTGTACCGCGCGTAGCGGGAGACTGGTTCCTACGCGTAGAGCGCAGTGGATACTTCTGGGTTAGCGCAGAGGCCTTGCCCGAAGTTTTGTCTGTACCGCGCATAGCGGGAGACTGAATTTTACGTGCAGGGCACGGAGGGAGCGATGCTACCACCTCATTGGTCGGAGAGATCGGAAAGATCGGAGAGTCCACAGGAATGGTTGAGGATGTCTTGGGCATCCATAGTTTGTGCAGCTTCCTGTTGTCTTGGGCGGAGAGAGAGTGAGAGCTATCCCCGGTTCGAAGCATGTCTTCGTAAGCAGATTGGTCGAAATGAACGACCAGCGTCTTCTTCACGGTTCCTATAGATACCGCATCGCGTTGAGCAAATACTTCCTTGTCAGAAGAGAAAGATGTCTCCAGCAGAGTCGCCATCTTGTTTGTGGTATTAAACGAAAGAATGAAAGTGTATTTCAATGACGGAATTTGTGTGAAACCCGCGCCCTTTGGTTTACAAACAAACTTGTACAATGTAATCCTATACGAGGATGTGGGAGTATAATTTATTTAATCTGGGTATAAATTGCTATAGGTGTCTGATCTGCGGTCGATCACTTTAGCCCTTGGACCACGCGATGTTGAAGAAGTGCCGTGGAAGACAGGTAGCAGCTTCGAAGGTTGCAGGAGAGGGTGGATGCACAATGCCGAAGTTGTCGATCCCCGCTCTTTGCCTGAGCTCCGGGCTCTCTCTCTTTCTCTCTCTCTCCTCCTTGTTCGATCTTCTCCGACTGTCGACCTTCGATCTGGTATTGGTACTCTTGACCAAATTTTCTGACCTGGGATCTGATATCGGTTTCTTGACCAATTTCTTCGACCTTGTTCCCCATTGACAGGGGCCTCTATTTATAGAGTCTTTGGTGACAGTGACCACTCCGTTGGTGTAGCAACCGAGGAGTGGAAAGTACAGCACCCTTTTACACAACGGTTAAAGTAACCAATGCCTACGTATAGATGATCTTTTGACTGAGCGGGTGACGTGGGTCCAACTAAGGGGACACAACACGTACGGTTGCTACTAAGATCATGGCTTAAAAGCCACGCGGGTAGGTATCCATTGTGTAGAAGAGGTTGGCGTAGAAGCCAAATGTCCGTCACCATGGCATAGAAGCCAAGTAGGCATAGAAGCTGAACAGGCGTGGAAGTCGAGCAGGCATAGAAGCCGAACAGGCATAGAAGCCAAACAGGCATAGAAGCCAAACAGGCATAGAAGCCGAGTAGGCGTAGAAGCCGAACAGGTATAGAAGCCGAGTAGGCGTGGAAGCCGAGTAGTCGTAGAGACTGAGTGGGCATGGAAGCCGAGTAGTCGTAGAGACTGAGTGGGCGTGGAAGCCGTATGAGCACAGATCCTGAATGGGCGTAGAGGCCGCTGCATATCGTGCCAGAATGGGCGTAGAAGCCGCTTGAGCACAAATCCTGAATGGGCGTAGAAGCCGCTGCACACCGTGCTGATGTGGACGCCTTAGCCGGAATTACGGCTTTTGAAGATATAACCAAATCTCTTGCAGAGATTTGCCATCACCTTATGCATTAAATGCGAAGGCGTATTTCGAAGGTCTGCAGGCCTTCTGTGCACCCGTCGTAGAGACGTGTCTTGAGAGAAACTGTCACCGCCCTGTGCAATTAGACGTGGAGACGTGCCTCGAATCTCGTACGAAGTGCAGCTTTTGACGTAGCAGGCGGTTTGTCTGCTGCGGAGCGTAAAACAGCTCATGTTTGCCTGTGTAAAACAGGACGGCGTATTCCCTTGTACGCAAAAGAGCAGTTTATGCTGAGGGGACTCCGGTAAACGACGGTTTGGTAATGTTTTACCAAATCTTCTGCATTAAATGGTGAGATCCGCCATCATACTGTGGGATGCGTCCCGAGAGGTCTGCCATCATTTCCAGCCGTCGTCTGGGTAGCCGTGCATCACCTTTTGTCAGGAGTCAGAGGTCAGATTCACTGCGTGACTTTGACAGGTTCATTTCGGGGAGGATGAAGCGTTCCTCGTACGCTATCACGCTGCTTTGAGAGCGGTTGAGTTTTATGCCATGGAGTCGATGAAGAACTCTATTTCACACTGGAGCGGCCTGGACGTACTGCATTTATGCGGATGGTCCTTTGAGCTTTACTCTTCACGCTGTATTTTAACGGAGAAAACTCTGTCATACGCCTGATGGCTCTGAAGGCCTCTGCTTACGCTTCTCTATATCAAGAGGCTGTGTAGCTTTTCCCAGCGTATTTTTCATGCTTCTACAACAGGTTCTCCGTACCAAGGCGAACCGAGCGAGGAGCCGAAGTCGTCTTCCCGAATCCAGTCCAGCTGTAGGCGCATCCTGATCGCACCGTCCTTGAAGCATTTTGAAGACAGGAGCTGCAACTCTTATACACAAATGCAGCTCCGTGGCAAAGCTATCCTCCAGCCAGGTGGTATATATCTTTTGAAGTTTAGTAAAGGGATATAATGTACAGGACTGCTATCTCATTTTGAGTCATATCTTTGTAAGACGTTCGGCACATTAGCTGACTCTTCAAGAGTTTGTAATAGATGTTTATTATCAATAAAAAGAACTTTTCCATGTTTCAAATCTGTGTTTCAATTTATCTGCGTACTCTGAATATGTGCTTGCTATGCAAATCATTAAAGCCTTGTCCGGGCGCAACTCCAGGCCCGCACAGCGGTCACGAATCGGGGGACGCCTTAAACGATTCTACGGAATCGGGTCGTGACAGGTTGGAGGACTGTATGGAGAAGAAGAAGAGAAGAGGAAGTAGAAGTAGAGGGAAGAAATGAAGTAGGATTGGGGAGATGTGTTTGGCCGACCAAGCATGGGGAAAGGGGAAGAGTGTAAATGAGGGAAAGAGTTAATGAGTGCATTAAATGCTAGTTATAGGGATGAGATATTTTGGTATGGGTTTAGTACTAGGCTAGTCCAAGTAATTTAAGTGCATAGGGTGTGTTAGGGGGAAGGTGATGGCTACCATTTAATGTCCCAACCATAGTTAGGGTCCATCATTAATAGGTGCAAAGAGGGCGTGAGGTGAAGGGTCAACCCCAATTAAAAGGTGGCTGAATATGGTGTTTGGTGTTTAAACTGGGTTTTTGGTCATGAATATGGTGTTTGGTGTGTTAAAGATAAAGAGATTGTTGTATGGGGTTGTGTATGATCCATGTAAGGGTGTGTGTTGGTTCGGGTTGGTGTTTAGACTAATTTTGGGCTAGATTGACTCGGTTGCCCAAAATAAGTAAAAATTATGTCATCGGTGTTTGAAAAAGAATTGGAAGCATGTAGGGTCTTAGTTGAATAGGACATAAGTGTCAGGATAAAGTAGACTCAGAGTAGATTATTTCCATATATTTGATTGATAGGAACGGATCAAAGTTGTGTCTCCAATTTCGATTGGAACGGATATAGGTCCAATTTTATATTAGAATTTAGATACTCATTGACGAATGTTGTGAGACTAAAATAAAGAATAAGAGAGAGTATTTATGAGTGACACAAAAGTCAGAATTGAAGATTGACTTTTCTAGGTCAAGGGTGTGAATGCTTTTAGAAGGCAAAATCTAGTGTAGAGCTCTAAATATTTAATCAACTGTAAGTTGCAACAATTTAATCAAAAATTAAAGAGGTAAATTATAACTCCAATAATTATACTAGAATAATTCTAAATAAATCTCTAAACCTATATTTTGATGAGGGGGTTTACAACATATTTGCAAAAGAAAACAGTCACGTCCATATTATCTCTGTCTTGTTTTCTCTATATTCAAAAAGTACCTTACCACGTTTAAATTACCTCTGAGTAAGATACTTCCTATGTGCAATGTTCTTGCTTATTGACTTTCATCGTTATGTCCATAATATCTCAAACAATGTACGTCAATTCAACTTATTGTCTATACTTAAATATTAAGTACGCTACGAATAATAAGTTCACAAACATTCCCCAGGGGGGTTAACCCTAACATCGATGTCCACCTTACTTCTCAAACAATGCTCATACAAAAAAGAAAATACAAGGAAAATTCATATTTCTTTGACATTAAAAAGAGAAGAATCTACATTTAGAGGGCTTATTAAAGCCCTAGAAAAAAAATCAAGAAAAAGAGAGCTAGAAAGCTATGGCCACAAAGAATCTTCAATGCTGGTATATAGTTTGACAATTCAGAGCTTTAATAAATCCACTTTAGCTTGGACACTATCTACGGCTCGACGTTCGGCTTCTTGTTACAGCATAATTCATCTTGGAAGACAGCCAACCTCTCGTGTTTGGCTTCCAACTCAATCATCTGGCCACTCAAGCTTGCAAGATACCGAGCATTGTCGTCATCTTGTCGGCGAAGGGTAAGTTGCTCTTTCGCCATATGTTATGCATCAAATTTTAGTTTCACCTCCTTCTTTTAGAGTTGCGTGATCAGTGCATGAACGTCCGTCAGGTGCTTGATAAGCTTCTCCTGGGTATAAGAACGAGCCTCCTACGTAGCAGCAAACTCAAGTTCCTTCACGCTCGCTTTTGCGACTTCATGATCTATGATTTCATTATGAGGCAGGTAGATCGAACTATCCTCAGAGACCGACAATTAGCCAAGATCTCTCCTCAGCAACCAGGGATATAAAGCCGCCCATATATAAACTCTTAATCTCCATGAAGCGATGCTTCAGCTCACTTACGGACGCTTCCAAGGCATCGGCAGTGGCCTCATAACCGGGGAAGCCCCTCATCAACCTATCTGACACAACGTCGAGGCCCGGCCCATGGTGAAAGGTCCTTCTCCAGGGTACTGGACATACCCCTCTTCGTGATGGTATAAAAAGACTCGATGTAGATTTTGGCATAATTATCCACATTGGTGTCACCCCCACTTTTCAGATTAGGGGTATTTTCGTCTTTTCATAAATTAATGTATAAATGATTGCATAATATTTAATTATAATTAATTGTCATGATTTTTATTTAATTGTTGGGCACTTTTGTGGAAAAGTGCATTAAGGTGTCCATCCCATTAGACCCGACATGTGAATAAACCCAATTCTCCTTCATGGATATTTTTCTATAATTTTTAGGAGTGTGTAATTCAACACCAAGCTCCTTAAGACCCTGGCCCTCCAAACCGTAAACCGATGTAATCCTAGCCATCCGTTTGAATCCATTTGAATCATGGCCCCTTGAAATCCTACATGAGAGGCCTAATTCCAAGAGGGGTTGACCAGTCAACCAATTCTAGGTCAAGCACCCCCCTACTTGTATAAATAATCTCTTCCTTTCTTTACTTTTCCTTTTCTATTTTTTTTCCTTTAAACCAAATGAAACTAGTTCAGTCGACCTATTCTTCTGTTCACCATCCCCCTTCCGCCGCTCCGACCAGTTCCCCGCTGGCCGTCTCCACCTGGGGTCATTGACCGGACCACGACAACCTATCCCGACGTCGGAGCCACCTCGACAGCACGAATCCCTCGACCAGCCTCCATGCGAACTCCCCGTCGTCGTCGAGGTCCCCAACAGTGCCCGAGCTTTCCCAGGCGACCGGATCCACCGCCTCCAGCATCCCACTGACCCGCCATAGACTGCGTCTAAACCCGACGACAGCCAACCCGCCATTGACCCGACCTGTTCCTCCTCCGCCTCGACTCGGCCGACCCCGTTTCCACCATCTTCACCATCATGACTCCCTTCTTCTTCTTCTTCTTCTTCAACGGAGTTTAACTGAACTCGACCGGAGCTCGCCTGAGCAGCGGTCCTCGACCACCCGAACCAGCCAACCGTTCTCCTCTCCCGCATAAACGGCCTCTCCCTCGCCGCCGTTCTCCTCCTCCCGTCGCCTGAAGTCGATGACTTTGTCTCCCTCTTTGTTCTCCTGCACAACGCCGGATCTCCCTCAACGTCGTTGACCCACTGTCTCGACGTCGCCTGAACCGGAGCCCGTCCACAGTCCCCGCAGTCCCATCGTCAAACACCAGCACCACCTCATCCTCTTCTCGACCTTCTCTCCCCACGCCGGACTGAACCCGCAGCACCCTCCTCCTCGCCATCGACTGCACATGTCGGATCTCCCTCTCCCGTCATCCTCCCCGTCCTCGTTGCCACAACTTCGCCGGACCACCCCGGACAGCCTCGCCATGATCTTCAGCTTCATCCTTATCACATCATCATCATCGCCTTCACCATCGCGATCACCTTCACCACCATCGTCACCGTCGTCGCCATCATCGTCTTCGTCGTGCTCGTGCACGTGCACGCCAAAGCCAAGGTGAGGAGCATTCTTTATTTGTATACGCGTATTGTATATACATAGTATAAATTCATTAGTGTATATACATATATTATATATGTAATTAATTGGTATACGTATATAATGTATATGTATATAATTAGTATGTATATATATATTGAGTATTAATGTTATTGCCAATCAATAATATGTATATTGTATATGTACTAGGTGACCCATAGTTACAGTGACCTGTGCCCATGCAGACTGCCATATATACATCGACGTACTGGCAAGACCCGTATCATTGACTATCTGTCTTGTACCGCAATTACAGATGCGACACCCATGCAATTGACGCACACTTGACCCTAGTTGACCAATGTCATACATAGCGTAGCCTTGAGTTCAGTATATTATGATTTGAGTGTTAGAATAATGTCTGATGCAATATTGTATTATTTATGATGTCTATAGGATTGTTGGATTGTTCAAACAAGACTTCAGAAATCAGGTTATTGGTATTACCAGCAGCAGGACCCAAGGCGAGTACATTCTCTAACAGTTTCCATTATGTTGATTATCTCTATAATTCTTGTTGTATAGCGTACATGACTCTGACACTGTTCTTTACACGAGTCGGCATCATTGAGACCTGTCACGAGGAGTCGTGATGGGAATCCATCGTGCTAGCAAGGAAAACGGGAAAGTATTAGTAGCTTATGTGATCATACCCCTTACATGCAGCATTAGCTCACCCACATTTCACGTCGGTGCAGCCTTACCCTTACATGCCTCATCGCTGTTACATTCTGGTTAGACTGACCTATTGGGGATGATCGCTAATCCATGTAATGAGTCATATAACCCAAGCCGATCACATAATATACTAATGTTTCACACACTTAGTTAGATGATTCTTGACATGTATCTTGATAGATTGATCTTGTATTTCCACATGTTCTAGTTGTTGTTCTTACATACACTTACATACCAGTTCTTTGTACTTGCGTACACTTGTAGTTCTATTCCATGTCAGATGCTATTGATGATGATGTTCCAGTACTTTATTCCAGCATTCTTTATTCCAGTATTTCTTATTTCCAGTTATTTCATATCTGTCTTGTATTTCTTTACACTGTGTTATAGTTTTTGTCAATATGTGAAACTGCTGTTAGAGGTGTATTTCGTTCCAATCCTGACTGGATATTTTTTCCAGACTGTGACATAGAGGACTTGTTTTCGGTATACCTGGAGATTGGATGTTATTGATTGCAGGTTAGACTATTTATTATGTTTAGACTTGTCTTGTATTTTATTTGGTTGCTTCGATATCTCATCGTGCTTTAGCTTATGTGATTGAGTATATTCTATATTATATTGTGATATCTGTGTCTCCTTATGGAGTTGGATATTCGTGAAAGATTGTTTAGATAGTATTGTGACATAGACAGCGTTCTACCGCCGATGCTGCGGCGTAGGCTGGACGTACCCCACGCTCTCGTGCCCCAAAATCCGGGTGCGGGTCGTGACAATTGGCCAGAGTCAGCAGGGTCATAGGAGGCAGCAACGATAAAGGCCTCACGGAGGATGGTGTTACGGCCGTTACTGGGCAGATTCTATGATAGAAGAAAACTGAATCAATAAGCAAAGAAGTTGTAATATAAATACATGTTCAACATGCTACTTACTTAAGTTAGCCGGAGATTATGCGACTACCGCTGGCGGCCTTGTTATTATCCCAAAAGGCTATGCAGTCATCACTACCTCAGCTCCTGAGAGCAAAATCCCAGACATAAGCATTTTGGGAAAAGATCCAGTTGGACCAGGCTCTGGCTAGGGCTCCCTCTTGACGGGAGTCTCTGCCGGCACCACCACTTCCGTGGCATGGCCTGTGGCAGGCAGTAAACCATAAGGGGTCCCTTCGGTACTAACTCCCGAAAGGGTAGGCATTGATCCAAGTTCTCTAGTTGTCCGAGTTTCTACCTCTTCGGACCCCGATACTTCCAAATCAGGTTCTAGGCCTGAGCCCTTTGGGAGAGCATGAAGCACATTTCCTTCAGCCTCAACGGCATCGCCCTTTTCACCGCCTAGGGACTCTTCTCCCAGAGTGCCTACAAAATTTGTCATAATTTTAATCACCTTCACAAGAAGTAGGGAAAAAGAAAGCCAAAAAAGTTCATCCGTTGTATGAAAAGAAACAGACATACCCGAAGGCGCCGGCTGTGCATGAAGCCCATTGGCGGCGCCAAATGTGGCCATTATGTTAAAAAAATTGTTCGTTGCAAAATCTAAAGGAAAATTACTATCAACCGAACTCCCAGGATCTCCCATTCCTCAAGTTTTCATAGTCGGAGGTACCTCAGGGGCGGGTTCCTCAAGTGCAGGTTCCTCAGGTGAGGGTTCCCCGGGAGAAGTTATGACAACTTCCAACTCTTCATCCAAAGACGAGAAAGCTTGACTCAAATTCTTCTTGGAACGCTTAGTCATAGAGGCAATCTTCTACACAAGTGGGAAGAGACTTAGTAGCACAAACCTGTCAAAAAAAGGTAAAAAAATATCTTTCATATAAAGCAGCTTCGAAACGGCTCAAAAGTGAGTCGTCTAAACCGCAAGTAAATACCCAATCAATTAATTTTTTTCAAAAATACTTACAAGAGATAAATAAAACCTTAAACTAACTTCCATCTTATCTATCCAAACCACCGTTAATAAATACTCAACCAATTTAATGAACAAAAATAACTAACGGGATATTAAAAAAAAATTAAAACCAACTTCCTTCTCATCATCCATAACCCACTTTTTTCTTCGAGTACGTAATAAATAATTAAGAAATTCTAAACAAAATTTAAGTACCCGCGTACATGTTACCCTTACATAAAAATATCTTAAAATTATTATAATTACCTAAACATATATTCAAATGTATATAAAGATATATATAACAAATCTAAATAAAAATATATTTAATATTCAAAATATGTTTAAACTAATTTTTTATATCTAAACATATATCCACAGTTTAACACACACACACACACACACACACATACATATATATATATATATATATATATATATATATATATATATATATAACAAATTTTAATTTATATATATTTAAATTAAATTTAAAATATTGTAATATAATTTAAATTTTTAATAAATTTTTCAATAATATCAATAAATTTTATGAATCTAATTTTTTAATAAATGTATATATATATAACAATCTTAATTTACAAATATTTACAATATTTTCAACAATATTAGAAAAATATATTTTACGAGCAACATACGTGCATTTACTAGTATATAATAATGCAAACATTGTCACGACCCGATTCCGTAGAATCGTTTGAGGCGTCCCCCGAATCATGACCAACGTGCGGGCCTGGGGTTGCGCCCGCACAAGGCTTTAATGATTTGCATAGCAAGAACATATTCAGAGTACGTAGATAAATTGAAACACAGATTTGAAACATAGAAAAGTTCTCTTTATTGATAATGAATATCTATTACAAACTTTTGAACGAGTTAGCTAATATGCCGAATGGCTTACAAAAGAGATGACTCAAAATGAGATAGCAGTCCTGTACATTACATCCCTTTATAAACTCAAAACGATAAAGACCTCCAGGCTGGAGGACGGCTTTGCCACGGAGCTGCATTTGTGTATGAAGAGTTGCAGCTTCTGGCTTCAAAATGCTTCAAGGGCGCGGTGAAGATGCGCCAACAGCTGGACTAGATCGGGAAGACGACTTCGGCTCCTCGCTCGGTTCGCCTTAGTGCGGAGAACCTGTTTCAACGAGGGTCAGCATATCGAAACATGCTGGTGAAGGCGAGCTAGCCGAACTATACCAATCAACACGTTGTTTTAATTGAAGCATGCATATTTGTGGGTTTCTATCTTGCCTTAGTTCATTTACAAGTAAGCAGCATATAGAATTTACTGAAATGAACGTGCCACCATTCGGTAGATTTTACCTGACCGTCTGAATTACCTGCACAATACTTACCATGCCTTCCCTGCCACAAAGACACAAGTTAGTATGCAACAGGTTTAAATATACACGTTGGGATCACTGGCTGGGAGCCATTATGGACAATAGTCATTGACGAGGATATTTGCAACGAAAGCACGTGGTGCGCTGTAAGCATCCCGTCAATCACGTGAGACTAAACGTTGAGTTCCGCCCGGACCGGATCGGTGCCAGTGCCCCAGCGACCGTCCGCGAAACCATTTACCTTGTGCACAAGTTGTCCGTGATCGATCGTTCATAACACGTTAAACATTTATGCAGTTGAGGCAACACGTTGTACAAGACAAGTAATATTGCATGATTCATTTTGCATAGCCTCCTTGAATAATTTATGCTTGACTCAATTATAGAAGAAGATGAATTCTAACTAAAATTGAAGCATATATAAAATATTCCAAGCGAACAAGCATGCAAGTAAGTAACCGTTCACGAGTTTGATTGACAAGCAGTATTAACCAAGTCTATTCTCTTTTATCTTGGTTTCTTTTATTATTACTTGGTATCGTTTGATCGGGGCGAAGGAGTGAAGCTTGGAAGCAGGGCTAGCTAATCAGGTTGGTAGCCACTCACTTAGATTTTGGAAAGAAGAAGGAAAGAGGCGCTTCACGACTCCGCTCGCAAGCCGCCTACCGCTCGTTCACCTGCACACGAACAGCTCGATTAATACTTCTTCCTCTCTTTCCAATCTCGGAATAGAAGTGCAGTTCAATGAACAAAAATAATGAAAACCATTAAAACCGTTCAAGGAAAACAAGCAAATCCCAAAACCAACTCAAAGCACGAAAGCAACAAGCGACATCGAAAACCGAGGCAATAAAAGATAGCAGCGGAGAGGTCCCTCCTGACTCTGCCGCTAAGCCGATCCTTGGGGCGCAGTCCACTGAATATGGGAATCGATTCCGAAGAAACAAATCCATAACGAGGACGAGTTCTTAATTCAATCTATCCCGATCGAACGATACCGTCTTGTGTTTCTTAGCCGCGCTCTCCGCACTGGGAGAACGGGGCGCTACATCCTACCCAACTAATTGGAAGTTTTGTCCCGAAACTTAGGAACAATGATTACCGTTAGGGGTTTGGATGCCTGGGATGGCTTAGCAGAGTAGAGCAGACAGTTTTGCATTGTGTGATTTGGGTCTCCACAGATAAGACATAACCCGAGTTTCTTTCGACACTGGTTGACGGCATGCCCTTGTCTTTTACAGAAGAGACATATTTGGTTAGCATTAGCCCGTTGCTGACCACCGTTGTTTCGGCGCTTTGTTGTAGTATTTCCTCCATCGTTGCCTTGGCGTTTGTGATTGTAGGTATGCACAGCGCCGGTGGAAACGTGAGGATACTGCGGTTCGAGGGATAGGACGTGATTCATGACTTCACGCATTGTCCCGTACTGATTATTGACCACGTGCAAATGAATGGCAGGGCGTAGTCCACCTTCAAACCTTCTGGCTCGACTCGCTGCATTAGGTAAATAGGCCTTAGCGAATTTGGAGAGTCGGTTGAATTCGGCGGAGTACTCTTTAACTGTCATCCTGCCTTGTCTCAGTTGCACGAAATCATTTTCCATTTGACGTTGTACTGGAGGCAGTATAAACTCCTCTTCAAACGCGGCATGAAGGTCGTCCACGAGATCGCCTCCTCTCCGTGATCAAATTGGAGAGATAGTCGATGCACGTCCCACCAATCGTGTGCGTTAAGGCGGAGCTGTAGTTGTGCGCAGGCGACGCGCTTATCTTCGGGGACCTCTAGCAGAGCGAAGTGATCTTCAAGCTCGGCTAGCCAATCTAGAGCTATCACTGGGTCCTCAGTCCCGTTGAATGGAGTGTTGCAGACTTTCTTGAAGTGTCCCAAGTTGAAGGCAGTCACGTCCCTCGGCCTTGGAATTTGTGGCATCTCTACTTCAAGCACGGGCTGTTCCACCGGAGTAGTTGCTGTTGCGGCAGAATGGTTGGCAGCCAAAGTCTGAACGATCTGTTGTAGGGCATCTACCTGCTTTTGTTGGACTGAGAATCGGGTCTCTAGATTGCCCTCGAACTTAGCTTGGCGAGCATCGTCTCGTTGTCATTGCGATTCTAACATTTGCATCACCCGCTCAAGTGGGTCGACTTGAGACATGCCTCGCTGGCTTCGAGAGCTTCCCGAAGTACCCAAACTGCTTTCTTGTGTTTCGTTCGGAGCTTGCGCTGCAGATTGTGCTGGTACTATTCCTTCAAAAGAAGGTAAATTATATTAGAATCATAATGTATTATGGACTTATTGCATGAACGTATCTCATTTTGGCCTAGCGAGTTCAAGAGTTCGCACAGGAATTTGATCGTTAAAGGAACTTTTCCAGCACGAAGTCTAAGGAACTTGAATCTGTGCTCTGATACCACTTTGTCACTACCCGATTTTGTAGAATCGTTTGAGGCGTCCCCCGAATCATGACCGCCGTACGGGCCTGGGGTTGCGCCAGCACAAGGCTTTAATGATTTGCATAGCAAGCACATATTCAGAGTACGCAGATAAATTGAAACACAGATTTGAAACATAAAAATGTTCTCTTTATTGATAATGAACATCTATTACAAACTCTTGAATGAGTTAGCTAATATTTCGAATGGCTTACAAAAGAGATAACTCAAAATGAGAGAGCAGTCCTGTACATTATATTCCTTTATAAACTCAAAACGATAAAGACCTCCAGGCTGGAGGACGGCTTTGCCACGGAGCTGCATTTGTGTATGAAGAGTTGCAGCTTCTGGCTTCAAAATGCTTCGAGGGCGCGGTGAAGATGCGCCAATAGCTGGACTGGATCGGGAAGACGACTTCGGCTCCTCGCTCGGTTCGCCTTAGTGCGGAGAACCTGTTTCAACGAGGTTCAGCATATCGAAACATGCTGGTGAAGGCGAGCTAGCCGAACTATACCAATCAACATGTTGTTTTAATTGAAGCATGCATATTTGTGGGTTTCTATCTTGCCTTAGTTCATTTACAAGTAAGCAGCATATAGAATTTACTTAAATGAACGTGCCACCATTCGGTGGATTTTACCTGACCGTCTGAATTACCTGCATAATACTTACCATGCCTTCCCTGCCACGAAGACACAAGTTAGTATGCAACAGGTTTAAATATACACGTTGGGATCACTGGCTGGGAGCCATTATGGACAATAGTCATTGACGAGGATGTTTGCAACGAAAGCACGTGGTGCGCTGTAAGCATCCCGTCAATCATGTGAGACTAAACGTTGAGTTCCGCCCGGACCGGATCGGTGCCAGTGCCCCAGCGACCGTCCGCGAAACCATTTACCTTGTGCACAAGTTGTCCGTGATCGATCGTTCATAACACGTTAAACATTTATGCAGCTGAGGCAACACGTTGTACAAAACAAGTAACATTGCATGATTCGTCTTGCATAGCCTCATTAAATAATTTATGCTTGACTCAATTATAGAAGAAGATGAATTCTAACTAAAATTGAAGCATAAATAAAACATTCCAAGCGAACAAGCATGCAAGTAAGTAACCGTTCACGAGTTTGATTGACAAGCAGTATTAACCAAATCTATTCTCTTTTATCTTGGTTTCTTTTATTATTACTTGGTATCGTTTGATCGGGGCAAAGGAGTGAAGCTTGGAAGCAGGGCTAGCTAATAGGGTTGGTAGCCACTCACTTAGATTTTGGAAAGAAGAAGGAAAGAGGCGCTTCACGACTCCGCTCGAAAGCCGCTTACTGCTCGTTCACCTACACACGAACAGCTCGATTAATACTTCTTCCTCTCTTTCCAATCTCGGAATAGAAGTGCAGTTCAATGAACGAAAACAATAAAAACCATTGAAACCGTTCAAGGAAAACAAGCAAATCCCAAAACCAACTCAAAGTACGAAAGCAACAAGCGACATCGAAAACCGAGGCAATAAAAGATAGCAGCGGAGAGGTCCCTCCTGACTCTGCCGCTAAGCCGATCCTTGGGGCGCAGTCCACTGAATATGGGAATCGATTCCGAAGAAACAAATCCATAACGAGGACGAGTTCTTAATTCAATCTATCCCGATCGAACGATACCGTCTTGTGTTTCTTAGCCGCGCTCTCCGCACCGGGAGAACGGGGCGCTACAAACATAGGGTACGATATCAATATCGGCGAAGCTGGCATCGTGGATCCTTCCCACGTCCCTTCAGCCGACTGATTGGCGGGTCGTATTACCCCTACTGTCTTGGAGATGACAGATTTATTCACTCTCTTTGGAGCGGACGATCCCGCCTTTGTTACAGCTCACCGTTTCGGAGGGGTAACAACTGGCCCCGACGATGGGTCCCCTTCCTGGACATCCGTGGGGCACTCCGATATCACTTTCGCGCCTGGGGGAAGGTATGAGTGGGCCTTTTGGATGACGTCTTACGTTGCATCCATCTTGGTCCAAACAATGAAGCTTTGCTCCCGGTTATAGCCTAGGGACAAGTTGTTCGCCGAATAGGTTTTCGCAGGGGCGCGGTGAAGCGCGACTGGTACATCCGCCATTATAATATTTCTATGTCAGAGCTCCATCTAGGAGACTCCTCTTATACCCCAGACCAGAGCTTAGGGTACCCAAAAATAACTGGATATTGCCAAACTGGCGATTGTAAAAGCATAAAAAATACGCTGGATAGCTCTACGCAGCATGTTGATACAGGGCAGCATAAACAGAGAACCTCAGAGCCATCAACGTGCAACAGAGCTTTTTTGCTGAGCACAGCATAAAATATAAAGCTCAAATACAGTATGACCAGGCTGCTTCAGCGTAAAAAGGGTGCTACATCGCCTTTATAGCGTAAAACTCATCCGCTTTCAATGCAGCATTGAAGTGTACGAGGGACGCTTCGTATTCTTCGAAATGAACCTGTCAGATCATGCAATGAACCTAACGTCTGGACTCCTGACAAAGAGTACTACACGGCTACCTAGGCGACGGCTATAATGATGGCACGGTACTGCAATACAGGCTGTCATTTACTGCCATTTCCTTGGCGTAAACCGCTTTTATGCATACAAAGGGATACGCCGCCTAGTTTTACACAGGCAGATGTGAGCTGTTTCGCTCCGCAGAAGACAAACAGCCTGCCACGTCAAAAGTTACTCTTCGTACAGGGCTCGAGGCACGTCTCTGCATTTAATGCGCAGAGCGGTGACAGGTTCTCAAGGCACGTCTCTGCAGTTTATATGCACGTATACTGACAGATGCCCGAGGTACGTCTCTGCAGTTTATACGCACGTATACAATTTAATGCGGTTCTCAAGGCACGTCTCTGTAGTTTATACGCACGTATACAATTTAATGCGCCGAATACTGACAGATGCCCGAGGCACGTCTCTGCAGTTTATACGCAGAAGGGTGGCAGGCCTTCAAAACACGCCTCTGTATTTAATGCGCAGGATAATGGCGGATCTCTACATTTAATGCAGGAGATTTGATTAAATGTCTTCGAACCGTCGTCTAGTGACATTCCCTTTGCGTAAATTGCTCTTACGCATAAAAGGGATACGCTGCCCAATTTTACACTGGCAGACGTGAGCTTCTTACGCACCGCAGAAGGCAAACAGACCGCCACGTCAGCAGTTACTCTTCGTACAGGATTCGAGGTGCGTATCTGCATTTAATGTGCAGAATGATGGCAAATCTTAAAGACACGCCTCTGCATTTAATGCGCAGGATGGGGGCAGATCTCCGCATTTAATGCAAGATATTTGATTATATCTCTAAGAGCCATAATTTCAGCTAAAATGTCCACATCATCTCGGCTTCTATGCCCGCTCGGCTTCTATGTCCACTCGACTTCTATGCTCGCTCGGCTTCTATGCCCACTCGGCTTTTATTCCCGCTCGGCTTCTATGCCCACTCGGCTTCTACGCCCACTCGGCCTCTATGACCACTCGGCTTCTACGCCTACTCGACTTCTACGCCTACTCGATTTCTATGCCTACTTGGCTTTTACGCCATGGTGACAGTCATTGGCTTCTACGCCAACCTCTTCTACATAAGGGATAACTACCTACGTGGCTTCTACGCCGTGATCTTCGTAGCAGATGTACGCGTTGTGCCTTAGTTGGATACGCGTCACATGCTCACTCAAAAGGTTATCTATATGCAGGCATTGGTTATTGTAACCGTCGTGTAAAAGGATGCTGTACTTTCCACTACTCGATTTCTATACCGACTGAGTGGTCACTGTCACTAAAACTCTATAAATAGAGACCTCTATTGACAGAGGAAAAGGTCACAAAATTGAAGGTAAACGATCGAAAATTGGTCAAGGAATCCAGTATCAGATCCAAGGTCGACAATTGAGAGGAAAGAAGGAGGAGATAACGGTCGAGAGAGAGAGAAGAATCCAGAGCTCAGGCAAAGAGAAGGGATCGACGACTTTGGCATCGGGTATCCACCCTCTTTAGCAACCTTCGAAGCTACTTTCTGTCTTCTACGGCACTTCTTCATCATCGTGTGGTCCAAAGGCCAAAGTGATCGACTACAGATCAGACTCCTATAGCAATATTTACCCAGATTAAATAAATTGTACTCGACATCCTCGTATAGGATTAAAATGTACAATCTTGTTTGTAAACACAGAAGAAGGGCGGGTTTTCGTATAAGACCTCGTTTCCACATATTATCTTTTTATTTATATTATCAAACAACAAGATGGTGACTCTGCTGGAGACATCTTTCTCTTCTGACGAGGAAGTAATTGCTCAACACGATACGGTATCCGTGGGATCCGTGAAGAATACACTGGTCGTCCAATTCGACCAGTCTGCCTACGAAGACATGCTTCGAACAGGGGGTAGCTCTCACTCTCTCTCAGTCCAAGACAACAGGAAGCTACGTAAGGTCTGGATGCCCAAGACATCCTCTACCATTCCTGTGGACTCTCCGATCTCTCTGACCAACGAGGTTGTAGCATTGCTCCCTCCGCGCCTTGCACGTAAAATTCAGTCGCCTGTCTTTGACAGGGCAAACAAAACTTCTGGCAATGCCTCAGCGCTAATCCAGAAGTATACTCCGCGCTCTGTGCGTAAAATTCAGTCTCCCGTCCCTGGCGGAAAAGACGAAACTTCGGACAATGCCTCAGCGCTAGTCCCGAAGCGTACACCGCGTTCTGCGCGTAGAAATCAGTCTCCCGTCCCTGGCGGAACAGACAAAACTTCTGACAATGCCTTAGCGCCAAATCAGAAGTTCCAAACGTGCTCCACGTATAAAAATACATCTGCCTTCCGCGGAAAAGCAGATGATCCCTGCAATCTACGCAAGGGAAAGCAAGCGGCGGACTACTCAACTTCTTGGCCTTTACGCTAGCAAGGCAACAATCTGCCCACCCTCCGGATTACGCGAGAGGCTGACGGCCGACTGAGGACATCCTCAGCTTTACGCCAACCAGAGCAAAGCTCCAAATTACGCCAGGAGAAGCCCCTCAGCGTAAAGAAGGCTAAATTCGGGGAAAGACACCCTCCTCGTGGATTATTCGCCACCCAGATGGCCAACCTGTTGTATACAGGAGGCACAGGGAAAACTAGGGCTCCCAACATCCACATGCCCACTGATGTGAACAGAAGGAACAAGTCATCTTCTTCTTCTGTAACTCCTCCTGACCTGCGCAAGTACCTGATCCAGAAACGCAAGGATAGGGGATCTTCGAGCTTGTCTATTACGCCTCCTAACGAGCACTCTTGTAATAGTCATAGGATAGTAATTAATTATTGTTGTTCTGAAGCAAAACGGTCGATTTTTGACCGGTTGAGCTACTCTCCATCTTTCCAAGAAAAAGAGCCCACACATGCATCGGTGAATATGGCTTCACACATATCTAGTGGAAGATCGGGCTCAAGACGTCATCCCTCTAAAGCTCCGAGCCAAAGGAGATTCAACCAGCTCCTTAGGAACACTGAAGCTGGGGTGTTCCGAAATACCCGTTCGAGGTTGCGACAACCGACTTCGTACTCTTCTGATTCTGAAGCTGGGGGTCGCCAGTCTCCCGAATTAGATAATAAAAGTATAGAGTCAACTTCTACAAAGACCTATACTAATCTTACAATGACACCCAAGGAGATAGAAGTTTATGCCATTGGAGATGAACGCGAGGAAGCTTCCCCGTCGGGGAGCGCTGAGCAGCGCATTACTGTACTAGAGACATCTCTAAAAGAAATGCAATCCATGATGGAGAACATGCACCAGATGATGCTGACTCAACACACAGTTGCTATGGCTCAAGCTTCGGTCCCTCCAACTTAGATACGTGTGGGGGTGGACTTACCACAATCCAACGCAATCCAAGAACCCGCTCTAGATCAGGAGTCAGCAGTTCCTCCGCTTCCTCACTCGAAGAATGTATTACCTCCCGTCGGAGTCACGATGCAATCGATTCCTCATCGCTCCATAGTTCCGCTACCGGCTGAAGATCCGATACAAGCAGTACAGGAGTTGAAAGCCCAATTTGATGCCCTGAAGCACAAAGATCAGCTCAAGAAATTGGGAATCAACCAACCTTACCCAGCTATCTGGGAAGAGGTCTATTTTCCTCCTAGATACAAACCACAGACTATGGCTTTGTTCGAGGGAAAAACATCACCAAATCAGTACATGAATTACTTCAGTATGATGACGGTGTTAGTACAGGGGAATGATGCCCTTCTCACTCGGGTGTTTAAAGGCTGTCTCTCGGGGGTAGCTTATCAGTGGTACCGAAGTCTGACAAACAACTGCATTACTTCCTTTGAAGACTTCAAGGCTTTATTCTTCACACGATTCTACGAAGGAGGGATGGACATGTCTATGTCCTCTCTCATCGAAGTCAAGCAGAAGGAAAAAGAGAATGTTCACACTTTTATCGAACATTTTTGTCAAGCCACTTTGCAAATGCCTCAAGGAGTTCCAAACTCGGCATTGGTGGACATCTGCAGGAAGAACCTTCTCCCCGTGATCTCGATGTTCACAGGACCATATCAGTTCCATGATTGGCCCTCGTTCATCATCTCAGCTGTAGCCGCGGAGGATAATAGTCAGAAGGCACGCGATAATGGCATCATGATCTCGGCCTCTGATAAAGGGAAAAGGTTATCCTCCAACATCGACCATCCTCGTGGTACCAAGGGTAAAGAAGCTCTGGCGATCAACACGTCCAGGCAAAAGACTGTGGCTACTACGCAGACGAAACCTGGGACTTCCAAGCCCATTGAAGAATACTCTTTCGACGACAACGATATTCCGAGCATATTCGAATGTCTCGTCAAAAGCGGCAAGATTACCCTTCCTGAGGTGCGACGGCCCAATGAGGCCGGCAGTACCAACAACCCTAAGTACTGTATCTTCCATAGGTACATACACCACCCCACAAAGGCGTGTTATATACTAAAAAGGAAGATCCAGGAGCTGATCGATGCTAAGGCCATCACTCTGCGCAACAGCGAGAAGACGGTCATAGCCAATATGATCTCTCTACAATTTGGCAATCTGCCTCCCCAAGAAATTCTGGACGGTGTTACACCCATTTCCTGGACGACGATGAACATCGTTAATCTTCCTCCAACTAGAGGTTAAAATCATGACCTGGTACCACTAACTACCCAGCGAGGTGAGATTATGTGGGTTCATCTAGATTTGGTGCCCGGGATCGAGAAAGAGACTCAAGCTGCTAAGGCTAATTCTAAGAAGAACACGAAGCGCAAACCATGTCACATGGTTGCGGCAGACTCGGCATCAGAAGACGAGGTCTTTGCAACTGGAACCCGTTCAGGGAGGGCTTACCTCAAGGACCATGAAGCAAGTCAGGAAGATGCACCGGCAGACGCTTCAGCTACTAAGCCGTCAGAACTAGAGCCCGTCGTACCAGGGGCCGGTCCTTTGAGACTAACTTCGGCGGACAAAGGGAAGCAAAAGGAAGTACGTTTCGACAAACCTATGAAAAACATTCAAAACAAAGGTTTAGAGAAGCCTTACAACTTCAACATCCTAGCCCAATTGGCTAATACATCAGCCAGGTTGTCTATCTTCGAACTACTCAGGCTCTCTCAAGATACTCGTCAAGCCCTGAGTGAAGCGTTGATGCAGGTGGATGCATACTTGACCCAGCTCAAGTTTCCTGACGAAGAACCCGTGGCATGTCCTCAATGCCACAGTGTGATAGAGGTGGTCCCGAATATCACTTTCACTCAAGATGACATGCTGTTAAAACATAACAGGCATGACAGACCACTCTATTACACCAGGTATGTCGGTTCCATGGAGGTCGACCGGATTCACATAGATCCGGGATCATCAATCAGCATCATTCCTTATAGTCTACTCAGACCGCTGAGGATTCCTACCAGGGAATTGGCCTACACCACCACTACAATCGTGGGTTTCAACACAAGGAAAAGTAAGCCGTTGGGGAAAATTTGCCTGAGGATCCAGATCGGCAACCTCAGATCGGTGGCTACATGTTATGTCATTGATTCAGAAGTGTCCTACAATATCCTCATGGGCAGACCTTGGATCCACAACCACATCATCGTTCCTTCAACTCTACATCAATGCTTTAAATACGTAGACGCCCAAGGAACAGTACAAACGGAGTTTGCTGACCTGAACCCGTTTAGAGGAGTAGAATCCTACTACTCTGATGCCGTGTTATATTCTCAAGACTACACGAAAGAGGTGTCAGCAGAAGCAGAGAAGGAATCCCACCGGGAGCCAGAAGATCCCTCTGCCGAACAACCGCTGTCAATCAAGGTAAAAGGACGGATTACTCGTCCAAAAGCCATAGAGCCTATGGCGATCCACCTGAACAAAACCAGGTCAGGAAAGGGGGTGATCCTCTAATGATAACTCTGAACCAGAAGCCTCCATCCTTGGTCATCAACCTCCGGCGCAGCAAACAGCCAATGGATGTAAATTCAACCAGGAACGAGGTTTCAGATGATAATAAACATCCTCTTTTCTAGTATAGGACGCTCAAATTCTGAATCAAGAATCATTTCCCCATGATGATATAGAACCTATAGCACAAAAATTCTTGGAAGCTATAGATTCCTATCATCCGTATATGTGGGAAGTAGCGTCATCATCCAATGTCACCACGACATATGAACCACATGAGGATTTTATCTTCATTGTCCCGCCTACTTGCAGCAGTTAGCATTCAATAGTCTTCGACCGCATACGCAATGGACCGACTGTACAAGAGGATTCTCCCGACGACGACTTTGGTAAAATGCAGGTTCACCGATATAGCCCGCAAGCTCTGAAGATCATGCAAAGTATGGGTTATGACTTGAAGCTGAAACCAGGTCTCAACTATGGAAAAGGCAGACGAATGCCGCTGCACGGAGATCCCTACTATCAACGAACCAGTTTCAGTTTGGGTATACCACCTCCCTTGCAGCTCCTGAGTCGAACGAGGATATCTTTTCCTCTTCTCAAAAAGGCTCAGCGTCCTCCGACTCATCTCATGCTCTCGAACAAACATTATCAGTAAATATGGCAGTGACAGATTCCTTCGAAGCAGACGAACAAGAATCTGAACTGTTCAAGAATGACGCTTGGGCTCAGTAAATGGATACACAATGGGAGTTCTGCTTCGAGCAGAGAGAACCTCCCACTGAAGATAAAGTTATCCAGATTGACGTTGGGGATGAACTTTCGCCAAAGCCGATATTTATCAGTAATAATCTTTTCGAAGCAGAAAGGGAAGAAGTTATCCAGCTGATAAAAGAATATATCGACGTCTTTGCGTAGAATTATGAGGACATGCCAGGCCTTGATCCAAAGGTGGCTACTCATAAGCTCAATATATTGCCCGATTCGAAGCCTGTGAAGCAGCACCAACGTCGATTCCGCCAGGATATGATGGACGCCATTGAAGCTGAAGTCAAGAAGTTGATAGACTGCGGCTTCATCCGAGAAGAACAACATCCCGACTGGGTCGCCAATGTTGTCCCGGTCATGAAAAAAATGGGAAAGTACGTGTCTGCATCGATTACCGAGATCTGAATGCAGCCTGCCTCAAGGATGAGTTTCCTCTTCACATCACAGACGTCATGATTGACATTACATGCAGTTTCGAACGTATGTCTTTCATGGACGGATTTTCAAGATATAACCAAATCAAGATGCATCCTGAGGACGAGAAGCATACTGCCTTTCGGACACCATTGGGGGTATATTGCTATATGGTTATGCCCTTCGGATTGAAGAATGCCGGGGCTACGTACCAATAGGCTATGAGTAACATATTCCATGAGCATTTACGCAAGACAGTAGAGTGTTATGTGGACGATGTAGCTGTCAAAAGCTGCCTCAAGGACAATCACATCCAAGACTTGAAGACAGTATTTGAATTAATGCGCCAACATCAACTCAAAATGAATCCTACAAAGTCCTTTCTGGGGGTATCTAGTGGGAAATTCCTGAGATTTGTCCTTACCGCCAAAGGCATTCAAGTGGACCCTGATAAAGTCAAGGCCATCTTAGAAATGCGATCGCCCCATAACCTGAGAGAACTCAGGGGATTTCAAGGTCGTTTGGCTTATATCCGAAGATTCATATCCAACCTCTCTGGGAGATATCAGCCCTTTTCTCGTCTCATAAAAAAAGGTGTATCCTTCATATGGGACGAAGCCTGTCAACAAGCGTTCGGTGATATCAAATGCTACCTCACTAGCCCGCCAGTTCTGGTGCCTCCAGTCATAAGAAGACCATTCATGCTGTATGTTCGAGCGATGGATCATTCTCTGGGAGCTCTTCTCGCACAAAAGGACGATATGGGCCATGAGCAGGCTATCTACTACCTAAGCAGGATGTTGGTCGGAGCCGAACACCGGTACAACCCAGTGGAGAAAGAATGCTTGGCTCTGATATTCGCTATCCAGAAAACGCGGCACTATGTCACAGGCAAACCATTCACATCATCTGCAGGGTCAATCCTCTGCAGGTACTGATGAACAAGCCAAGTGTTCTTAATTCCCGACTTGCGACTTAGGCGATATTATTAACACCATATGACATGGTGTACGTCACTTAAAAGTCCATCAAAGGCCAAGCATTGGCTAATTTCCTAGCTGCTCATCCGATCCCGGAGGCCTCCAAGCTGTACGAGGACATTCTTGACGAAGTTATAGAGTATAATTCCGTAATGGAAAGTGATGCATGGCAACTATTCTTCAATGGTGCCTCTAAGACTGGTCCCAGGGGAAACATGGTTTCGGGAGTAGGAATTGTCCTGGTTACTCCTGATAAGCTCGTCATCTATCGAGCATATTCTCTTAGCGAGCCCTATTCTAACAATGTGGCAGAGTATAACGCTCTTCTAATCGGGCTCCAAGTCGCTAAAGAATTAGGCGTCGAATCTCTGGAAGCTTTCGGTGACTCTCTGCTGATCGTCAATCAAGTCAGAGGAATATACGAAGTCCAGAATCCAGACCTCATCCCTTATCACTGAGCAACAGTCGAGATAGCCATGACATTTAAAGATTTCTTCCTAGAACATGTACCTCGATCTCAGAATCTGGAAGCTGATGCCCTAGCCAGTCTAGCTGCAGATTTAGCTATTCCTATAAGAAGGCAGAATTTGGTAATCCTTCTTAGCAGAGATTTATTCTGTGTAAAAAACAACTTTCACATAGAATGCAGCTACGCTGTGAACACAGATCCTCCCAGGAGAGACTGGAGGAGTCCCTTTATAGATTTCGTAGCATACAGAATCTTGTCGGAGAACCCTAAAAAAGCAGTATCCGTCAAAAGACGATCATTACGCTTCTATTTCGAGGCATCCTCACAGTGTTTATATCGCCGGACCTACGATGGACTGCTATTGAGATGTCTCTCAGATGAGGAGGCACAGCAGATCATCCGTGAAGCTCACGACGGCGTATACGGAGTGCATCAACCCGGTCCTAAGCTACAGGATCGCATCAGGAGAATGGGCTATTACTGGCCTACTATGATCACAGATGCATTAAAGTATGCAAGACAGTGCAAAGCCTGTCAGGTCCATGCAGACTTTATCCATCAACCTCCTGAACATCTACATCCTACGGTTGCGTCCTGGCCTTTCGAAGAATGGGGTATGGATATCATTGGTCCTATTCACCCGTCTTCTTCTAGAGGTCACCGGTTCATACTGGCCATAACGGATTATTTCTCCAAATGGGCAGAGACGATCCCTCTTGCTGAGGTGAAGGCATATAATGTGATCAGCTTCATCAAGCATCATGTCATTTATTGCTTTGGGATACCCCGAAGGATAGTTCATGACAATGGACCTCAGTTCATCAGCCAAGCGTTTCATCAATTTTGCGATAAAAATCAGATACAAAATATGGCCTCTACGACATATAATCCTGCTCATGAAAAAGTTTGTCTCTTCGAACAAGAGAGATTGGAATGAGAAGCTGGGAGAATGTCTCTGGGCATACCGCACAACGGTACGAGCACCGACAGGTTGTACCCCATTCTCACTAGTTTACGGGAGCGAAGCAGTTCTTCCCATCAAAATCCAGATTCTGTCACTCAGGATAGCCGTGGCTAATGAGTTGACTCAAGAAAAGAATAACCTTTTAAGGCTTCAAGAGCTAGAAGGATTAGACGAGAAACGCCTCCTAGCTCAACAGCACATCGCGTTCTACCAAGCACGCATTTCCAGGGCTTTTAATCAAAAAATAAAGAAAAGAGTGTTCAAAGTCGGCGAGCTAGTCTTAGCTGTGAGAAGGCCGATGATTCTTACTCACAGGAGTAAGGGCAAATTCCAGTCCAAATGGAAAGGCCCTTATGTGATCGAGACGACGTTCTCAAACGGCGCTTACAGGTTAGCCAAGCCTAATGGAGACCTGTTAATGGCCCCTATCAATGGTAAATTCCTGAAAAGGTACTATGCTTAACCTACTTTGCTCAAGTGGAATATGGCGAAAACCTCATTCTGACAAAACTACTTCCAAAACGAAACTAGTTGGAGCATATTCTATCATGTCCATATAACCTCTGAATAGATATATCCTGCTAAAACTTACCGAGAGTATATCACGTCCATATTACCTCTGATATCACTTTCACCCAAACCTGTCATTTATATTCCAAAATGATGGGTCCACAAAGTCAGATTCTACTGAACAGTCGCCCGTCGCTCCTTCAGCACATCTCGGGATGCCGACAAAGAGAGAGCCTTCGCCTCTACTCGAACGAGCTCATCCTTCAATATACGGGCCTGCGCTGCCACTTCCACATATTCAGCTTTGCATTGGGTCAACTCGGGAACGACATACTCCAATTGGATACGTTCCTCGTCCATCTCCCGCTGCTGAGCCTCGATGGACTTATTCAGAGATGCCATCTGTTCAGCAAGCTGCGTAGTCAGGGAGTCATACCTAGCTTGAACGAGACCGTCAATGTTGCCTCGAGCTAGCTGCAAGTATTCGTTAATGGGTTGCTCCAAACCATTAACTATCTCCTCCAGCGTGTCAGCTACCCCGGTGTCGTTGAATTCTCGGATCGGCACTATAGAGGCCCGGGAAGACCTCCTCAGCGACGCAAAGCTCTAATTCTTCTCCAACACCATTGATATTAACAATTTCAAGGTGGCATAGAAGATACGAGTGTACTGCTCGTTCAGCACAGCTAGATCCGAATGGACGCTGGGAGTGGCCGCAATAGTAGCGAGTCCCCCTTCAAGAACAACCGCAGACGATGTTGCCACGGCCGTCACCTCAACAGGAGGTACGACAAAAGAAGAAGCACCGACACCAGACGAAGTGATCGGCGTACTCAAAGGAGGCATTGTCGTAGTGACAGGCTCGTCCTCCTCTTGAGATATCAGAATCTCTACGACGAGGATCCAGTCCGGAGCCCCATCGTCTTCCATGAGATCATCGACTACCTGAGCGTTAAGTACGCTCAGGGGATTCAAAGGCTGGTCCTTGCCTTCCAATACCTTCTCCAGCTTAGCAGTCCTGGACCAGTGAAAGAAGAGGTAGGATGTCCATTTACTGACATGAGCCAAATCTGAAGGCTCGCCATAAAAAGTAGTGCAAGCGAGGTAGTGGCACATCAGCTCCTGGTACACTTCCACTACCCGAGGGTCTGAATCCCCCAGCTCCCGGTTTGTGGGAACATACTCTTCATATGGAGTATCCCCCATCGGCAGTCTCGAGATCTCTGCCATCTCGTGGAGGGCCAATCCCAACTCCCCCAGTGGAGTGGCGAAAGTCCCAGTGAGCGAGATATATCGCTCCATTAATGTCAGAAACAGGTTAGGGTTGAGAGATAACCCAACACTGGTGGCACTCACAGCTGCAAACAGACCAATGCTCTCCAGGTCGGTCTGAAAATGCTTCAGGGCCCAATCAGCTAAGCGAGCCCATCGAAGATTTGTGGGGGTGATCCACCCGCCTGTCCGAGGGTTCACCTTAGGGTATACTCCCCCGTGCCCCATGAAATCATTGTAGAAAGTCGGTAATTGGACCAGCTAGATCACTAAGTCTTCACTCGGGACACTGCCCGGGTACTGTCCCCTGAACATCATCACATTGCCGGTAGGGCGGCTGACAAACAACCCCTGGTCAGCTCCTTTCAGATGAAATATCTTCCCCGGCCTGCCGTGAAGATCAGGAGTCAGCGTCCACGGCATCCTCCTGGGATTTGTAGCATGGAAGAATGCCGAGATGGGATAGTCTCTCGGCATCTTGGGAAGATACAAAACCAAGCTCCCGGCAGGGAAGACCCAGAGTTCTTTCTTGGGCTTCGTTTGGGACTGCTTGTCAATCATGTTCCCGAAGAGGAAAGTCGGCTTTATGTATTGTTCACCATCTATGTACGTCAGGGGCTCTCTGTTGATCATGTTCAGCAGCGTTCGCTCGCCCTGAGCTGATATCAAAATTACCCTTCCTTTAGGATACTGGGGCCCGGAGATAAGAAATATCACGTTTGACAGATCCTCCAGATAGTTGGAGTGCAGCATCTCGGCGGCAGAACCTATCACATCGGCTAGCGGAGACGGATGCAAGTTAACTTCAAGAGTGCAAGAAAAATATATCAGTTCCTATAACTAGATATTACAGATCTTGCAGCATATGCAGAAAAATCAACAGTCTATGCTTTATGCCAAGACTGCAAAAAACTTGAGCTTTTACGCTGGAATCTCATTCCAAGGTATAAAATTCAAGACTGGCAGTATACGCAAAGTTTTCGACAGTCTGTGTTTTACGCCAGACTGCCAAAATTTGAGTTATTATGAAGGAATTTCCATCCCTGCGTAACACTCAAATTATATAGTATACGCCAACTTTCGACAGTCAAAGCTTTTACGCCGGACTGCGAAAATAAGGAGTTTTTGTGCTGACACATTAGAAATGTGGGCGTAAAAGATGAAACATCTCTGTGCATCATCTTCCTCGAAGAGGCTATCAGCACAAAAGATGACCTAGCGCGTTCAGGTACAACATGTGCGAAGGATTTTCAGTCGTTCTTTTTTGTCCCAAAAGCTCTACCTTTAAGGCCGGGTGCACTGCTAGTCGGCGGGATACTTCGTTCATAATGAAGCTCGTCGTGCCCGACGGAAGTCGCCTCCGTTTGAGCAGAAGAACGAGAACAAGAAGCAACCTTCTTTCCCTTAGAGGAGGAGACTTGTTTCGAGGCCATTACTGGAAACTTTGAAGACTCGGAGAAGAAACGAAGAAGAACTCGAACAGTCAAAAGCTTTCTTTCGCAGAAGACGGATAAAAAGTTTTTCTCTCAGAATCTTGGGGTATATATAGGGTTCGGATGGACTCCTCGAATCCCGAACCAAATCTCACATTTAATATTTGGTTATGATTGGGGACTACGTCAGCCTATTTACTCATAGAAGGCGGACAGTCAGCGAATTCAAAAAGTTTTCGTGCGAAGCAGATTCGTGGTTTTTTTACGCTAAGGAGCTTTCTACGCTCAACGGCTACAGATCTACGGTTCTACGCTCACAGGCTACAAGTCTATGGTTTTATGCCCGGATGCTTTTATGCTCGGTAGCTTTTACGCTCGAGAGGCTACAAACCTACGACTTCACGCTCAGCAGCTACAAATCTAAAATCTTACGCTCGGTGGCTTTTTATGCTCAGAGGTAACAGATCCACGACTTCACGCTCAGAAGATTTTCTTTTCAGAAGCTATAAATCTACAGTTTTTACGCTAAGGAGCTTTCTACGCTCGACGGCTACAGATCTACGGTTCTACTCTCACAGGCTACAAGTCTATGGTTTTACGCCCGGATACTTTTATGCTCGGTAGCTTTTACGCTCGAGAGGCTACAAACCAACGACTTCACGTTCAGCAGCTACAAATCTATGATCTCGCGCTCGGTGGCTTTTTACGCTCAGAGGCAACAAACTTATGATTTCTCGCTCTACGACTTTCCGTATATCTGAAAAATGCGCAGGCCAGTACAGTACATCTGAACAATTCTCAAGGTGGTCAAATTATAAGGGTTCACACAGAAGATACTCCTCCTTGACCTCAAAATATCCCAAGTACCCAAGGCATACAGAGTTCAACATTGAAAATTACTCTTCTTCATGGGTCAATTCGAAGTTCATCCAGAATCCAGTCTGAATATTTCGTCTACAGTTCAAGATAGCGACTCAGTTTTTGACAGTCATTTCTCGCCCTGTTCCAAGGGATTTTTGAGAAATCATTCTTGAAGATGACGGTCTGAACAAAAATTTTGTTTATCAAATGTTACAGTTCAGAATTCTACGCGGTTCCTCATTCCTAACAGCAGGACAGTTCGAACACTCGACTGCTAAGCGGCTTTTTGCGCATCCTTAGTTATGCGTAAAAGACAGGACAGGACCTAACATTCATTCTAAACAGAGTCGGCGTAAAGTTATCAGACGTGTCGAAGCTACACGTATTCAGACTTTACAGCAAAATATGGCAAGATGATCATATGCAAAGAAGAAAGACGATTTTATTAAAATTAAAAGCATGATTACATATGAAGGAAATCCAGTCTACAAGGGTTTTTCTTTATTTTCATGATTACATATGAGGGAAATCCCATCTACAAAGGACTTCCTCATCGTCGTCTGAAGATCGTGCCCAGAATCTGTTCTGCCAGGTTCTCGCGAGGGCGGAATTCTTTATCCATCTTCTCCAGCAGTCAGTCGATGACCGCAAACCGACTGACATATGATCAACGGCGGGAGGATACAAAAATGGGCCTAGACCCATCCTCCAATAGAGGGAAGCAGGGTAAATCTGCTTTCCTACGTCCAGCACCGTGACAGATTGAGTTGATATATTTCACTCAACTCAATACTGGAGGACAGAGCCAGTTTGCCTGCCCTTGTCCACGGGTAACGGAAGAAGGTACCGCTTGCAAGCTGTGTGATCTAATACGACCCTTTCTCTCTCCCGAAGAACCGCCATACAAAGTTGTTGATTATCCCGAGCAGAGAAGGCTATAATATCCTTCCATGATCAATCGTTGCAGAGGACATTTGCTCGAAGACACCGTCTTTTTTGACTCCTTACATGCTGGAAGAACATGGTCTCCTTCTTCCTCAAGTCGACCCGACGAGCTCTGGCCATCTTCTCTATGTGGTGAAGGAAATATGGAAAGAACAGGTTAACTCCTCAGCCTTTTTATAGGTGAAAGAGATCACACTGATCCCCAATAACTTCGCCATAAAGTCAGCCTTGAAAGAATGTGTCCAACTTGACCATTTCAGGCTCCATTCAGAGTATTTCAAATTACGAGGAATGGTTCATGCTTCATTCAAAGCATTTCAAATTACGATGAATTTAAAAGCTTTGAAGGGGGTCTTGTAGAAGCATAAAAAATATGCTGGATAGCTCTATGCAGCATGTTGATACAGGGTAGCATAAACAGAGAACCTCAGAGCCATCAACGTGCAACAGAGCTTTTCTGCTGAGCACAGCATAAAATATAAAGCTCAAATGCAGTATGACCAGGCTGCTTCAGCGTAAAAAGGGTGCTACATCCCCTTTATGGCGTAAAACTTATTCGCTTTCAATATAGCATTGAAGTATACGAGGGTCGCTTCATATTCTTCAAAATGAACCTGTCAGATTATGCAATGAACCGGACATCTGGACTCCTGACAAAGAGTACTGCACGGCTACCCAGGCGACGGCTATAATGATGGCACGGTAGTGCAACACAGGCTGTCATTTATTGCCATTTCCTTGGCATAAATCGCTTTTATGCAAACAAAGGGATACGCCGCCTAGTTTTACACAGGCAGATGTGAGCTATTTACGCTCCGCAGAAGACAAACAGCCTACCACGTCAAAAGCTACTCTTCGTACAGGGCTCGAGACACGTCTCTGTATTTAATGAATATAGCGGTGACAGGTTCTCAAGGCACGTCTCTGCATTTAATGCGCCGAATACTGACAGATGCCCGAGGCACATCTCTAAAGTTTATGCGCAGAAGGGTGGCAGGCCTTCAAAATACGCCTCTGCATTTAATGCGCAGGATAATGGCGGATCTCTGCATTTAATGTAGAAGATTTGATTAAATGTCACTGAACCATCGTCTAGTGACATTCCCTATGCATAAACTACTCTTACGCATACAAGGGATATGCTGCCCAGTTTTACACTGGCAGACGTGAGCTTCTTACGTTCCGCAGAAGGCAAACAGACTGCCACATCAGCAGTTACTCTTCGTACAGGATTCGAGGCACGTATCCTCATTTAATGTGCAGAATGATGGCAAATCTTAAAGACACGCCTCTGCATTTAATGCGCAGGATGGGGGCCGATCTCCGTATTTAATGCAAGAGATTTGATTATATCTCCAAGAGCCATAATTTCGGCTAAAACGTCCACATCATCTCGGCTTCTACGCCCGCTCGACTTCTATGCCCACTCGACTTCTATGCCCGCTCGGCTTCTATGCCCACTCGGCTTCTATGCCTGCTCGGCTACTATGTCCACTCGGCTTCTATGCCCACTTGGCCTCTATGACCACTCGACTTCTACGCCTACTCGGCTTCTACGCCTACTTGGCTTCTACGCCATGGTGACAGTCATTGGCTTCTACGCCAACCTCTTCTACACAAGAGATAAATACCTACGTAGCTTCTACGCCGTGATCTTCGCAGCAGATGTACGCATTGTCCCTTAGTTGGACACGCGTCACATGCTCACTCAAAAGGTCATCTATACGCAGGCATTGGTTATTGTAACCGTCGTATAAAAGGGTGATGTACTTTCCACTACTCGGTTTCTACACCGACTGAGTGGTCACTGTCACTAAAACTCTATAAATAGAGACCTCTATTGATAGAGGAAAAGGTCGCAAAATTGAAGGTCGAACGATCTGAAATTGGTCAAGGAATCCAGTATCAGATCCAAGGTCGACAATTGGGAGGAAAGAAGGAGGAGAGAACGGTCGAAAGAGAGAGAAGAATTCAGAGCTCAGGCAAAGAGTAGGGATCGACGACTTTGGCATCCGGCATCCACCCTCTTTAGCAACCTTCAAAGCTGCTTTCTGTCTTCTACGGCACTTCTTCATCATCGTGTGGTCCAAGGGCCAAAGTGATCGACAGCAGATCAGACTCCTATAGCAATATTTACCCAGATTAAATAAATTATACTCGACATCCTCGTATAGGATTAAATTGTACAATCTTGTTTGTAAACACAGAAAAAGGGCGAGTTTTCGTATAAGACCTCGTTTCCATATATTATCTTTTCATTTATTTTATCAAACAACAGCGATCAAATATGGAGGTATCACAAAGAAATTATAGCCGTTCATGTATCTTAACCCCTTCTGATAGATGGGTACACCCGAGTGAAGCCACCTTACCCTATGATAGCGGCGAATGAAGGTGTACCCTCCAGGGTAGAATCCTCCATCCCATGATTCATCACCGCTGGGTGGTATAGTATTAACCAACCCATTAGAAAGTGATAAGGTAACTCCACCCAAGTGAAGTCACCATTGTTTCCTTCCTACTTTGTCACCTTATCCATAAACACTCGCAAGCCCCCGATGGATGTTACAGAACATCACAGAAAGATGAGCGAGCTTGTGTCCAATGAGGAGCTTAACAGCCGGCAGGTTAAGATTCATGCTCACTCTTTCAAGTGACCCTGGTCTCCCCGGAACAACGTAGTTATGGAGCCATATCATCAAGTAGCCCATTATTACTCCCTTTGGGGATAGAACGAACATATTATGAGCAAAATATATGTAGATCTCGGGGTTCGGCTAACCAAATACATCAACCTTGGGTTTCTTCTAACCCAAGGACATCGTCAAAGCTTGCATATCCTCCGTCGTGGAGGCAAGGCGGGTGGTGAAGTGAACTATCTTGGGTTTTGCCTTCTACTCCATGAAAGTTGTTTCTTCCAAACAATAAATTAAGGATAATCCCTTGTCTTGTCCTGGCGTTGGCACATTTGATGGTGGCACATCAACTCCTTGTATACCGCCATAATGTCAGGATCCTTCTCCACCACGGCCTCGAGCTCCTTATTGCATGGAGTATATTCCTCGTATGGCTCTGTGCCCCAGAAAAGCTTGGAGATTTCGTACATCTCATGCAAGGCCATTCCTATCTTACCATCAGGCATAAAGAACGTCCCAGTATAAAAATTATATATTTCAACCAGAGTGAGAAACATGTGATGATTTACCTCCATGTTGTATTAGGTAGCCCTCAAGGCGTAGTACAGCCCCAACTAGTGTCCAAATAGAACCAGGTGGGTACGAAAGGTTTTTCTCCAATAGACGGTTAGCAAGAGTGTATGGTCAGAAAGAAAAGAATTTGGGACCCACATCACTAACAAAACTGCCAGGACGTAACACTAGCAGGGAGTAAAAGGGCCCATCCCTGGCATATCCGAAGATGTCCCACTGAGAAGTGCTAGACTTAGATTAAAAGTGTCTGGTTAATATTATGCCTTGCTTGGGAGAAAGCTCCCAATTTATTCTTTTTTTCAAGGCGCGACACGTGAAGGTCGAGAGCGACAGTTGACGGTCGATCTTAGGTTTGTGCATTTTTACGTTATTATCCTCAAAGGACCAATCCTCCTTGAGCTTCAGGATCTTGTCATCTTTAGAGACCACCTTATCCCCGAATAGGAATTTGAGCATCTTGAAAAACTTTTCAGACCTGTCCGCTACCAGAATCTTGCCTCAATCCCTCAGCCGTTGGAGGAAGATGTAGTCTAGCTCCTCAATAAGTTCCATCCTCCTTAGGGGATGGCCCTTCCTGATGAGGGCCTTTACCAGATTAACCACCTTTTCAGTAAAGTCGAACCCCAGAATGCTGAGGGCACGACCACAGAGGATCTCACCTAGCGAAGCCACGACCATCTCCACTGCACAAAAAGTTGAATATAGGTTAGATACCTACAAGATTAAATCGCTAAAGAACTCATAAATACATGCGCGCAGCTCAGCCAGGGCGTATCATTTTAGAGACTAAGGTAGAAACATATATGCATGCATGACCTCTCAACGCATGTCCATGATGCTACACAGCAAGAGGAAGTCGGTCGCACCCATGTTCAGAGTGGCAGCGTATGACTATAGCGCGACACAGCAAAACAAAACTGGCCGCATCCTTGCATACGAAGAAAGGGCGCCCAAAAATTTTCAGCGCATGCTTCACGATGGGCATCCCAAGATAGCTGCATCCATGTACAAAATTTTGGTAAGTTATCAGCTCATCTTCAAGATGAAGCTTGGCAGCAACATCCATGCACTTCGGCCGTTGATTTGTCTTCGCATGTTCCAGATGGTTACCTATCCATGCGGCAGAATGTATACAAAGTATCTTAGTTATCAAAAGAGGCGAGGGCACTAATGGGCGTAGCACTCTACCGTCACTTCCCCTAAATAAATACAAGAGGGGAGACTCGTCACCATCAACCTTCTTTCGCACGTTGGGGTGCGTCAAGCCGACAATAATTGGTTCGGCCGCAACCTACGTGGGCTGCGCCTTGACCTTAACCTTGCCCTTGTCCTTGCCTACAGAGCTAGCTTTGGGAGCCATGGGAGTCAGAGGGTGCTGAGAAAACTAAGATAAAGAAGAAGAAGAGAAGACATCAGTAAAGGATTTTCTCTCTCCTACTGAACCCCTTCATATAAGAGGGGATGCACGATAGTGGATAACGACAAATAATGCGACCAACGATTGGGTTTCTACATGACTTAGCTATTGAAAAATATAAATGCTTCGGAGTTCATAGTAGACGAAGGTACGAGATCCTTAGAGATCGACTCCAAAATTGAGGCTTTGTTATCCATAAAAAGATTTGATAGTCTGTCAGAGCACTATGGCACCAAGTCTATGTAGCCTGAAGATTATGTGGTACCATGTCCATGCGGCTTGAAGACATATGGCAAGATCACTCATGCTCCTTCCTGTTCCATGCTTCTATGTTCAAAGTATTTTAAACTTTGTTAATTTTGAAAACTTTGAAGGGGTCTTGTAGAACCATAGAAAATTACAAACCATGCCAAAGGCAACCCAAATTATAATGCGACAAAAGCCGTTAAAAGTCATGTGCAATTAAAAGCCATGCGCAATTAAAAGCCATGCACAGTTAAAAAAGACTGAAAGCTATACGGGAAAAGTCATCCTCAATGACAAGAACATTTAATGCTTTGAAAAGTTGAGCCACTGACAGTTATGTCAACAAATCAACACGCTTTATGGTTTGTGCAGACAGAAGATACATCAGCACTCACGTCAGCACGAGGGTAACGCCCCATGCGGCAGAATTATTATGCGGCATCATTCCCGTAACCCCCCATGCGGCAGAATTGTTATGCGACAGCATTCCCATAGACCCCCCAGGAGGCAAAGTTTCCATGCGGTGGAGTTCTCATGTAGCAGTGTTCCCATAAACCCGCATGAAAAGAAGTTTTCATGCGACTGTGTTCCCATAAATCTCCATGTGGCAGAATCTTTCTATTGAAAACAACCAAGATCTTCAAGAAGTTGGCACATGCCATGTATCACTTTGACTAGGTCATGCACATGACGGGTACCAACAACCCAAGATTTCAGTAATAGCCAATCCCAATCAATGGCACATGGCAGTCGCAGTGTAGCATGCACACACAAGCCGCAACTGCATCATGTTGAGGGAGCCATATGGAAGCTCAAAACTCATACGCATGGACTATAAATTCTTGTGCATGGATGATACTCCAATATCCATAATTAGCAGGGATATGTTCTTCCCACACACAGAGAGACGTACAATGAGACTTATACTCAAATGCCCAAAGACTTGGCAATTCTCTTTTCGTCTTCGGACCGTCAACGGAGTAAAGGAGTCAGTTGCAGTGCTCGATCTCCTTCGTCACACTTTCCCATATTTCTTAAAATTGTACTTAGAATTCTCGGTGTTATGGTTCTTCGTGCTCTTTTTTGTATTTAAATTAATTCAAATGTTAATAAAACTTTTTTGTATTTTTGTGAAGGCAACACTCATCAGGTTTGAAAACTTTGACGATCTCTATACGGTCTCAAGAAAGCACCTCGAGCTTGGTTTAAAAAATTTTGCACTGTAATTATTACTTATGGTTTCACTCAGAGTACACATGATTATTCTATGTTCTTTTGCTCATATAACAAAGGTATTGTTCTTCTTTCCATATATATAGATGATATGGTCATTATAGTTAATGATTTATAAGGTATTAATGCTTTAAATTTACACTTAAGTACCTGTTTTGAGATGATAGATCTAGGTACTCTTCGTTACTTTCTTGGGATAGAGGTTGATCATAAATCTGACAATTATTTTCTTTCTGAAGTAATGTATGCATCTAAAATTCTTCTTTGAGCTGGTTAACTGATACTAAGACTGCAGATATCCCTCTTGAATTGAATGTCAAGCTTCATGCATCTGAAAATATCCTACTCCCTGATCCTACGATGTACCACAAGGTTTTAGGAAGTCTTAATTATCTTACTATCACTAAAGCTAATATTAGTCATGCAGTTCATATAGTAAATCAATTCATGTCTTCACCTCACTTTGTTCATTATGCAGCTGTTGTTCGAATCTTGTGTAACTTGAAGGTCACTTTGTATCAAGGACTATACTTACCTTCTACTTCCACGCTTACTCTTCGTGCTTATTCTGATCTGACTAGGCGGAAGATGTTATAGGTCATCGCTCCACTACTGGCTTCTACATATTTCTTGATAATTTTCTTACTTCATGGAAAATTAAGAAGCAAACAACATTTGCCCGCTCAAGTGTTGAAGCTGAATATAGAGCTCTTGCTCATACTACGTCTGAGATTATATGGTTATGATGGCTTCTTCATGACATGGGCGTTGAACATTCATTGTCTACTCCTCTGTTTTTGTGACACTAAGAGTATTTTTCCTTTTTTTATTTTTTTAACTATTTTATTGAATAGGAAAACTAGAACATTGGCGCAAGGAAATAGCCCATGCACCTACAAAAGGAAGGGAGAGATCTATTAGGCAAAAGAGCACAAAAGAAAATGTAGGATGGTACAAACCTCCATTGCCAAAAGGCTACAAAGCAGTGACCAAAACAACATCGGCTAACTGGAAACCCACTGCTCACCAGTGGGATCTCTCTTCCCATGATGAGAGGGAACATCCCGAGCATCTAGCTTGGTGTCGAGTTTGGACTCGGGAAGAGGGTAATGCATGTGAGGGGAATTTTTTTGGCATTTGATCGAAAATTGTTTGGTTGCTTCGTAGGGAAGGTTTCATAAATTCTTAGCTATCCATCCTCAATAGAAACTGGTGATCTAGGAGAGTCAGTCGTGTCCTCCTCACAAGATGGAGAGCCAACCAGAGGATCTGGAATCGCTATAAGCCACGATCTCAGGATGTCATGGTCGTCTTCCTGATTTGATTACACAAAGAATTATGTTGGTTACGGCTATTCTAGATTGGGGAATTTAGGGGTAGCCGTAGCTTGGTTGAGGTTGGTTTGGGATTAGGAAGAGATTAAATTCAGCTCTTGAATAATTGATTCCTCTGATTGGGAACACTACAAGAATAAGGAAAATTAGCGACGCAGGAAAGCGTCACCAAATATCAAAAATACGTTGCTAATACCGACTAGCGACGTTTGGACTTAGTCGCAAAAAACCTAGTCGCTGATCAAAACAACGTCGAAAAACGTTGCTCTAGCGATGTAATTTTACGACTTTACAAAGTCGCAAAAAAGGTGACTCTTAGCTTCGAGTGTCGTCAAATTTGTGACATTAAAATTTGGCCGGTAATTGTCCTTAAATTGAACGACGACCTACAAAAGAATCAACGATTAATAGATAACACGGCCAAAATTGCAATGTCAGGAATATTTAGTGATGTATTAACGATCAGCGATGCCATGAGATAGTTTAGTGACGTTATTACCAATGCTTAAGGACGTCACTGAACGTCACTAAACGTTGCTAATATTACCAGAAAATTAAAAAACTGAAATAAATGAATGCTTGCAATATCACAGTATAACATGCATGTAGTATCACATTTCAAATAAATAGACAGACCCAGAGCAACACTCCATTAAATTTCCTGGGTTTATCGACCCTTTCGGTGAAACACTCAATACCGGTACAATCACACAACAACAATGATGAAATAAATCAATAAAAGGATGAATCTAAGGCACAAATGTAGTCACACAATATCCAGTCACACAATAAAAATGTACAAATAAGTCACACAATAAAAATGTACAAATAATAAATGTTGTACATCCACGAACGATGACGTAGAGATGCGATCTGAATGTCAACTCTTTCCTGGGCTTATTGCCACACCTAGGAGGGTTGTGGGGTATACACATCGGCAGTGGATGTCCTAGAGGACTAATGCAACATAGGCACCGTAGGATCCCGTACCGTAGTACGTATCTCTATGTAGACCACCAACGACTCTCATCCATAGCTCGGGGCAATATACTCAAGGAATGCCTTGACGAACTGCAGGAACTACTCTACTCCCTCTATGTATTTATCACGCACACAACACATATCATCAGGATAATGGTTGTACATCCACGAACGATGATGCAGGTTTAATTTATATCCATTTCTAAATACTTCTGCAAAGATGAATAGACATCGTTCAAGTATATTATCTAAATGTTCATCAAAGTGAGTATTTAGCTTATATCATTAGTATTCGAGTTGTGATGCATGAGTATCCATATCCTGACTCATGAGTATCCATAAAATAAGTATATATATAAGTTTGATATTGATTTCCATACCTATTATATATGTGGACAACTATGATTTGAGGATATGGGTGTCCTCACGTATTCCTTGTGATCCATTCATGTGGATATCGTATACTATGGTACATAATATCACATATTGATACTCTCTTGTATATTAATACTATGACACAGTTTCAAATACCCATGACACTAACTTGAAACTTGGTCTCTAGGTCAAAACTAGGTTATTTAAGTCAAACTCGAAAAGCCTCAAAAAGGCTTACCGAAGTAAAATTTCTTTTCAGAGATATGACTCACGAGGAACACGTAGACACTCACATACTGAATATACTCACTTGTATCTTGACCTAGCTAGAAACCTAATAAGAAATAGAAAAATAAACCTAGAAGCCATGAGACCTTTGGCTCTACCTTACGCTATGTTACCGAAAGCCAAGAGACTGAAATATGAAAGAGAAGAGAAGACTTATGTCTCATGACTTTTAGTCTAGAGCGAAAAGTAGAGCCAATGATTTCAAACTTGATACTCAACATTAGCACATAACTCTCTCAACACATAACTTTGTATACTAAGAAGGGGACTTACACCAATGCACATATATGCACTCTCAAGTCATACCCACAAACATTATACTTAAAACTAAGCCCTAATCTAATTCTACACACAACATACTCACCGATATATAGTGTAGGGTTAGTGTGTGTGTGTGTGTGTCTGTGTGTGTGTGTGTGTGTGTGTGTGTGTGTGTATGTGTGTGTGTGTGTGTGTGCATGTGTGGGTGTGTGTGTGTGTCTCTGTGTTCGAGTTTCACCCACAACACCATTTTAGTGTGTATGTGTTGGTATGTGTCCGTGTATCTATGTTCGAGTTCCACACATAACCCCCAATCCAATTCTACACATAAGACCATCTCAGTGTGTGTGTGTCCGTGTGTCCTAGTCCGTATTAGGGTTAGTGTCTGCGTGTGGGTCCACGTGTGTGTGTGTGTGTGTGTGTGTGTGTGTGTGTGTGTGTGTGTGTGTGTGTGTGCGTGTGTGTCCAATTTAGGGTTAACGTTAGTGTCCTCGTGTGTGTTTGTCCGTGTCGTGTCTATGTTTGTGTAAATTTATGTAAATACTAGAAATTTAAGCCGAACAGATTAGAATGGGTTAGACCTAACCCTAGTTTTGTGTCAGTGTCAGTGTTTGTGTGTCTGTGTCGTGTCTGTGTTTGTGTTGATTTTGTATGTCCATGTCGTGTCTGTGTTTGTGTGTCTTTCATACTCGCACTAACCCTAGTTTCATGTCAGTATTTGTATGTCCATATCGTATTGGTGTTTGTGTGTCAGTGTCGTGTCAGTGTGTGTATATGTATGTGTGTCGTGTTAGTGTATGTGTATGTATGTATGTATGTATGTATATATGTATGTGTATCGTGTCAAAGAGAGAGAGGGGGGTTAGGGTTAACCTGAGCTGCCGGAGGGGGAGGTCACGGGGAACACCTTCGGAGTCAGAGGGGGTCGAGGGGGGAGCACGGTCCAAACACTAACCCTAACCCTAACCCAACTTAGACTATTAGAGATAGAGATAGGGGGGTTAGGGTTTACATGAGCCACCGGAGGGGGTCGAGGGGGAGCACTATCGGCGTCGGAGGGGAAGGTCCCCGTAGGCTCGCTGTGAGAAGAAGGGGGAATTTTTTGGAAGTGGGTGAAAATAAATTGATTTGTAAACCTATATGAAAAACGTTAGCGATATTTTAAACATACATCGCTAAACGTTGCAAAAGTTATAATATTTAGCAATAGATGGAATCATACGTCACTAAACGTCGCTATAATAAAAATAATAGCGACGTTTTATGATATTTGGTGACATCTGCTTCCGTAATATTATTGATTATCGCTAAACGTCGCTGACAGTCGCTAACAGTGATGTCCTATGACATTATTTTATGATGTCACTAAATTCATAAAATATAGCAACGTCAAAAAAAATATCGCTAAAAGTGTCGCTATTTTATCGAATTTTGGTAGTGGAAGCTTCGGTTCCCAGCAAATAGTCATGAACATCTGCTGTTGCGTCCTCCACAGTACTCTGATGGGTTTTGTTGCACACATGAATATGCTCCGGTTGGTCTTCCTGGATCTCGTCTAGTGTGACTTGTTCTTTGTTGGCTAGAAGCAGCGGGTTGTAACCTTCGAAAGGTAAGGATAGTGAACACAATGTATTTGGAGAAAAAATATTTTATTTCTTACTTTAATATTCAACAAACAAATACACACATATTTATATAGCCCCTATGGTAACAACTCAACCCTAAAAGCAAGCTAACAAATCCTATTAAAGTGGATCTAACCCTAGTAAGGTGGATCTAAATTAGACAAGTTCTATTCCAAAAAAGGAATTGGTCAAATCTAGGTTATTTAACTAATATTCTCCTCCTTAATCTTGGTTTGATCAAGGTTGATAACTCCAAGCACCTGGTGCATCTCAGCGAATTTCACTTTGGCGAGAGCCTTCGTGAGAATGTCGGCACGTTGCTTCTCAGTGCTCACGAACTCCACCTTTATCTGCCCTCTTTCAACACACTTGCGAATGAAATGAAAGTGAGTATCAATGTGCTTACTGCATCCATGTAACACTGAATTCTTTATCAGCGCAATTGCAGACTTATTGTCAACATAGAGAGTGACTGGATTAGGTTCACGGCCAGTCATTTCACTAACTAGATTCCTAAGCCACAAAGCTTGACACGCTGTAGCCGTTGTCGCCATGAACTCAGCTTCGCAGGAGGACAACGCGACAGTTTTCTGCTTCTGAGACGCCCAAGTGATTAGGTTCTTATTGAGGTAGAACGCCATTCCGCTAGTGCTCCTCCTGTCGTCGACATCTCCGGCTAAGTTGCTATCGGTGAATCCATGCAGTTCATCTTCACTATGTCCTCTTCCATACATGAGTCCATACTCAAGTATTCCCTTCACATATCCGAGGATCTGTTTCACAGCCTGGTGATGCATGGTTGTTGGCTTCTCCATGTACCTGCTCACCATTCTGACAGCATAACAAAGGTCGGGGCGAGTATGAGTTAAGTACCTGAGACAGCCAATGATTCGCCTATATTGCGTTGGATCGACTGGTGTTCCTTCAAGGTTCTTGCTGAGTTACAGTTTAGCTTCCATGGGATACCTGGTTGGATTGCAATCTCCTATTCCAAACTGCTGTAAAACTCTCTTCGCATATGCTGATTGCTTCAGTGTAATGTGATCACCCTATTGGTCTACCTCTATACCAATGTAGTAAGAGAGTAACCCAAGATTACTCATCTCAAATTTTTGCATCATCTGCTGCTTGTAAATCTTTACTGCAGTTGCTCTTGTGCCTGTGACGATTAAGTCATCAACGTACACTCCGACAATGAGTGCACCCTCTCTATTGCTCCTTGTGTACACAGCATGCTCTTGGGTGCATCTGATGAATCCCATCTCCTTTAAGCAGCTGTCCAGGCGTGTGTTCCAGGCCCTCGGTGCTTATCGTAAGCCATAGAGAGCCTTGGACAGCCTGTACACCTTGTGCTCCTGGTTCTTGATGACAAAGCCTTCAGGTTGAGCTACATATACCTCCTCTTTGAGGTCACCATTCAAAAATGCAGATTTAACGTCCAAATGGTGAACCTTCCATCCGTGCTGGGCTGCGAGGGCAATGATCAAGCGAACTGTGTCGAGTCTGGCAACTGGAGCAAACACTTCATCAAAATTAACTCCATGTTGCTGGACGTAGCCCTTTGCCACAAGTCTTGCTTTGTGCTTGAGGATCTTGCCTTTACTGTCTCTCTTTACCTTGTATACCCATTTTAAACCGATGGATTTGTGCCCAGATGGTAACTCAGTAAGCACCCAAGTCCCATTCTTCTCGATGGCTTCAACCTCCTTCTTCATAGCATCCCGCTATTCATGTTCAAGTGTAGCATCTTGAAAATTTGTCGGTTCTTCAGCCGACAAAAATAACATCTCTGGATCAAGAAAGGTCTTCTTAGTTTCAGCATATATGTCAACAATTGAGCGGTATCTTCTTGGCTCATTCGAGTCTGTCGTCGGTGTGGGTGAGCCGCTCGAAGTTGTGGCCGCAGCTTGTGGTGTAGTAGGCTCCCTTGATGCCATTGCCGCTCCGTGCGTCATAGTTGTTGCCGCATCTCCTATGCCCTCCGGCGTGTGCATAGTCGCGCCCACTGATCTCTGTGGAGTGATCACTGTCTCGACAACAGGATCTTCGACTGAAAGTTCTATCCAGCCTTGTGGTTCGGTACCATTACCATTATTCCAATCCCATCTCCTTTCTTCCTCGAACACAACATCCCTGCTCACATGGATCTGGCTACGTTGAGAATTATAGAGACGGTGTGCTTTGCAGTCCTCTTCCACGCCAAGGTACACCAATGGCGTGCTTCGGTCATCAAGTTTCTTATGATGAGGACATGCAGTCTTAATGTGTGCGACGCATCAAAACATCCTTAAGTGTTCGAGATTTGGTTTCTTACAAGTCCAGGCTTCATACAGCGTGAGCGCACTGATCGAGCTTTAGTTGGCAACCGGTTGAGCAGGTAAACAACATGTCTGACCGCCTCGCCCCACATACTTCCAGGAACATGCATGCTCTTGAGCAAGCACCTTGTCGTAGCCATCACGGTACTATTCCGACGCTCTACTACTCCGTTTTGTTCTGGTGTATATGGTGCGGTGAGGTGCCGTTGTATGCCTTCGCCTTCACAGAAGCTTGTGAATTCCTTGGACAGGAACTCACCTCCTCGATCAGTTCTTAGTGTCTTTATCTTGCTGTCACATTCATTCTCTACAAGAGACTTGAATTTCTTGAAAGAATTAAAGACATCACTCTTTTCTTTGAGCATATACACCCACATCATGCGACTGAAGTCATCAACAAGTAGAAGAAAGTACTTGTTACCAGCAAGTGTAGCGGGTGTAATCGGGCCACAAATGTCAGCGTGCACAAGTTGCAGTGGCCTCTCAGCTCTGAAGCTTGCCTGCAGAGGGAACGGTAGTCGTGCTTGTTTGGCGATGAGGCACCCTTCACAGAGCTGGTTTGGATGAGAAATCTTCGGCAGCCCGGTGGCCATTCCCTTCTCTGCCATCATCTTGAGCGCGAAGAAATTCACGTGTCCGAGCCTTGCGTGCCACAACCAGGCTAGATCTTGTACGTTGGCCATTAGACATATCAGCCTGCAAGATTCAAGAGCTATCTTGTACTTCATCAGTAGAATGTCGTTCCTGTCGTACACCCTCAAGTAGGAACCGACAATCTCCACCTTGCTTCCATCTTCTGTTAATTGACCAAGGCTCAATATATTACTTCTTAAACTTGGAATGAAGTATACCTCCGACAGAAGACGTTGTTCGCCATTCTTGCATTGGAACAGGATTGATCCCCTGCCCTCAATCTGCACGGTTGAGCCATCACCGAACTTGACATTGCCAGTGATGTCCTGATCAAGGTCCTTGGACTTTTCTCGGTGGCCCGTCATGTGGTTGCTAGCGCCATTGTCGAGGTACCACACATCGGTGTCGGCCTGCGCTTCTCCAGCACTGCGCAAGTCTGGTACTATCTTCTCTTCATCGGCTTCGTGACCAGCAACAAAGGAGGGAAACATAACCTTGCACTATCCAATGCTGACATCTGTCAACTACTCCACTTGGACGATCAAGATGGAGGTCTTCATGGAGGCTCAAGGCGTTTGGGACGCCATTGAACCCACGACCGGGATGGTCGTAGAAAAGAAGAGAGACAAGATTGAGGTAACCATAACACTTTTTGGGATGGTGTGTGTTTGGATAGGAGGAGATTTCTCCAAAACATTAGCAGACATTTCCTCGAGTCTAGCCAGGGAGTTTGCACCAAACTCCTCCTCGAGAGCATGGAATCTGTTGGAGATATGGGACAAGGCAGATTAGTTACCGGATTTTGCTGTAATGGCTAGTATAGAGGCCTCATGTAGCTACTCCCTGACCTTAGCACTCTTCGTACTATCCTCAAACCAAGTGTGGGTGCTCGGATAATTTGAACAGGGTACCAGTTTTCTTGAGCAGTCGGGCTACTTTGGTTGAGCAAGGGGACGCAATTGAGCACTAACTGTAGGCGGGGTAGGAGCCTTTGAACTCTCATGGGCTAAGGCAGGCTGCATGCTAGCTGTCTTCCTCAATTCTGGGTGAGCCCTAAAGCAACCCGAACTTTCGTGGCCCTGAAGTCCATAGTGTTCACAATATCGGGTATTAGAATCATAAATAATAGGTTGAGAGTATTTGCCCTGATCGCCTGCAGTTATATTCAAGCTGGACGGGAGAGGTTTAGATAGGTCTACTTCCATGCAAAACTTAGCATAGTTTGCTTTGGAGAATCCACGTGTCTCTTCTGCCATTTTCAAGAATCTTTCACATGAGTTGGCCATGCGATGAATAGCAACAGGGACAAAAACATAATAGGTGCAGGTTAGGAAGCCTCACACATACTACTACAATTGCAGAATCCTCCTTAGGATTGAAGCTTGCGGACCATTTAAGAAGACAAAATTGAGAAGAGTCAATATTTCGATCATCTGAAGTTCAGGCCCTCACATGGTCTTCCTCACTAGTGAGGTAGAGAACGATATGCCAAGGATCCATAGGAGCTACCGAGTACGCACTGGTAAGTCCCTATCTAGATATACGTCCTTGACACTATTTGCCATTGATTCAAACTAGAACAAGCTATATTGTTTAAAAAATAAAAGATACAAAAAAATCCTAAACAAAAAATCTAAGTATATATTTTTTGATTCTGGGAGTGACAATGCAGGTCGAGCATTACAGCGGCTTCTTTATTCTGTTGATTGTCCGAAGAGAGAATGAGAATGCTTTCTAAAGTCTCTCTCATGTATCTCTCTGTGTGTGTCTGTACTTGGATATGCTACCCTGCTATTTATAGCCATCTAGGCTGGATAGCTCATGCGTCGCATATGCTATATGCCTATGTTTGGTGGCCGTATAAGATTCCTTCAACAGAATATGGTTGTAACTGTGGACGCATATCACGGACAGGCAGCCACGTGGCATTGGTTGTGATATGCTGTTGATGAAATCTCTGCTGGAAGATAGGGTTATTTTAACCCATTGTGTGTGTTACTTGGTCAACTAGACACATGGCTAACACTGATTGCGTGATGATCTTCTTAGTTATAATAGAAAGGTTATCCAAGCTGAGGGATGCATGGAGTCGTTGCAGCATACGTGCTGTCATCCGGCCTGGGTCTTATGGACACTTTGGCCGTATAACGTCGTGGCTGCATCGAATCGAGGCCCCATACGAGTGAACCCGTGGCACTGTGCACCTGACAGAGTCATTAATGTATTTACGTAACTTTTAGTCTTTTAGTGTGCCGCCTTTCTCACACTTTTCGAAACGTTCAGGGCGATAAATGCTATGTCAAAACTTTATGTCAGGCAATAAATATTGTGTCGGGACTTTATGCGGCTCCTAACTCTGTCACTGTCCGAGCCGCATGGATTCTTTTATAGGCAAGACGAGCCCCTTGTATGTATGGACTCTATGCAGCTTGAGTCAAATTTTGAGGGCGCATAGGCTCTATGTGGCTGGCTTCATCAAGTTAGGTTTTGAAAAAAAAATTTTTTGGGTGCATAACTTTCAATTTTTCATGCTTCTACAGACAAGTCCTAGTTTAGGGCAAACCGTAGAGAATTTCAATAGCAGGGTGAATTTTGAATTGGTCTGCAATGGAAAGCATTTCAAAGTTTGAGAAGGAGACTGAAACACCCTTCCTGTCGGCTGAGTCAGTGGACACTTGCTTCTCAAACTGAACATCATCAATGAGATTAGGAGTTCCTTTGACAATATCTAGATGAAGTACAACAGAGAAGGAGCGGATGGGACATGGACTCCCTGACTTCTCTACTAGAGGGGAGGTAGGAGCTGCTGATGGGACCTTTGATGAAGCACCGTTAGGCAAAAGATTCTGAGAATGACCAACGGTCACTGCTTTTGTTAGTAAAGCTATGGAGTTCGCTGGAGGATGAGGTTGGGAGGATGTCAAGGACGATAAGGGGGAGGACTCGTGCTCCTCTGAAAGGGCCCGAACATGTTGCTCAAGAGATGGGACCTTTGTAGCAGTCCCGGAGGTAATCACCTTTGCTTGGGTAGCCACCGGAGGCTCGGTTGGTTGAAGAGGTAATAAAGCCGAGGTGGAGGGAGACAAGCTAGCTACCATTAGAGGGGGTAACCATTCTCTGAAGGAGATGGAAACTTAGAGGTCACGCCCCTGCTCTCCAAGCAAGCAGACGAGAAGAAACCTCTACAAGAGCATGATGGTGCACCTTATTCACCGGAGAGGAGGAAGAGGATGCAACTGGACCAAGAAGGAGAAGAGATCTTTCCTGGGAGAGGGAGGAGGGTAGAAGATGTTAGCTTTGCTTGAGCAAACGCTCAACTTCCTTCTTACCTTTAGTCCCACATCGGATGGGCCAACCCCTCATTGTATGTATATATTAGTTCCTCTTTATTGGTTTCTTAAAGATGTTGTGTGGGGAACCCCTTGAGCCACACGCGCGTGCTGTTGTTGCCGCTCGGCTCAGCTAGGTTCGGCGCGCATAACCAATGCGGGTAACATGCCCACACCTGCGGGCGCCTAATGCCGATCCAATTTACTCTTCTGGTTTGGGTTGGGATCCAAATATCTTTTTGCTGCTCTTTATTTTTTGATCCTATTTGGCTCATTCAAATTTAGAACGTTGAGGCTATATGTCCAGGTTCATTGAACCTAGTGACAGCTTCTGTAACATCTCATTTGACCGCTTTTCTCCACGTTTCTTTCCTTTTGAAATTGTTCCTTAATGACCTATTTATGAGTTTTTACTGTCATGTCTCGTGGTTGTGTCTTGGGACTGCCTATATACTCTGGTCTCTTCCTTCTTCTTTCTTTTAAGAAAACTCTCCTACGTGAAACCTCTCTCTCTCTCTCTCTCTCTCTCTCTCTCTCTCTCTTCTCTCAAACCATTTTATTCTCTGAATCCTTGCTCTGGGCAGAGCTAAGTTCGGTCTCTCTCTCCGAGTTGTGTGCAACGAAGAGAACCCGGTAGTCAGGGGGTTTTACCACTAGGAGCTTCCGAGTTGGCAGTGCTTCATGCACGACTTCCTCGGAGGCTGGTAACTATTTTTGTTTTTGTTTCTTTCTTCTCTTATAAATCTCTGGAAAATAATATTTATTTATATTATAAGTATTTTTAGTAACAATCTAAGAGTTGATGCAATTTTCTTTTAGGTATAATAATTGTTAATCGTAGAATAACAAGTTCATATTTTTTAAATTTGGTTATCTGCAATTAAATTAATTCTATCAATAAAATTATTTCTACTATAGCAATAGAATAACAAGATCATAGTTGCTTATTTTGCTTGTCTGCAATAAAAAAAAATTCTAGCAATTAAATTATTTCTACTGTAGCTTAGTTGCTTAATATGTTTGTTTGCAACTATATTGTTCATAGTTGTTTAAAGACACTATAGCAATTTCGTGACTAGCAAATAATTAAATAACTTTAGTAGCCTTCAATTTGAATAGATTCTGAAACAACTTGTATCATTTTTTAAATTTTAATTATAATTGAACAAGTTCTAACATATCAAGTTGTTTAAATACCTTGTCTTGTGAAAATAGTATTTTAACATATTTCTACTGCATCTTAGAACAATAGAAATTATTTTCTAGAAGTAAATAAATAGTAAAAGTGAAACTGCAAATTCCTTTGAGTCTTAATTCTAAAAGTAGAGATAAATTTGAGAATAAGCCAAAAGGGTCCTTATGTCAACCGGGTGTAAACAGCCCTAAGCGACACGGTATTTGTCACGCCCCAGTCCCAAAAGTAAGCGGACCAGGTCACATAGCAATAGCCAGCTGTCACGTCTCCGAGGATATCCCAATTTAATGGATCCTAGCGAAGAGTGCTACGCTGTCCTAAAATACTAACATATCCAATATCAGTCAATAACAGGTGATCTAATCTCATCCATAATATAAAGAGCAAAAGTACTAAATAAACTGCTGGAAGATAAACACCAGTCTCAAGATATCATAGTACAACCAATAATGTCTGGTAGGGACAAACCCACTATTATGACGAAATAAAGTACTGAAATGAGAGATAAAAGATAATGACTAGGGCATCGGCTGACTAGATAATGATACTCCCAATTCTAGGCAGAAAGCCTATCAACTGGTCACGGGAACTCTGACGGTAGCACCTCTAACTCCTCAACTGTAGCGTACCTCGTTTCCTGTCCTGGGCCGTATACTGTGGGATAATATGCCTCGTCCAAATCTGGAAAGGTACCAGGTCCTCAGAGAGACGTAACAAGATACATAAAAGCATGCCATATATAAATACTGAATAAAATAAATACAATGAGGGTGTGCTAACCAACTAAGTGAATGCAATGTGAGAACAACTTTGGTACGTATGGGTAGGCATAGGCATAACGTCCAACACTCCGAGGAGCGTGGTATCTATAACGTCCATCATTCCGAAGAATGAGGTATCTTTAATATATATACATCTGTATCACTCCGAAGAGCGCGGTGTCTGCAATAAAGGAAGTCATTGGATCTGTGGCACCTCCGGATACTTCGGAGTCCAATGTGTGTATCCCATACGCCTACTAGTTGTCCTCCCCGCCCAATGTAGATACATTAGTCGAATACTCGACGTGCATACCACGTGTCTATATGCCAGTCTCTAAAATAACATAATCCTGAGTTATGTACTAACCGTGATGCATGTCACACGCACCGATAGCTAGTCGAATACGCGGACCCGCATCCAAATATGAATGTCACAGTGAATATATGTAAAAGTGTCAGGCCTTAGAAGATATCAACATATCCTCCTAACTGGGGTGAGTCTACTAGTGACTAGGTCAAGTATACTACAACATCGACTTACCCGTCGATAGCACCCGAGTCAATCTCGGACGCACACAGTCATATGAAATAAGCAATAAAACATCACACAACATGTGCAATATTTAAGTTAGACAGTAATATGGCAAGGTATCTTGCCTGGGTCCTGAAGCTGTGAATGCCAATAGCCTGCTCCTACAGTATCTCCTGGCTGGTCCAGTGACCCTAAACACATAATACAATATAGCAAATACTGACATCAGACACTAAGAAATATATATACACACTACTACGACGCTACTATTAGGTGTTGTCGCAAGTTCACGGTTGATCGAATACAGCATCACGTGTGCACGTAGCTAAGGTGTATATGCGTTCTGTCATCGGTTCATGTGCCTCGAGATATTAGTTCTAATTTATAGTTTTACGGAAATTATATTACGTCTAGTACAAATTCTGGTCCTTACCTTTCCATATTCAGCATACTTGGTTTGTCCAGGTTTTTATTGATGGGCTTACAAGTCATTTATAACAATTTATGTTATAAGGATATTTACTGGGTTATTAATTACTACTTATTAGTCGTCTAAGCAATATGATTAAGCCTTCACATATCCAAAATTTAGGGTTTTTAATTTGTTAACTCATGTCCATGCAATGACACGACACGATGGCATAATAAAGTTAACCAATGAATGCCACTTTTTACCTGGTCATGGTCGAGTGGGGTCTGGCTCGTCCGCGGCTATGCTCCGGCGTGTATGGAAATCCGGCCGACGGCGGCTAGCAACAGCGGTGGCGGCAGCACTGTTGTAGTCGCATCAGCGCCGGCAACGGTCTGGATTACAGGGACGGTGCTGGAAGGGAGGTCGTGTCTCGTGGGAGGTCGGAGTCGAGTGGGCAGGGTCGATGGTAGGCGAGCGGCGGTGTTGGTTGGTGTCCGGTCGGTTTGGTCGGCTAGCAGCGATCGATATATGGTGAGGGGGATGGTTGAAGGTGGCTGCGGCGATAGTGACCAGGCGGTGGTGCAGTCAGCCGGGAGGGTGGTCCGGTGTCGAGGGATGGGATGGTGGTGGCTTGAGGAGGGTGTCTGGTCAGAGAAGGAGGGGCGCGGGTTCGAACGGGTTGAGGTGGATAGTTGATGAGAGGGGATGGCGGTTGTGCAGGCGGCTTGGGGTGGTCCGACGTCGAGGGGGGCGGACTGAGGTGATGACCCGACAACTAGGGAGTGCTAGGTTGTAAGGAGGGGTTCGGCTAGGGTTTACTTGTTGGAGGTGGTGATGAGAATGAATGCTTAGGGTTTCAAAGTTAGGAAAAATATGTATTTATATGGGAGGGAATCCATGGGTTGGCCTCGGGACTTGGGCCTGTCAGGGTTCAATGGGGTGAGTCTGGTCCATATGAGAATGTGCATGTGGGCTTGGTTAGGTTCTGTTTTAAGGTGAAATTGGCCTCAACTTTAATTAGATTAATAATTGTAAGGTGTTCTTATTAATGAATGTATAGCGTAGCTAAGATGCGACGAACTAACGAATATTTAAGTCACACTATGGTCAGATGGGTAGTCTGGCATGTCTAGGAGGTGTTTGTGACATTGGGTTGAAGGTAATTGCTAGTGTGGCGTTCCAACCTCGTAGCAACAGTGCGGTATAAGTATATAGTTGTCGTACATTAATTCTAATTAAATCCAATTATCCCTAGTCTCTAGCTTTAATTTAAATTAATCACTAGATTGGTCGAGGGGGTTTACAATCTACCCTCCTTAGAGCATTTCGTCCTCGAAATTAAAACATACATATGGAACACACTACTAACTGAAATTGAAATGCTATCACGTACCTAGTCCTTCAAAGAGATATGGATAACGCTGTTGAATATCCTCCTCGCGCTCCCAGGTCGACTAGCCTGGTGCATGGTGCCTCCAAGCGATATGGACTAGGGGTATAGTCTTACCTCGCAGTACTTTCTCGCTCATATCCTCCAAGCGATATGGAGTAGGGGTATAGTCTTACCTCGCAGTACTTTCTCGCTCATATCCAGGATCTCAGCAGGCTCCTCTTGGTATGATAAACTCGGGCCGACTGTGATTTCTGAATGGTCAAGCACGTGACTTGGATCTGGTATGTACCTTCTCAGTTGAGATACATGGAAGACGTCATGGACTCCTTCCAAGGTCTGCGGCAAGGCTAACCTGTAAGCAACCTCTCCGATGCATTCTAACACGTAGAATGGTCCGATGTACCTCAGACTCAGCTTTCCTCTGCCGCCGAATCTGATAGTCCCTCGTGTAGGCGAGATCTTTAGAAATACGTGATCTCCAACCTTGAACTCTAAGGGTTGTCGATGTGCATTCGCCCAATGCTTCTGCCTGTCCTGTGTTGCTCGTAGGTGTCCTTGGATTTCTTCACCTTTTCTACTGTACGAACAACAAGCTCCGGTCTGTGAATCTGTCCCTCGCCTATATCACTCCAACATACCGTTAATGACATTTCCTTCCATACAACGCTTCATAGGGAGCCATCTGGATGCTCGCTTGATAGTTGTTGTTGTAGGAAAATTCGACTAGGTGCAAGTGGTCCTCCCATGATCCTCCGAAATTAAGCATGCATGCTATTAACATGTCCTCCAACGTCTGAATGGTGCGCTCCGACTGACCGCCTGTCTGTGGGTGATACGTTGTGCTAAACTTCAGGCGGATACCGAGACTCTCTTACATACTCCGCCAAAAGTAAGATGTAAACCTCATATCTCTGTCAGACACGATGCTAACTGTCACTCCATGCAGGCGCACAATCTCTCTCATGTACATGTCTGCTAAGACCTCTGTAGATTGCCCCACTCTGAAGGGTAAAAAGTGTGTGGACTTGGTGAGTCTATCCACGATTATCCAAACTGTATTGCGACCACTAGGACTACTCGGAAAGCCCGTAACAAAGTCCATAGTTATATGCTTCCATTTCCACTCTGGTATAGGGAGTGGTTGAAGCAATCCTGCTGATCTCTGATGCTCATCCTTGACTTACTGACACACCAGGCACTTAGCCACAAAATGAGCTAGCTCTCTCTTCATTCCATGCCACCTGTAGTACTGTCTCAAGTCTTTGTACATCTTCGTGCCTCCCGAATGAATAGAGTAGGTTGAACTGTGTGCTTCTGCCATCAACTCCTGACGAAGTTCTCCATTTGGAACATAGAGGCGATCTCCACATCTCAAATTTCCATCTTTATGTATACGCAGTCTTGTCTGTATTCCAGCCTCTGTCCTCTGTCTAAGCCTCTGATATCTGGCATCTGGCGGCAAAGCAGCCTTGATCCTCTCCACTAAAGTCGATTGCAACTGAAAACTCGATAACTGTCTGTCTATTCCAGGCATAACGATCTCTATACCCATCTGCTCTAGATCTTTCAACAGATGTTGCTGTGTAGTTAAAAAGAATGCCATAGGTCGTCTGCTCAATGCGTTAGCTACTACGTTGGCCTTTCCTGGGTGGTATTACAGCTCAATCTCGAAGTCTGTCATCACCTCGAGCCAACGTCTCTGCCTTTGATTAAGGTCCGTCTAGGTGTAGACGTACTTCAGGCTCTTATGATCAGTGAATATTTCTACTCTCTCTCCATATAAGTAGTGCCTCCAAAGCTTCAAGGCAAAGATCACTACTGCAAGCTCTAAGTCGTGAGTGGGATAGTTCTTCTCATAGGTCCTCAATTTCCTAGAGGCATAGGCCACAACCTTTCCATGCTGCATCAAGATACATCCTAATCCTTTCCCGGATGCATCGCTATAGAACACGAATCCTCCGGGTCCATAAGGTATGGTCAAGATAGGGGCTATAGTCAAACGCTTCTTCAGCTCATCGAATGCTTTCTGGCACTCCTCTGTCTATGTGAACTCTTGCTCCTTACGGGTCAGGTGGGTCATCGGCTCTACAATCTTCGCGAAGTTCTTTACGAACCTCCGATAATATCCGGCAAGTCCTAGGAAACTCCTTACTTCTGAGACATTGGTAGGGGTTGGCCATGTCTCTACTGATAAAATCTTTGTCGGATCTACTCAAATGCCATCACCTGAGATAACGTGTCCAAGGAAAGCGACACAATCTAGAAGAAACTCGTACTTGCTCAGCTTGGCATAAAGCCTCTCTCTCTTCTCAGCATCTCTAACACTAGTCTCAAGTGCTCCTCGTCCTCCTCGTGGCTCTTCGAATACACTAAGATGTCATCGATGAAGACTACCACGAACTGGTCCAAGTATTGGTGGAATACTCTGTTCATCAAGTTCATAAATACAGTAGGTGCATTTGTCAGTCCAAAAGGCATTACTAAGAACTGTAGTGACCATAATGAGTCCTGAATGCTGTCTTTTGAATGTCTTCCCTTCGCACCTTTACTTGATGATAACCCGATCTCAAGTAGATCTTTGTGAACACCACTGCTCCTGTCAACTGGTCGAATAAATCGTTAATCCGCAGCAGGGGCACTTGTTCTTGATAGTCAAAGCATTAAGGGCTTTGTAATCAATGCACATGCGTACTGTTCCATCCTTCTTAGGTACAAACAACACCGGTGCTCTCCATGGTGATGCACTAGGACGGATAAAACCCTTGCTGTGTAACTCCTCCAGTTGTAGCTTCAGCTCATCTAAATCCTTCTTCACCAATCGTTATACATTAGAAGATACCGGTACTACTCCGGGTACTAGTTTAATAGTGAACTACACGTCTCTATCTGGTGGTAAGCCTGACAATTCTTTGGGGAAAACATCCTCGAATTCTGCAACTATTGGTAGGGGTGCCATATCCATAGCCATGTAAGCTCCAGCTATATGTCCTACTCCATATTCGACGGTCCCTCGCATGTACTCGAACTTCGGTTGATCTGACGGTCTAAAAGTGACGCTACCCTTCCGGCAGTTTAGTACAGCATTATACTGGCTTAACCAGTCCATGCCTAGCACAATATCAAAGTACGGCATAGGCAATATTAGAAATCGCGCTCTCATCTCTCTACCACATACAACTATCGAGCATGTTCTGATAGTGCTGGTAACCGATACGATACCTCCTCCGGTAAGAATCTTCCAACTCTTAGGTAAGGCGGAAGTCGCTACTCTATGCATTGCTACGAATCTACTAGATATAAATGATAATGTAGCTCCTGAATCAAATAATGCAGTTGCAGGTAATGCTGCAACTAAAATGGTACCAGTGATAGCTTTCCCTTCTATTTCTTCCTCAGTAGCTGCTAATGCAAAGGCCTGTCCGTGCCTCTGTCCTCCTGTCTGCTGTCGGGCTTGATCAAACTGTGCCTGCGGTGGGGCCAAGGGTGGTCCCCTCTAAAATCCTCCAGGTACGGGTGGACGCTGACCTCATGGTGGGGGTAGTATCCTTGGAACTGGTGCTGCTATCCTCTGTACGGTCTAGGGTGCTACGTCTCTGCGCTGTGGGCAGTCTCGAGCAAGGTGCTGACTTGCTCCACATATCATACATAATCCTAGCTTCTTTCGACAATCTCTGATGACGTATCCCTTCTTGCCACAATGGTGACAAGTCGAAAGCTCTTGCTGTGGGTATGGTGCTGCCCTCTGCTGTGTCTGTGCTCCGGGCCGACGGATCAGTCCTCCTGCTCCGGGCTGGGCTCTGGCTGGTGTAGTCATGCTGGAACGTCTAGCTCCTCTGACGATGGCCTCCTGGATTCTCGCCTCTACAAGAACCTCCTCATAAGAGATCCTCGCCTGTGTGGTGGTATACCTCTGTAGCTCGAAAGTAAGACCATGATAGAATCTCTGAGCCTTCTCTAGCTCGTTGGGTATCAGGACGGCACCAAATCTGCTAAGACGGCTGAACTCTGCGTCGTATGCGTCAATAGTCATATTCCCTTATTTTAGATGTAGAAACTGGGAGTATAGGGCATTTTTGACTGTAGCTGGGAAATACTTCGCATTGAAGTATTCTAGGAACTGTTCCTAAGTCTGGTTCTTGCTTACACTGAGTTCAATAGTATTCCACTAGTGATGGGCGTTGCCTTTTAGTTGGGCCCTCACGGCGGTCATCCAAATGTCTGGATGCAGTTGTGAAGCCTCTAGTAGCATCTCCGTATTGGCGACCCAATCGGAGATCTGTTCTGCAGTCTCATTGCCTGAGAAAGTATCTGGTCCCATCTGTCGGAACTATCTAACAATGCCACCAGTCTATGCTGGTGGAGGTGCTGGTATTGGTGCTGTGACAGGTGTCCTCTCTAGTACTGCCATCAAACTCTGTCTCAATGTCTCGGTCTGATGCTACTGTGCTTGCATCATAGTCTGAAAGAACTGTAGCATCTGTGGCTGTCTATCTAACTGTGGCATCTGGGGTGGATAAAGTGGAGGTGGTGGTAGTGGAACCTCTTGCTATGCGGTAGGTGTCTCCTCAGATGTCGGCCTCTCAGTCTGTGGCATCGGCATAGCCCCTGAAGTCTGTCCCTCAAAATGTTGCATGGGAATCATCTGGGAAGTTTGTCCCTCGGGCTGCGGTATAGGATCGCCCTGAGAAGTCTCGTGCCAATGTATCAGCGGGGTCTGTAGCGGGGGTTGCCCTTGGGGTACCTCCTCTCTTTGGGTGGTTTTGTCTGGCACCGTGGCACTGGGTGCTCCTCGTCCACTGCGCAAGTTCATCTTGCTGCAAGAGGTAGGACTTTATTAAAAAGAGTTCAGAATCAAGCAAACAGGATGCAGACATTTAGAAGCAATACGAAGGAAGTTCAAAGATGCAAACAAAGTGGATGAGGCCTAGTAATTTCTATCGTATTGTAGGTTCACTGGGCATGTTACCATACCACAACCAAAAAACATGACCTTCATGGGCCACCACTAAAACCATGTCACGCCCCAGTCCCAAAAGTAAGTGGGACCAGGTCATGTGGCAATAGCCAGCTGTCATGTCTCCGAGGATATCCCAATTTAATAGATCCTAGCGAAGAGTGCTACGCTATCCTAAAATATTAACATATCCAATATCAGTCAATAACAGGTAATCTAATCCCATCCACAATATAAAGAGCAAGAAGTACTAAATAAACTGCTGGAATATAAACACCAGTCTCAAGATATCATAGTACAACCAATAATGTCTGGTGGGGAAAAACCTACTACTATGACGAAATAAAGTACTGAAATGAGAGATAAAAGGTAATGACTAGGGCATCGGCTGACTAGATAATGATGCTCCCAATTCTAGGCAGAAAGCCTATCAACTGGTCACGGGAACTCTGACGGTAGCACCTCTAACTCCTCAACTGTAGCGTACCTCGTCTCCTGTCCTGGGCCGTATACTGTGGGATAATATGCCTCGTCCAAATCTGGAAAGGTACCAGGTCCTCAGAGAGACGTAACAAGATACATAGAAGCATGCCATATATAAATACTGAATAAAATAAATACAATGAGGGTGTGCTAACCAACTAAGTGAATGCAATGTGAGAACAACTTTGGTACGTATGGGTAGGCATAGGCATAACGTCCAACACTCCGAGGAGCGTGGTATCTATAACGTCCATCATTCCGAAGAATGAGGTATCTGCAATATATATACATCTGTATCACTCCGAAGAGCGCGGTGTCTGCAATAAAGGAAGTCATTGGATCTGTGGCACCTCCGGATACGACGGAGTCCAATGTGTGTATCCCATATGCCTACTAGTTGTCCTCCCCGCCCAATGTAGATATATTAGTCGAATACTCGACGTGCATACCACGTGTCTATATGCCAGTCTCTAAAATAACATAATCCTGAGTTACGTACTAACCGTGATGCATGTCACACGCACCGATAGCTAGTCGAATATGCGGACCCGCATCCAAATATGAATGTCACAGTGAATATGTGTAAAAGTGTCAGGCCTTAGAAGATATCAACATATCCTCCTAACTGGGGTGAGTCTACTAGTGACTAGGTCAAGTATACTACAACATCGACGTACCCGTCGATAGCACCCGAGTCAATCTCGGACGCACACAGTCATATGAAATAAGCAATAAAACATCACACAATATGTGTAATATTTAAGTTAGACAGTAATGTGGCAAGATATCTTGCCTGGGTCCTGAAGCTGTGAATTCCAATAGCCTGCTCCTGCAATGTCTCATGGCTGGTCCAGTGACCCTAAACACACAATACAATATAGCAAATACTGACATCAGACACTAAGAAATATATATACACACTACTACGATGCTACTCTTGGGTGTTGTCGCAAGTTCACGGTTGATCGAATACAGCGTCACGTATGCACGTAGCTAAGGTGTACACGCGTTCTGTCATCGATTCGTGTGCCTTGAGACATTAGTTCTAATTTATGGTTTTACGAAAATTATATTACGTCTAGTACAAATTCTGGTCCTTACCTTTCCATATTCAGCATACTTGGTTTGTCCAGGTTTTTATTGATGGGCTTACAAGTCATTTATAATAATTTATGTTATAAGTACATTTACTGGGTTATTAATTACTACTTATTAGTCGTCTAAGCAATATGATTAAGCCTTCACATATCCAAAATTTAGGGTTTTCAATTTGTTAACTCGTATCCATGCAATGTCACGACACGACGGCATAATGAAGTTAACCTATGAACGACACTTATTACCTGGTCATGGTCGAGTGGGGTCTGGCTCGTCCGCGGCTATGCTCCGGCGTGTGTGGAACTCCAGCCGACGGCGGCTAGCAAGGCAGCAGCGACGGCGACAGCACTGTTGTAGTCGCAGCAGCGGCGGCAACGGTCCAAATTTGCAGGGACGGCGCTGGGAGGGAGGTCGGGTCTCGTGGGAGGTCGGAGTCGAGTGGGCAGGGTCGATAGTAGGCGGGCGACGGTGTTGGTTGGTATCCGGTCTGTTTGGCCGGCTAGCAGCGGTCGATATATGGTGAGGGGGATGGTTGAGGGTGGCTGCGACAATAGTGACCAGGCGGTGGTGCAGTCAGCCGGGAGGGTGGTCCGGTGTCGAGGGTTGGGATGGTGGTGGCTTGAGGCGGGTGTCTGGTCGGAGAAGGAGGGGCGCGAGTTCGAATGGGTTGAGGTGGATAGTTGATGAGAGGGGACGGCGGTTGTGCAGGCGGCTTGGGGTGGTCCGACGCCGAGGGTGCGGACTGAGGTGATGACCCGACGGCTAGGGAGTGCTAGGTTATAAGGAGGGGTTCGGCTAGGGTTTACTTGTTGGAGGTGGTGATGAGAATGAATGCTTAGGGTTTCAAAGTTAGGGAAAATATGTATTTATATGGAAGGGAATCCATGGGTTGGCCTCGGGACTTGGGCCTGTCAGGGTTCAATGGGGTGAATCTGGTCCATATGAGAATGCGCATGTGGGCTTGGTTAGGTTCTATTTTAGGGTAAAATTGGCCTCAACTTTAACTACATTAATAATTGCAAGGCGTTCTTATTAATGAATGTATAGCGTAGCTAAGATGGGAAGAACTAACGAATATTTAAGTCATACTATGGTCAGATGGGTAGTATGGCATGTCTAGGAGGTATTTGTGACATTGGGTTGAAGGTAATTGCTAGTGTGGCATTCCAACCTCATAGCAACAGTGCAGTGTAAGTATATAGTTGTTGTACATTAATTATAATTAAATTCAATTATCCATAGTCTCTAGCTTTAATTCAAATTAATCACTAGATTGGTCGAGGGGGTTTACAGTATTTAAATATATTCGGACCACCGCTAGCTGGGAACCGGCCCCTACAGCTAACCCAAGTTAATCTACATTTGATAGACTAAAGATTTTAAGATTGATTAGCAAAATTACTTGTACTATTTTCTAAATCAATGGACATTGTTATTGAGTAAACACAAATCTTTCAGTTTCAGTTTTTTCTCAATAGCAATCATGACTGGTAAGGATGAGACTTTCACTACTAAACCTTCCAAGTTCAACGAGACCTACTTTAAGAGATGGTAGAGTCAAATGAAGTTTTGGCTCACAACTTTATGGCTGATCTCAGCCATTGATGGTTCCACACCCATCACAAATGATTCTGATGATACCGAGTCTGACATAGTGGTGTCCAAATCCACCAACTCCTCTAAACCCAAAACACCTAAGAAAATAGACTACCACTGCTTCCATAAAATTCTAACCGCTTTGTCTGAATCATTATATGACATATTCTTTGAATATAATAGTGCTAAAGAACTTTGGGAAGCTATAGAAGATGAATATAGCTATGATAATTGTAACACAAACGGCAATAGTACAACTGTCCCGACCCGCTTTGCCTCAAACGAGAAGCAAAGGATATCCAGACGTGTCCCTACAGAAAATCAACTTCGGCTTTCAGAGGCTCGCTCAGGCGTATCGCTCTACCGAGGTGAATCATCGCTAAGGTGGGTGGCTACGGTGAACTTGTCTTTGCTTAGCCAGCACACATAAAATCTGGAATGTTCATGCTAGTCGTTAGGTGATTCACCCCCTGCATGCTAATAAATCCAACGCACCTAGCTAAGGGAATAATCCCAACTTGTATTGCTATGCTAGAACATGGAAATCGAAATACTGCATATATTCAGACCCTCGCATGCTAAGGCAGCCCCAGACTAGGGGAATACATCAAATAATCGTGTAATCGTGTTGCCTGAGATTGGTCAAATAAATTGTGTTGCCTGAGATTGGTCAAATAAATCGTGTTGCCTGAGATTGGTCAAATAAATCGTGTTGCCTGAGATTGGTTTAACCCTGACTTGCATGTCGCGGATAACTCGGAAACGAGGCATAGTTTCACGGACGGTCACCGGGGCACTAGGGCCGCTCCGATCCGGATGGAACTTCAAGTGTGGTCCATCGTGTGCAGGCGAGTGGTTTGCAGCATATCACGTACTAGGCTGCATTCCACTTGGCCTAGGACCACATCATGTGTAGTCTATCGTGTGCTGGCGAGATGGTTTGTAGCATATTGTGTACTTGGTTGCATTCCATCTTGGCCTTGGACTACATATGCAATCCATCGTGTACGGGCGAGATAGTTTGTAGCGCATCGTGTGCTCTCGTTGCGTTCCACTCTCGTCTGGGGTTAGTCCTTTATGGCTTTGCCAGCGACTCATGTTCATATAGATAAGTCATCCTTGCTTAGCGGCTATCCGCGTGCGAGTCATTGCATCGCATCAAAGAACAACTGAGCACACCAACTATTGTCCCGTTCAATGACTCTCGTGTTTGCATATTGCATATGCTATGCTCCTGAATGCTTATACTTGCCCGTGCTTGAATTAACAATGTTTGCCTTGGACAGGGAAGGCCAAAGGGTAAGTCTCGCCGTGTTTCCTCTCATGTCGCACGGCACACTGCCACATGAACTAGGCTATTCAATATTTGCTTGAAACTGATCCTAAGGCAACTAGAAAGACAACATAATAGTTGTGCACAGAACCTGTATTACGTGTTTGGATTTGTCGAGCGGGCGAGTAGCTTCCCCACCAGTGCATTCAATGTACTGATAATCCACCAGTTTGTATGCAGGGTGCGGGAGAACCTCGTTCGGTGCGGATGCCTCCAACGTGCGTGCTTAGGCGTGAAGATCACTCCGAAGCAACGGTGTATCTGGGACTGAAGCACATATACAAGACATAATATTGTGAACGTCGCCTAACCATCGTCTGTACATTTATTCCACAGTTGTAGCCACTTGGCACGCTTTTACTGTTTCAGAGAGAGAGGCTTGAGTGACTCGTAATCTCGGCTATACGCCACCTGTAACAGTTGTTCATATCAATAAAGAGATTACTTTACTTCAACTTGTGTTTCAATACTTCCGCTATATTGTCGACTCAGTGAACCTGTTACCAAATCGATATGCGTTCATGACTCCGCTGCACTCGGACAATCTGTGGGACTCTGTGGCTTAGAACTCTTACCGCCAGCCAATGAACCATGGCCTTGCACGGGCGTGGCTCACGCTCGTGCGGCATCACGCCCGGATGGGTTAAGCGATCGTTCCGCGGGAGCGCTGGCGAGGGTGATTCTCGCCTAGCGGGAACGTCCGATTGCCTGTGGGAGATCGGGGCGTGACATGTTGGTATCAGAGCCTGGCTTCTACGCCTTTGGACTTCGATTCGATATCTCTGTTTCGAAAGCTCGTTCGTGGGTTATGTGCACGCTCACTCTCAATGCCTCGATGGGATGTTCCAACAATAAGTCTAAATACTTTCAAAATGTGTTTTGAATGATATGATTGTTTGTCTGGTTGTATGCTGCGAGTGGCCTTTGTGCCAACCTGTGCGGACCCTTCGAGAGTATCGCTAGTAGCTTGTCCGATTTTCACTAACTCTAAGTTTGGTTGAATACATCTATTCGAGGGACGCCTTGAACTAGTGCACCATCCAAGACTTAAGAAAAGGTGAAACTCGAGTGCTAAGACTTCGCTATCACTGAGCTGGTTGACGTGTTCACGCTAGAAGTGCACTTCGAAAGTGCGCACGATCTAGTCTAAGCGATATGCTGATTTTGAAGCTTGTGCAAGTAAATATCCAAATGAACAAGTACAACGACTTGTCTAGGATTGCCTCAACCCTAGATCACTGCTTGTCCTTAGTAAGTCTCGAGGACGAGACTTTTTCTAAGTTGGGTAGGATGTAACACCCCGTTCCGCTCAAGCGGACTACCATCTCAAACGGCAATAGTGCAACTATCCCGACCCGCTTTGCCTCAAACAAGAAGCAAAGGATATCCAGACTTGTCCCTACAGGAAATCAACTTCGGCTTTCAGAGGCTCGCTCAGGCGTATCGCTCTACCGAGGTGAATCATCGCTAAGGTGGGTGGCTACGGTGAACTTGTCTTTGCTTAGCCAGCACACATAAAATCTGGAATGTTCATGCTAGTCGCTAGGTGATTCACCCCTTGCATGCTAATAAATCAAATGCACCTAGCTAAGGGAATAATCCCAACTTGTATTGCTATACTAGAATATGGAAATCGAAATACTGCATATATTCAGACCCTCGCATGCTAAGTCCCCTAACGATCTAACTCTCGGCTTACCTTCGGGCCCGAGCAAACGTGTTGATTATGTTCCTTAGAAACGCATGCTTGTCTGCTTGTAATGTTGCCATGTTTTCATCCAAACCCCAGAAGACTACTACGTAGTTGTTCCGTGCCTGAATGAACCTGCAAGTATCCGGGACCGATAGGTCACCAAGGCAGCCCCGGACCAGGGGAATGCATCAAATAAACGTGTAATCGTGTTGCCTGAGATTGGTCAAGTAAATCGTGTTGCCTGAGATTGGTCAAATAAATCGTGTTACCTGAGATTGGTCAAATAAATCGTGTTGCCTGAGATTGGTTTAACCCTGACTTGTATGTCGCGGACAACTCGGAAACGAGGCATAGTTCCACGGACGGTCACCGGGGCACTGGGGCCGCTCCGATCCGGATGGAACTTCAAGTTTGGTCCATCGTGTGCAGGTGAGTGGTTTGCAGCATATCACGTACTAGGCTGCATTCCACTTGGCCTAGGACCACATCATATGTAGTCTATCGTGTGCTAGCGAGATGGTTTACAGAATATCGTGTACTTGGTTGCATTCTATCTTGGCCTTGGACTACATATACAATCCATCGTGTACGAGCGAGATGGTTCGTAGCGCATCGTGTGCTCTCGTTGCGTTCCACTCTCATCTAAGATTAGTCCTTTATGGCTTTGCCAGCGACTCATGTTCATATAGATAAGTCATCCTCGCTTAGCGGCTATCCGCGTGCGAGTCATTGCATCGCATCAAAGAATAACTGAGCTCCCCAACTATTATCCCGTTTAATGACCCTCGTGTTTGCATGTTGCATATGCTATGCTCCTGAATGCTTATACTTGCCCGTGCTTGAATTAACAATGTTTGCCTTGGACAGGGAAGGCCAAAGGGTAAGTCTCGCCGTATTTTCTCTCATGTCGCACGGCGCACTGCCACACGAACTAGGCTATTCAATATTTGCATGAAACTGATCCTAAGGCAACTAGAAAGACAACTTAATAGTTATGCACGGAACCTGTATTACGTGTTTGGATTTATCGAGCGGGCGAGTAGCTTCCCCACCAGTGCATTCAATGTACTGATAATCCACCAGTTTGTATGCAGGGTGCGGAAGAACCTCGTTCGGTGCGGATGCCTCCAACGTGCGTGCTTAGGCGTGAAGATCACTCCGAAGCAACGGTGCGTCCGGGACTGAAGCACATATACAAGACATAATATTGTGAACGTCGCCTGACCATCGCCTGTATATTCATTCCACAGTTGTAGCCACTTGGCACGCTTTTACTGTTTCAGAGAGAGAGGCTAAAGTGACTCATAATCTCGGCTATACGCCGCCTGTAATACTTGTTCATATCAATAAAAAGATTACTTTACTTCTACTTATGTTTCAATGCTTCTGCTATATTGTCGACTCGGTGAACCTGTTACCAAATCGCTATGCGTTCATGACTCCGCTGCACTCGGACAATCTGTGCGACTCTGTGGCTTAGAACTCTTACCGCTAGCCAATGAACCATGGCCTTGCACGGGCGTGGCTCACGCTCGTACGGCATCACGCCCGGATGGGTTAAGCGATCGTTCCGCGGGAGCAATGGCGAGGGTGATTCCCGCCTAGCGGGAACGGCCGATTGCCTGCGGGAGATCAGGGCGTGACAATAATGCTGGAATCGAAAGATTCAATTCCTCCTCATTCAACAGATACTTTATGGTAGATAATAAACCCATGAATGACCAAATACATGAATTCCAAGAATATCTTAGGCATATTCAAGCCAAAGGTACTTTCTTTTCTACTGAGTATAAAATAGCCTATTTGGTAGACAAGCTCCCTCCTTCTTGGTCTGATGTTAAGAAAGATCTTATTCATACACAAGGTGACCTTACCTTTGCTCAAATACTAAAGAAAATTAGAACAAAAGAACAAATTAGGCTAAGGTCTAACCCTAAGTCTGAGTCTAAAGCTAGGGTAAACTTTGTAGAATCCCAAGGCAAACCCAAGTCTCATCATCACCACAAACCCAAAAGGAACCTCTTCAAGAAGAAGCAGAACCCTCAGCCTCACCACCAAAACCATCACCACTATAAACCAAAAAACTTCGGTCTGACTCAGGATCAGAAGAGATTTTATTTTGTGTGTGATAAAATAAACCATATAGCCACCAACTGTTTCCATAGGAAGAAGGAAGCTGTCCAGACTTCTTACAAAGGGAAACGCCCAGCCAAACCAGAAGCAAACATACTTCTCAACGACCCTTCTAGTTCCTTCAGGTCTGTAAGCTATCAACCCTTTGTCAATATTTCCTACCATTCTGACGATTGGTAGTTGGATTCTGGAGCTAATGTTCATGTTTCCTTTGATCGCTCCTATTTTTCAAACTATCAGGAATTTGGTGGAGGAGGTGTAACTCTAGGAGATGGCTCAGCGGCACAGATTATAGGAAGAGGAAGAATAGATCTAAAGATGACATCAGGAAAAACTCTGACTCTTCATGATGTGTTACATGTGTCGTCTATCAGAAGAAATTTAGTTAGTGGGTCTCTTCTTGTAGCTTCAGGGTACAAGATTGTTATGGAAGCAAATAAAGTAGTATTTTCTAAGAATGACTCTTTTATTGGAAAAGGATTTGTAAGAGATGATATTTTTATTTTGAGTACCGTGAATAAAATTTTAGATCCTTCCTTTGTTGTTTAAAATGTAGAATCTTTAAATGTATGGCACAGTAGATTAGGTCATGTGAATCTAGGTTACCTAAGAAGGATGATGAACTTAGATCTTATTCCTAAAACTCCAATAGATAATAAACACAAGTGTGAGATCTATATTCAAGCCAAACACACAAGACTACCTTTCAAATATGTAGAAAGAAACTCTGACCTTCTAGAGCTAGTTCATAGTGATGTGTGTGACTCAAATAGGGTTTTGACCCGAGGTGGTAGAAAATACTTTGTTACCTTTATAGATGATCATTCAAAGTATTGTTATACATATCTTCTCAAAACCAAAGATGAAGTTCTAGACAGATTTAAGGTCTATAAATCTGAAGCTGAGAATCAGTTAGAAAGAAAGATTAAGATTCTTAGATCAGATCGTGGTGGAGAGTATACATCAAATAATATGACCATTTTTTGTGAAGATCACGGAATAATCCATGAGGTAACTGCTCCATATTCACCACAGTCCAACGGAGTTGCTGAAAGAAAGAATCGAACTTTGTTAGACATGGTGAATGCCATGCTCCTCAGCTCAGGTACTCTCGATAATTTGTGGGGAGAAGCTTTATTATCGGCCTGTTACATCCTTAATAGGGTTCCTAGTAAGTCTAATGATAAGACTCCCTATGAATTATGGAAAGGTAGAGCTCCTAGGATCCATTATCTTAAAGTTTGGGGATGTCTAGCTAAAGTAGGAATTTTTGAACCTAAAAAGAGGAAGATTGGACCTAAGACTGTAGATGATGTATTCATAGGATATGCCTTAGATAGAAATGCCAATAGATTTCTTGTTACTCACTCTGAAGTAAATAAAATCTCTAACAATACTATTATAGAAGCAAGAGATGCAGTTTACTTTGAGAATATATATCCCTTCAAAGATAGAATTTTTTCCTCTCCATCAAACTTCTCTCTTGCTCTGTCCACTAGCTCTCATGTTCAAATATCTAGTTCACAACCCGAACAAAATATAGAACCTAGAAGGAGTAAAAGAGAAAGAATTAAAAATAACTTAGGAGAAGGTTTCTTCACCTTTTTGATAGAGGGTGATCCCTCAACTTATGAAGAAGCAATATCGTCTCCTGATGCCCCTTTCTGGAAATAAGCCATTAGCAGTAAGTATAACTCCATCATGGAGAACAATACTTGGTTTCTAGCAGACCTACCTTTAGGTAGTAAACCCATAGTTTGTATATGGATATTCAAAAAGAAACTTAGAGCCGATGGTACCATAGAGAAATACAAATGGATGCGATGGTACCATATTCAAAAAGTTAGTGGCTAGATTAGTAGCCAAAGGTTTTAACCAGAAAAAGGGACTTGATTATTTTGATACATAGTCTCCTGTAGCTAGGATCACCTCTATTAGAACCCTTCTAGCCTTAACATCCATTCATAATATGTTAATCCATCAAATGGATGTAAAGACAATATTTCTAAATGGGGACGTAGAGGAAAAAATCTACATGGAGCAACCTGAAGGATTCATTACAAAAGGCCAAGAAAAGAAAGTTTACAGATTAGTTAAATCTCTTTATGGCCTAAAGCAAGCTCCCAAACAATGGCACAATAAATTTGACATAATCATCTCAGAATATGGTTTTATGCCAAATGAGTATGACAAATATATATACTCAAAAAATTTAGATAAAAGTTGTGTCATCCTATGTTTGTATGTAGATGACATCCTTATTTTTGGATCATCACTAGAATTGATTACTAATACCAAGGACTATTTATCCAGCCAGTTTGATATAAAAGATCTAGGTGAAGCCAACTTGATTCTAGGCATGCAACTGTCCAAATACAAGGAGGCTATACTCTATCCTTAGCACACTCTATCGAGAAAATGCTAAGAAAATTTAAGTTTTTTGATAAAAAACCTGACCTTACTCCTTATGACAGTAGTGTTGTTCTAAAGAAGAATGAGGGTTCTCCTATGGAACAACATAGATATTCTCAGATGATAGGTTCTCTCATGTATATATCAAACAGGACCAGACCTGATATTGCATTTGCTATTGGGAGACTAAGTAGATATACTAGTAACCCAAATCAGTTACACTGGATAGCATTAGAAAGAGTATTTATATATCTTAGGGGTACTCTAGATTATATGTTGCACTATACTAGACACCCTGATATCATGGAAGGTTATTCAGATACAAACTGGGTAACTGACTCACATGATGTAAAATCTACTACTGGATATATTTTCACTCTAGGAGGAGCTGCAATCTCCTGGGGCTCATGTAAATAAACTATCATAGCTAGGAGTACAATGGACTCTGAAATGATAGCCTTGGACACTACATGTACAGAAGCAGAATGGCTAAGAAACCTTATTATGCATATTCCTATTTCTATTAATCTTGTTCCTGCAATTTCTATAAACTGTGATAATAAATCTGTTATGGAACTACTAAAGCATAATTCTGTGAATGCTAAGATGAACAGGCACCTGCAGCTGCGCTTCAAGTCTATAAAGATGCTAATAGGCAAATATGTGGTTCTTGACTATATAAAGTCAGAAAAGAACCTTGCAGACCACTTGACGAAGGGTCTGTCTAGGACTTTGATCCTAGTATCATCGAGGGGGATGGGGGTTAAGCCTAAAAGTAAAGTCACCAGCAGTGGCAATCCAACCGAGTCTGACTGGAGATCCCAAGAAGCCGGTTCAATAGGTAGAAACAAGCTGGACTTAGGTGACTTTTATGGAACACTGACCCGAGATAAAAATCTCATTCTATAATGCCCAAGTGGATGTACATGCGTACAATGATTCTCCATCCCTATGATGACAGTGTTCTTGAGTGATATGGTTAGGATGAGTTTTAAAAACTCTTAAAAGGTCCAAGATGAATGGGGTAGCCGGAGTCGGGACGGGGGGAGGGAGAAGCCGGAGTCGGGGGGGGGGGAGAGGGAAGCTTAAAATTGGAAATAAAATATTAATGGGGAAAAATAAAAACTCAAACCCTATATGAAATAATTTAGCGACATCAGATATAAAGGTCGCTAAACATTTATAATACTGTGACTCAAAGGATACGACGTCGCTAAATTAAAAAATAGCGACGTTCAGCGACCCTGGGAGGTGTCTATTTCCATAATACTAACTGTAGTCACAAAATATCACTAAACGTTGCTAACAATAATGTATTGCGACGTTGTTTCTGTTCGTCGCTAATGTCTATAATGTTAGCGACGTCTTATCATGGAGTCACTAAAGATGTCGTTAATTTAAGCTATTTTGGTAATGGTCGTTTACATAGAAAATGTATTCCTTACTGTGTTGGAGTGGGTGGGGTTCCCAACCTATGTGGAAAATACCCCAGAGTTGGGATTGAGTATTCCTACATATAATAGAAATACCTCAATATATTTGGATTGGGTATTCCAACATATAATAGGAATATGTCAATGGATTTAGATTTGGATTGGATATTCCTACATATAATAGGAATATGTAAAAGGATTTGGATTTGGATTGGGTATTCCTATATATAATAGGAATACTAGTTGTGGGTTTGCGACTATATATATTAGGTGTCACGACCCGCACCCGCTTTTCGGATACGAGTACGTGGCCAAGCCCAGCTTACGTCGCAGCATCGGAGGTAGTACGCTGTCTATGATAAAAATGGTCCATCAATCCAAATAGATAATAATTAACCACAAATTCAAATCTATTTCTAATTCACAACAATTACATAGTTTTACAAGATTCTGAATTTATAATTAAATCATAACTTAGGAATAAATCCGCTAAACATAAAATTCAAAGAAGTTGCTAAACTATCTAAATTATAATATTGGCCTCCAAAAGCATCTCGATCTCTAACAAAATCTAATGAGCAAGATAACAAGTCATCTAAAAATGTTTACCCAGTTAGGATGGAACGAGTACAACCCAATAGCAGTTCCAGTTAATTAATAAGTACTATGAATGGTAAATAGTTATGAAATACTTGATGAGCATGTAATAATGGAATAGGGTACATCATAGAGGAAGAACTAAATAAAGAAATAATGAAAGACACGAAAGAAGAACAGAGAAGTATGTAAAGACAGACAGATATGTGAACTAGAAAACTTGTCATGCAAGTGTACAATCAGCAAGTATAGATTAATCTAGAATGACTATATCTAACTAGTGTTTTGAAATACCAAGTTGACATGTGAACGGCTAGGGGGTAATATCCGGTAAACCAGTAAGACCATAGGATAGAAAAAGAATATTCACGTGTCTCCTAGGTATTTTTTTGACTGACTAGTACTCATTGATCCAAGTCTAGACACGAATAATCTCAATAGTCCAGAAGATGTCAATAGGCAAAAATATATATTAGTCCAATATTCATTAGTCCAGAAAAAGTTAATAGGCCTGAAAATACGTATCTCACAAAAATGAATCCATACAATATCAATACGTGTATCCATCGTGTCAGGATTCAGGTAAAACACTAATATAAACTTGCATCATAAAAAATATAAAATAATAGAAACTATTAGAGAATTTACTCTCCTGTGGTCCTTAGCTGGTATGAGTCAGAATCCAAGTCAAAGTCCAAATAGCCTATGTATTACAAATTTACCATGTCAAAAGATATTTTGTTTAATTTATTTAATTCTAGGATAATTACTCTAAAATTATATTTTAATTTTTATTCTAAATTTTTAGTTAAATTCCTAAATTTTGTCGAAAGAACCCGATTTTATCAACTCAAGACTCATGGCGCACAAATCGAGGCAATCTTGTTGACCAAAAAGTCAACCGATACAAACTCGACTTTCATGCATAATTTTCTACAGATTTTAGCTTCAAAAATATGCTGAAATTTATGGCTCATCCGTATTCGAATTTGTTTTGGAAACTATTGCACACACAAAATCGTATTGTAAAACGGTGGTTGATTGGTAACCTAAAAGTTCTACAGAATTAACAGTATAAATAATTCGAATTAAATTATGGGAAAAACATATGTTTAACTTTGTCATTTAATATGTACGAAACTTTAAACGGTTCGTGATTCTGATTCCTAGTTCTCTCGAAATCGCAAAAGTATCGAGACACGTCTATTTTTGGACATATTTTGCTCTACGAATTTTTCTGAATTTAATATTTAGAATTTTTAAAAAAAATTACATATTCAGAAAACTAACCTCAATATGATTTCAATGCAAGAAACGGGGATACTTTTGGAGTCCGGAGCTATAAATAATGGCTACTGTAAGATCGAAGAACCCTAGATGACAATCCCCAAACCCATTCTTTCTATCTCACTAAAATTAATCCGCTGATTAAGGTTATATATATATATATATATATATATATATATATATATATATATATATATATATATATATATATATATATATATGCGGCTGAAAGAAAAGGGATAGACTTGACACGTGTCAAAATCTAGTTGAATGGTTTATTTATATTATTTGTTTTTTATTTGTCTTTATCAAAACATTATTTAAGTCATTTTAAATCTAAATAACTCAAAATAAATAATAAAAAAAAATTAAAATCTGAAATTACAGAAAAAATTACAGAAAATATATTCATAGGTTTCCTATTATAAATATTAGAATCTCTATAAATTAGTTTTACCTATTTAACTAAAAATAAATATTTAAAATATTCCAAAAATTCTGAAAATATTTTAGAAAATATATAATATTGTTATAAATCCTTCAAAATTACTTGGGTCCATTTTATGTTCCATGGCTTGCAAAATAAATTCTTAAAATCCTAAAAAATAGTTATTAGCCTAAATAACTCCCAATAAATAATAAAAATACTCAAAAAAATTTAAACAAATATTAGAAATTATATTTGATTATTTAGAACCTAAAATAAAAGTTTTGGACATTTTAATTATGTTTGATACTAAAATAAATTCTTAAAAGCCGTAGAAAATTAGGATTATAAGTTTTATTTAACAAAATTTAAGAAAAAATTTCAATAGCTCCAAATTAACCAAATAACAATATTTAAGCTAGAATTTAAGGATATGAAGGTTACAAGTCTACCCCCCTTAACAAAATTTGTTCTCAAAATTTAAAATCCTCAATAGTTTTTTTTTTTTTACCATCAAAATTTAAATTCAACAAACCATATAATCATGAAGTAAATCAATATTGTTATTTCACAAATGTTTCAAAATTCTAAAAATATCATCTTCCTGAAAATCTTCAAATTTTAAATCAAATTTTATTCTTATCACAATCAACTCCAAAATTTTAAGTTAATAACTAAATACACAAAAAAATTAATATTCAATCCTCTAATTTAAATCCAATCAATGCATATTTATAAAATTTAAAATTTCATCCTAAAAATTTGAATACAAACACTAATCCATCAATGATCTTACTCTTCAATTCTTTTTCTACACAATACTCAAACAATATAATACTTACGAAATCTTCAAATGCAACAATCAAAATATAAATTTAAAATTTATATCTTGTAGTCAAATAAATATAATGATAATCTTCTTAAATTTAACAAAATCGTCAATTCTGCCATATTAAATTCTCAACTCTTTATTTAAATTAAAGTTTATCCTCGAAATTTAAAATTCTTAATTATTTTTTTCTCCCACAATCAAAATTCAAGTATTATAATCTTGAAGTGAAACCGCTATTGTTATTTAACAAAGTCCTTAAAAATTAACTTTATCCTTAAAACTTAAAATTTTAAAGTAAATCTTCGAAATTTGAATTTATCTTCAAAATTTAAAATCCAATAAAAAATTCTCTTAAATCATATTCACAAGTCATAACTCTTAAATACAATCTAACATTATTTCCTAAAAAATTTAAATCTCATTTTGTCTAAAAAAATTTAATAATTAAATCCTTCAAATTTAATCTCATATCCAAACATAAAAATGAAATCCAATCTTGAAGTTTAGAAAAAAAAAAATTTAATTCCATCCTTAAAATTTGGAATCTCATATTGTAGTCATTTCTCACAATAATTTGATTTGTCCTCATAGCCATAATTTTTTTGTCCTCACTGTTATTACGTATACGAATTGTCGGTATTTAAATTAATGATCAGCCTCAGAACATCGATTAATGATTCAATCCTAAAATTTTTAAAGTTAATCAAATCTTCAAAGTAAATCCTACTAATATATTTGAAGAATAAATTTAAAAAATTAAAAGTCTCATCCTCAAAATTTGAATTATAATTCTTCTCCATAAATCATATCTCTCTAAAAAAATTTAAATTTTGAATTCATATTAAGTCCTTAAAAGTCGAATTCAACAAGTTATAAAATCAATCTTTATATTTTTATTCTTTTGGTCTAACTCAACCCATAAACAAAATCTTAATATTATATTGAACTCTTAACACTCAAATTCTCAACATTATCCTTGAATTTCTCGAATTATATCTCAAAACTTTCAACATTATTTTCAATTTAAAAAATATTTAACATTATCCTCAATTTTTTTCAATAATCAAATATGACAACTTCTACCCACCTTATAATTTTATCCTTGAAATAAAATTCTCAAATTTTAACACTTCAAAAAATTAAATAAATTGTATCATACTTTCTAAAAAAATTTAAAAATTCAATTAATAAAATAAAATTTTAATCAGTTCCAAAAATCTTTATAGCTATGACTATATTTTTTTAATTGAATTTTAATCCTCAAAAATTTTCAAAACCATAAAATCTCATCTCCACAAAATTCTGAAAACTTGAAATTTAATTTTAAAATTTTAAAATATAAAGTTTAAATCCACATCGTGTATGCCAATAGCTCTAATGTTAATCCTTTTAAATACCTCAAAATCATAAATTAAATAACCAATACTCTAAAATTTTAAATTAAATCTTGAAAATTTAAATTCTTCAAACTTAAACTTAAATCCGCTATAACAATCTACATAAATCTAAAATTCAATAAATTACCAACTTCTTATCTTTATCATCATTTACGTTGAAAACTATTTTTTCTAAAACAAGAATTTAACTTTATTTTAGCAAGAAAATCATAATCATCAAACTAGATAGAAATTTAAACCTGAGCACAAAATGATAATAATAATTCCTATCTTCAATAATTGATTTACCCCAAAGAAATAATTCGCCAATCGAGAATTCTACCCTCACATTTGGTCACTCCTACTTATCAAATACCATAATATATAACACTTAATTTTCTTAAATTTATCTACTAGAGTTTACCTCCAAATTCAACATTTATACCTACCTTAATCACGTAGCATTTGTAACAACTTAACTACACAAGTAATAAAATTGAAATAAGGCATTCTTATTGTATACCTAGTCCTAGTCATTCTCCTAAATTTAAATCAATCCTAAGTTGTGAATAAGCGCTTTCTCCTAAAATCTTATTACTAGTGGCATGCTTGCAGTAGTACAACTAACTTAAGTACTACCACGAGTTCACACTATTTGTGAAACTGGACTTGCATGGGCTACCATAAAAACTTGTCACGACCCGCATTCGCTTTTCGGATACGAGTACGTGGCCAAGTCCAGCCTACGCCGCAGCATCGACAGTAGTACATTGTTTATGATAAAAATGGTCCATCAATCCAAATAGATAATATTTAATCATAAATTTAAATCTATTTCTCATTCATAATATTTACATAGTTTTATAAGATTCTTAATTTATAATTAAATGATAATTCGGGAACAAATCCGCTAAATATATAATTCATATAAGTTGCTAAACTATCTTAATTCTAATATTGGCCTCCAAAAGCATCTCGATCTCAAACAAAATCCAATGAGCAAGATGGTAAGTCACCTAAAAATGTTTATCCAGTCAGCATGGAACGAGTACAACCTAATAGCAGTTCCAGTTAATTGAAAAGTAGTATGAACAGTAAATAGTTATGAAATACTTGATGAGCATATAATAATGGAATATGGTACATCGTAGAGGAACAGTTAAATAAAGAAATAATGAAAGACAAGAAAGAACAAAGCAGCATGTAAAGACAAACATATATGTGAAATAGAAAACTTGTCATGCATGTGTACAATCAGCAAGAATAGATTAATCCAAAATGATTGTATCTAACTAGTGTTTTGAAATAACAAATTGATATGTGAATGACTAGGGGATAATATCCGACAAACCACACGTGTCGTGTGAATGACTAGGGGATAATATCCGGCAAACCACACGTGTCGTGTGTGGCTGCTATTATTTCAGTAAGACCATATGATAGAAAGGAAATATTCACGCGTCTCCTAGGTATTTTTTCGTCCGACTAGTACTCATGGATCCAAGTCCAAACACGAATAATCTCAATAGTCCCGAAGATGTCAATAGGCCGGAAAATACATTAGTCCAGTAATTCATTAGTCCAGAAAAAGTCAATAGGCCTAAAAATACATATCTCACAAAAATGAATACATACAATACCAATCCGTTTACCCATCATGTCAGAAATAAGGTAAAACACTAATATAAACATGCATCATAAAAAATATCAAATAATAGAAATTATCAGAGAATGTACTCGCTTGTGGTTCTTAGCTGGTACGATTCGGAATCCAAGTTAAAGTCCAAATAGCCTATGTATTACGAATTTACCATGTCAAAAGATATTTTATTTAATTTATATAATTATAGAATAATTACTCTAAAATTCTATTTTAATTTTTATTCTAAATTTTTCGACAAAATCCTAAATTTTGTCAAAATAAGCCAATTTTATCTACTCGAGACTCATGGCACTCAAATCGAGGCGATCTTGTTGATCGAAAAGTCAATCGATACAAACTCGACTTTCATGCATAATTTCCTGTAGATTTTAGCATCACAAACATGCTAGAATTTATGGCTCATCCGAATTCGAATTTGTTTGGAAAACTATTTCACATACAAAATCGTATTGTACAACGGTGGTTGATTGGTAACCTAGAAGTTCCACAAAATTAACAGTACATAAATAATTTGAATTGAATTTTGGAAAAAACATATGCTAAACTTTATTATGTCAGATTTTCGAAAAACGGTTCATGATTCTGATTCATGTTTCTCCCAGAATCGCAAAAACACTGAGACACGTCTATTTTCGGACAGGCTATGCTCTACGAATTTTCTAGAATTTAATATTCAGAATTTTCTGAAACAATTTACATATTCAGAAAACTAACCTTAATACGGTTCCAACTCAAGAAGTGGGGACGCCGTTGGAGTCTGGAGCTATTAGTAATGGCTACTGGAAGATCGAAGAACCCTCGATGACAATCCCCCGACCCATTCTCTCTCTCTCTCTCTCTAAAATTAATCGGCTGATTAATGTTATTATATATATATATATATATATATATATATATATATATATATATATATATATATATATATGCTTGTATGCGGCTGAAAAAAGGGATAGGCTTGACACGTGTTAGAATGTAGTTGGGTGGTTTGTTTATATTATTTGTTTTGATTTGCCTTTATCAAAATATTATTTAAGTTATTTAAAATCTAAATAACTAAAAATAAATATTAAAAAAATTATCAAAATCTGGAAAAAAGTACAAAAAATATATTTTGAACCCACAAACCCTAGAAAAATCCTTGGGGTAGTTTTATATTAATAGGTTTTCTACTATAATTACTAAAAGCTCTAAAAATTAGTTTTACCTATTTAACTAAAAATAAATATTAAAATAATTCCAAAAATTCAAAAAAAAATTTAGCAAATATATAATAATATTATAAACCCTAAAAAATTACTTGGGTCTATTCTATATTCCTTGGCTTACAAAATAAATTCTAGAATGCCTAAAAAATTATTTATTAGCCTAAATAACTCCCAATAAATACTAAAAATACTCAAAAAATTACCAAAAAATTCTAGAAAATTTATTTGTTTATTTAGAATCTAAAATAAAAGTTTGGGACATTTTTAATTATGTTTGATAGTAAAATAAATTGTTGAAAGCCCTAAAAAATTAATGTTACAAGTTTTAATTAACAAAAGATTATGGAAAAATCCCAATAGCCCCAAAATAACCTAATAACAATATTTAAGCTAAAATTTTAGGATATGGAGGTTACATTAGGTGTCTCCTAGACCTAATATATATATCTCATATATCTCAAAAATATTACAAAATGAGGAAGAGATTGAAGAGTATTTCGAAGAGGAGACACGGTTTCGGGTAATTCTTTTCTTGACATCTCCGTTCTTCGTTTGTCTGTGATTTATTTTCTATTCCAAAGAGTTATGGTGATCCTTTGGATCGGTGAGAAGTTTGTAAGGAGTCGGTGTATTTTTATTCCATTAATGGAGGCTTTCAAGGTTGGACTCTGATTGTGCCGTAGTTTTTCCCAATTGAGTTTTCTACTTAAAAATCTCTGTGTCTGCGATTTGTGTTTGGCATTTTTGGTTTGTGTGCTTTTGCTCGGTTCTCCCGCAAGGCTTCTTGGTTTCGGGAATGGTTTTCCCGCTTTCGTTCCCAACAAGATTGAACGATATTTCGAAGAGAAGATAGGTTTTGGTTAATTCTTTTCTCGTCATCTCCGTTCTTCGTTTGTATGTGATCTATTTTTTATTCCAAAGAGTTGTGGTGATCCATTTGGATCTGTGAGAAGTTTGTAACGAGTCGATATATTTCTTATTCCATTAGTGGAGGCTTTTCAGGATTGGACTCCGATCGTCCAGTTGTTTTTCTCCTTTGGATTTTCTACGTAAAAATCTGTGTCTACGATTAATGTTTGGTATTTTTGGTTTGTGTGCTTTTGCTCGGTTCTCTCGTAGGGCTTCTTAGTTTAGGGAACGGTTTCCTCGCTTTTGTTTCAAATAATGTGGTATCAAAGCCAGGTTCTTGAGTTGATACTCAAATCAGGGAGTAGAGATGGACGCGAACCCAGTGCTCATGGTAAACCTGAAAGGTAACAACTATCATTATTGGCGGAGCAAGATAAATAATTTATTATTCGTCAGAAATCTACATCTTCTAGTATTTGCGTCCGAGAGACCCAGTGATAAATTCAAAAAGGACCGAAAGTTCGAGCACATACAGGTGTGTGGGTACATACGGCAGTTCGTTGACGAGAATGTGTACAACCACGTTACCAATATTATACAAGCAAAAATGTTATAGGATAAGCTAAAATCTTTGTATGCTAAGAAGACCAGGGTAAACTAGTTGTTTCTGATCCGAACGATGATGGGTCTGCGGTACAAAGATGGTGCATCTATTACGGATCACTTGAGTTAGTTCCAGGGCGTGTTGGACAAGCTATCCTCGATGGGAGTCAAGTTTGACGATGAAGTACAGGGACTATGGTTGCTGTGTATATTGCCAGACTCGTAGAAAAACGTATGAGTGTCTTTGATCGCTTCTGCTCTGAAAGGCATTGTCAGTCTGGAGTTTGCCAAGAGCGGGGTACTGAATAAAGAGATGCGGGGACGTTCTTAGGTCACTTCATCCACATCCCTCTTAGAGGCGCTAGTTTCATAGAGCCGCAGAAAGAGCAAGAGCAGGGGTCCAAGTGGTAGCAGAGACAAGAGTAGGCGCAAGTCCAAGGGTATGTACGAGGACTCGTAGTGTTACCATTGTGGCAAGAAGGGCCACATCAAGCGAACTAATTCTCTTAGAAGAGGGAGAAGAAGGGCGACAAGGGGAAGCAAAGTAAGAATACTATAGCGGCGGCTTCGGCACATGGAGGCGACATGATCCTTGTAGGTGATGAGGTAGTTATGAACCTCGCCTGTGATAAAAACTCTTGGCTGGAGGACTCAGGCGCTTTAGCGCACGTATCTCACAACTGTGCACTATTTTTTACTTACACAATAGGCGATTGTGGAGTGTTGAAAATGAAAACGGAGATGTATCAAAAGCTGTTGTTGTTGGAGATGCGCATTTGAGGACAAAGATTGGTGCAGTTTTTGTTCTCAAAGATGTCCGTCATATCCCTGATATCTGTTTCAACCTAGTGTGTGGTGCCCCGTTCCCCCTATTCGGGGAGCGCGGCTAAGAAATACAAGACGGTATCGTTCGATCGGGATAGATTGAAACAAGAACTCATCCTCGTTATGGAATTGTTTCTTCGGAATCGATTTCCATATTCAGTGGACCGTGCCCCCAGGATCGACTTAGCGACAGAGTCAGGAGGGACCTCTCCGCTGCATCTTTTGTTGCCTCAGTTTTTGCTGTCGCTTGTTGCTTTCGTGCCTTGAGTTGGTTTTCGGATTTGCTTGCATTTTCTTGAATGGTTTCGATGTATTTCATTATTTTCGTTCGTTGAACTATACTTCAATTCTGATATATTGGAAAGAGTGAAAGAGGTATTGATCAGCTGTCTATGGCAATGCAGGTGAATAAACAATAGGCAACGCTCGAACGGACTCCTGAAGCACCTCTTTCCTTCTTTCTTCCAACACACTTGTGAGTGGCTTATATTCGATTCGGTTGGCCCTTCTTCCAAGTATTAACACCTAAAAATATTACATTCTTGTTTGCCCCAATCAAATGATACCAAGTAATAACTAAAAGATGTCAAGATAAAAAGAGAATAGACTTGGATTATTATGCTTGTCAATCAAACTTGTGAACGGTTACTTATTTGCATGCTTGTTCGTTTGAAATGTTCATCATATACATAAATACAAGTTAGAATATATACTCTTCTTTAAATTATGCTATGAATAGAACTCATCCTACAATGCAACAAACTGATCAGGAGACTATGCAAAATAATTCATGCAATGCCACCAGTTTTGTACTCATGTTGCCTCAAATTTTGCATGAATTGATAAATTAGTATAAACGCCGTTTGATCACGGATAACTTGTGCACAAGGTCAATGGTTCCTGTGGACGGTTGCTGGGGCACTAGCACCGATCCGATCCGGACGAAACTCCAAGATAGTCGCATGTTTAACGGGACGAATGGCCTGCATTATCCATGATCATAGTGTTGCGTGTCATTTCATCCTTATACTATATTTGTCATGCTCCAGTCCTAAAATACATAGGACTAAGAATACGTAAGCATGCCAGCCATATGTATATACTAACTCCAATATATGGATACCATAATACACACGTACACTGTAATATGAATAATAACTCACATGTAGTATAAATATAGTCACAAGTCACAAAAATACTAATCTCATCCACACAACTAGTCATAGAAAAAAAATAACTAAACTATAATAATGAGTCTGAATAATCCAAAAATAATAGTCGGGTGGAGACAAATCTACTACCAATGACTATATCAATACTAACATGAGAGAGAAGGATAAATCTCCAATATAAATGAGATGATGATATAAAGATATCAGTGAAGGGATCCCTCGCTAAAGATAATCACTGATGTTCAGAAGGTAAGACCTCCTCGGAAGAGATAAGTGGTAAGTCCTGATCCGTGCTCCTGCAAAAAGTCATAAACATCTACATCTGGAAAGGGACCAGGTCCTCAGAGGGACGTAACAAGGTACATAGAAGCATGCCAATTTGAATACAGTAAACATGCAATATAGGCAAAAAATATATAAGTACGATGTACATGACAATCTATATGAATGCAAATGAGGACAACTTTCCGACGTATGGGCAAGGGTAGGCTACTCGATCTAAGCCTCACAACTCACACACCCGTTAGAACATCATCAGCCGACATACCGCGGGGGTAGCGACCCTCGTGACTCCATCAATCGACATACCGCAGGGGTAGCGACCATCGGACATGACTACCATAGTGCGTGCTAGTTACTATGGTTCACCAGAGTGGTTAAAGCCCATACGCCTACTGATTGTCCTTTCATGATACTAAGTGTCATGTGTGTGTTAACATATCTAATATATTGTAATGACTGAAGAAACTACATATGCAATGAATATATAAAAATGCAATAAGTAAACAAAAATATAATAAGCATACAAAGTACTGTAAGCAATTTAGCAAGGTATCTTGCCTGGTAAGAAGAGCTGCAAAGTGTAACGTCCAGGAGTCAAGCACACGGGATCAGAAGCTACGGTCTCAGAATGAACGTCTCCGGATGCTGAAATAAATATTACCAATATTTTCAGAATAAGCGAGATAGCTAGAAAATACTACCCTTTCATCTAATTTGGACGCAGAGGCAAAACGGTAATTTCGGGTCAAAGCGGAGTCCACTTGTGGCCCACTTTGCATCAAAAAGCTTGCCAGGGATAAAGGTCCCTAAATGGGACAAATTATAGGTCAAACTAATTCTAAACGTCAATACGAACTCAATGGTACGTCCAATTTGGAATTCCGTTGAGCTGAACACAAGTTCGCCTAAAAAGTTAACCGTAGGGCCTGCCAATAGGCGACTTGGTCAACTGTCTCAGAATCACGTAAAACATGGATCACAGGACCAGTGCAATACCACGAATCCAATGGCGTAAATTTCGTTGCGTACTGACGAGCGTACACTAAATGGTGCAGTATTTTGCAAAAGTCACAATAAGGAGATTTTTCATGGACACGGGCTGATTTCGATGCGCACACGCGTCCGAATCAGTTTTCGCGAAAGCCCACACATTCGGGTATACCGTGCGCACCTTTTGGTACACTTGGTACACAATGGGGCGGTCCCGTTTAGCGGGGTACGCTCTGTATCACAATTTCTCGAAATTGGGAAAAGCAAATTTTTGGTATTTTCTATCTAATTTAATTCAGCACACAACAACTATTAAATTATTGTATTTGACAGGAAATAAACTAGGTTAGGTAGTCTTCGCATACCGAAAAGACAAACTAAATTTGGATCTCTATGGTGGGAGATACGAGTCCGTGAACATGGGTAGTTATCGCAGTTTTCTGCGATCCAAAAGTTGTTTTTTGCCAACTTGGTCGCTGTTTTCGCCTAGGGTTACACATTGTTCGAGGTCAACCAATATACATATATGGAAGGGGATAGGTCATGAACATATCGGTGAAGACGGGGTCGAGTTTGGTCGAGCGAGGGCGCGGGAAGCGAAGCGTGAACACAGGTACGCTGTTGATCAAATTCTATCGCGGGGTTGTGCACGGTCACGCGGCGGTGGACGCGGGGGGCTCCGACAGTGCTGGCTGGACGGTGCGGTGGCTCTGGTCTAGACTGGGTGGCGGTCAGGTGGAGTAGGGATGAAGAGAATTTTTAGGTTTAGGGTTTGGTTCGTGAGATGTGTATATAGAGAAAGAGGGCGGGGGTCGAAACTGCGGTCGCGCGTGGGTGAGAATACACGCGGCTGCTGCTGCTGCTGCTATGTCTTTCTTAAGGTTTTGCGGGCGGGTTTAGGTCTTAGGGTCGGGTAGGGTTCAGGGCTATAGGGTTTGGGTTTAAACCATTAACATTTCTTTCATTTCTTTTTCTTTCTTTATCCTTTTCATTTCTAATCTATTTTAAATTCTATTTTCTTTTCTATTTACGCTAATAATAATAATAATAATAATAATAATAATAATAATAATAATAATAATAATAATATCATCATTATTATTATTATTATTATTATTACTACACTTATCATTATTACTATTTCTATAATTACTATTATTATTATTAACATTATTATTATTATTTTACTATTTATTACTATTTCTTTTATTCTTTTCTATTAATAAACTTTATATATATAAATATATATACCTATATATATGTATATAATTCGAGGAATTTATATTGGTGCATACAATAAATCTATCAACTGTCCACAGGGTCTCCTACTTGAAAATAATTAAGGAAAAATTATAATTGCTACATAAATCCTCTATTGCACAATCACCTCGAAATAAAAAAATTAAATAAATTCTATTACTTCTAATTAGCTAATAAATGCTATAAATCAATTAAATAATAAATTAAATAATTAATACAATTTAAAAATTAGGGGTTTTACATTCTACCCAACTTACAAAAAATTTTGTCCTTGAAATTGACACTAACCCATTTTCATAATAAATCACTATAGCTATTACACTTCACTGCTATCTAGCAGTGCTTCCTAAAAGGTTATGGTCTACCATTCTAACACTTTCTCATTTATTGTCCATACGCTATTCTATTTCTAACTCATCTACACTACCAAACTTACAAGAATTCTACTAGTAGTCAAGGTCTCTTGAGGCTATTGTCTAGGTTGTAAGACGAATTTATTTATTGGATCGAGAATCCTGGGATACCTGTCTGGAATCTCACAACCATGATTTTTTTTTGTAACCGTCAAGTATCGTAGTCTAATACTGCCATGCCACCTGACCAGTATGTCTGTAAATACTTCGACTACTCTACTATAACGGTCTAGCTGCAGCTGTCGCTACTTCGTCAGCGATTTGTCATAGTTGTCAGATCATAACAAGTGCCTTCAACTCTTCCTAGGTTTAGTCTAGGTTTTTGGGTAACAATTTAGGGTCTTGACTAACTTTATAAAACTATTAGGAGTATGAACCATTTCAACAATCTAACAAATTTTTATTAGGCTAAATGATGCTACTTAAGGGTTAAAGAATACAGATATTTCTATAGTGCATTCACATAAGGGTATTTATTAAGAACTCATTCTTTTAGTTATTAATCATTTACTAAACCATTTATGTTTTAACTAATAATACAAGGGTGAGGTTGAAGTAAATCAAATAATTTCTAATGGCACGAAAAGATATGACTAAGATAGGAAGAGTTAAGCACGAGATACGGAATGGATAGAAAAGAGAAGATGAGCCACCCAAGAAGGCGAGATGGTGATAGGAAGAGAATACTACTACTGCTACGCGTGTCATCTATTAGCATTGCGTATATGTCATCTGGGTAGAATATCAATACATCCTCATATATGATAAACTACCTTATATATAATTTTACGTCTATTTATACATCTAAGATCCCGTGTCATAAAAGGGGGTCATGAGTATGCAATGACACATATAACTAAAGGTCATACCTGTACCTACGACTTCCTGTGCCTGCGCTCTTTTATTGGTCATCATGAGTGCTTGGCCTATGGGTATATCTAGTACTATCAGTGTATCAACTTATACTAAGCACGAACGTTCGTCTTTCCAAAATAGGGGAAGACAGGAAACAACAATAAAGAGTTCAAGGAGAAGGTGATAGAATACAAGTACGAAATCAAAAGGGATTAGAAAATTGGAAAGAGAGTTGCTAAGGCAGTTGTGGATTGAAATCTTATTTTAGTAAATTCCTATTTGCATGTTCACATCAGAATAGTTATGTACCTAACATTATATGCTCTAACCAGTCTAGAGGGCAAGTATATCCGTCTAACAAGTTGATTCAACTATATCTCAATCCACATAAAGTAGTGATACAAAGAGCGAACCAAGTGGACAATAGGTCTGTGTGTTACTAGGTTATGAGGCATACTACCCAACTTACAATAATTTAACTAATACTATTATTAAAAAAAATAGTGTAAATACCTGGCACAAGGCACCTTCCTAACCCCTATCAAGTACGAAAGAAAAGATAAGATTGACGTTATGAAAGGATCAAGCAAGATGCAATGCAAGCAATCAAATGAGAATACGAAACAAAATCAAGGGAGGTGATAATTAAGTGGATGAGATCCTATATTCTAATCCTATGCGTAGGCTTGCTCGGTACAGTAACGTAACCGAGACAATATGCTCTTGACCTGCATGGGCCACCACAAAAATATGTCATACCCCAGTTCCAAAATACGTAGGACTAGGAATACGTAAGCATGCTAGCCGTATGTATATGACAACTCCAATATATGGATACCATAATACACATGTACGTTGTAATATGAATTATAACTCACATGTGGTATAAATATAGTCACAAGTCACAGAAATACTAATTTCATCCACACAACTAGTAATAGAAACGAAATAACTAAACTAGAATAATGAGTCTGGATAATCCAAAAATAATAGTCGGGTGGAGACAAATCCACTACCAATGACTATATCAATACTAACATGAGATAGAAGGATAAATCTCCAATATAAATGAGATGATGATATAAAAGTATCAGCGAAGGGATCCCTCGCTAGAGATAATAACTGATGCTCATAAGGTAAGACCTCCTCGGAAGAGATAAGTGGTAAGTCCTGATCCGTGCTCCTGCGAAAAGTCATGAACATCTACACCGGGAAAGGGACCAGGTCCTCAGAGGGATGTAACAAGGTACATAGAAGCATGCCAATTTAAATATAGTAAACATGCAATATAGGCAAAAAATATATAAGTACGATGTACAAGATAATCTATATGAATGCAAAATCTTTTCGACGTATGGGCAAGGGTAGGCTACTCGATCTAAGCCTCACAACTCACACACCCGTCTAGAACATCATCAGCCGACATACCGCGGGGGTAGCGACCCTCGTGACTCCATCAATCGACAAACCGCGGGGGTAGCGACCATCGAACACGACTACCATAGTACGTGCTAGTTACTACGGTTTACCAGATTGGTTAAAGCCCATACGCCTACTGATTGTCCTCTCATGATACTAAGTGTCATGTGTGTGAACATATCTAATATATGGTAATGACTGAAGAAACTACACATGCAATGAATATACAGAAATATAATAAATATACAGAAATATAATAAATATGCAAAGTACTGTAAGCAATTTGGCAAGGTATCTTGCCTGGTAAGAAGAGCTGTAAAGTGTAACGTCTAGGAGTCAAGCACACGGGATCAGAAGCTACGACCTCAGAATGAACGTCTCCGGATGCGAAAATAAATATTACCAACATTTCTAGAATAAGCGAGATAGCTAGAAAATACTACCCTTTCGTCTAATTTGGACGCAGGAGAAAAACGGTAATTTTGGGTCAAAGTGGGGTCCACGAGTGGCCCACTTTGCACCAAAAAGCGTGCCAGGGGTAAAGGTCTCTAAATGGGACAAATTATAGGTCAAACCAATTCTAAACGTCAATACGAACTCAACGGTACGTCAAATTTTGGATTCCGGTGAGCCGAACACAAATTCGCCTAAAAATCAACCGTGGGGCCCGCCAAAAGGCGACTTGGTCAACTATCTCAGAATCACGTGAAAATTGGGTCACAGAACCAGCGAGATACCATGAATCCAATGGCGTAAGTTTCGTCGCGTTCTGACGAGCGTACAAAAAATGGCCCAGTATTTTACAAAAGTTGCGATACGGGAATTTTTTACGGACACGGACTGATTCCGACGCGCACACGCATCCGAATCAGTTTTCGCGATAGCACACACGTCCGGGTATACCGTGCACACCTTTTGGTACACTTGGTACACGACGGGGTGGTCCCGTTTGGCGGAGCGCGCTCCGTATCACAATTTTGGAAATTGGAAAAGGCGGATTTTTAGAATTTTTTATCTGATTTATTTCAGCACACAACAACTATTAAATTATTGTATTTGACAGGAAATAAACTAGGTTAGGTGGTCTTCGCATACCGAAAAGAAAAACCAAATTTGGATATCTGTGGTGGGAGATACGAGTCCGTGAACATGGGTAGTTACCGCAGTTTTCTGTGATCCAAAAGTTATCATTTTTTGCCAACTTGGTCGCCTAGGATTACGCGTTGTTCAAGGTCAATCAATATACAGATATGGAAGGGGGATAGGTCATGAACATACCGGTGAAGACGGGGTCGAGTTTGGTCGAGCGAGGGCACGAAAAATGAAGCGTGAACACAGGTAGGCTGTTGATCAAATTCTGTCGCGGGGTTGGACATGGTCACGCGACGGTAGAGGCGGGCAGCTCCGGCGGTGCTGGCTCGGCGGCGCGGCGGCTCTGGTCGAGACTGGGCGGTGGTCAGGTGGAGTAGGAATGATGAGAAGTTTTAGGTTTAGGGTTTGGTTCGTGAGATGTATATATAGGGAAAGAGGGCGGGGGTCGTAACTACGGTCGTGCGCGGGTGAGAATACATGTGGCTGCTGCTGCTATGTCTTTCTTAAGGGTTTGCGGGAGGGTTTAGGTCTTAGGGTCGGGTAGGGTTCAGGGCTATAGGGTTTGGGTTTAAACATTAACATTTCTTTCATTTTTTTTCTTTTTTTATCCTTTTTATTTCTAATCTGTCACGCCCCAGTCCCAAAATACCGAGGGACTGGATGCGCGACAATGGCCAGCAGCACGCACCGATGGACAACCCAATTTAATGTATCCATCAGGGCATGCTTAAGCTGTAGTCTAACAGGAAATAGATCAAGTATTACATGTCACAGGTTATTCTAATCTCATCCACGACAGATAATCACAGATCAAAAGCCAGAATAATGCAAATAGAAATAACTATCAAATCTCAATAAAAGTGTCTCGGTGAACAATCCGAGAACAAGTCTGATATATCAATGCAATAGACAGGAAATAAAGGAACTAGAAATAGAAACAGAAACATAAATAACTGACTATATACCACCAATGCTCAGGAGAAGTCCTCTGGTGCAATTTCGTCCTCAGGTCCTGGTACAGCTCCTGGAAGTGCTCCTGTACGGTGTATCTCTGGATGGATCTCTTCGGCTATACCTGGGGACATAGTCCATTCCAGGTCCTCAGGGGACATAACAAGGTACAGATAATATAAGCCAAAATAAATGCAGTGCAAAAAATAAATGAAACAATAGGGTAAACTAGGTAACCATCTAAGTGATAAATGCAAGTTGAGAGCATCACTAGAACTCAGGCTGAAGCTGCTACAAGCTCTGTGTCGGGGAGCCGGTAGCAGTAATAATACGTAAAGGGTCTAGCTCTGCTAGAGAGTCTACGACCTCACAATAGTAGTGGATATATATATGGAACAGCCTGTAGCCTGTGTGTCTCTCTCCACCCAATGTAATCATACGTCCCATGTCCATGTGGCCCCATGACCATGTCACGCAAGATCATATCTAATGCAGCAGTCATATAATATCTAGGAATAAATTGTCTATGTCATTAACCTGTATCCTATACAGAATCACCGTGAATATCTCAGGAGGATTCTGTCTCCTGAATAGTGTCAAGTGTCCTGGGTTCTGTTGTACTTGATAGGACAAGTACCAAGAGTAAGGGTATCGAATGTCCATCTCTAAATGACGTACCCAACACCGCGTACGGGGTTGGCACCCGACTATGATCGGACACTAAGTACGTCACACGTTTCCTAGTTTAAGCAGTTAAAACAAGTTCACATATGAATCTACAAGAAATCAAGTAAAATACTATGACAAGAATCACTGCGAGTTGACAAGCTCTACTTGCCCACTGATGCAAAATTAAGCCAAGAAAATATATAGCAAGCTGCAGGGTTTGGCAAGGTACACTTGCCTGTGGTTCCGGTTCCAATTGCGGCTCTGACTTCAGTTGGATTTGCAGGCGGTACTCCGGTTGCTGAAATAAACATCACCATCAGATCAAGAAAATATCAATCAGCTAAAAATGCCTGTCATTGAGTCCAATTTGGAGACAAGAGCAAAAATGGCAATTTTGGGTCAAAACGGGGTCCACAAGTGGGCCCGCTTTGCACCGAAAAATGTGTCAGGGTCAAAGGTCTCCGAATTCACCAAACTTAGTGTCAACAGGTCAGGAACGATGATACGAACCCAACGGAACTTGCAGAATTGGATTTCGACGAGCCGATCACAAAATTGCCCGTCGAGTGGGGCCTGTGGGGCCCACGACACGCGATTTTGTCAACGTTCTAAGAATCGAACCAAACTTGGGTCACAGGACCAGCGTATTGCTACGAGTCCGATGGCGCAAGTTTTGTTTCAATTGGACGTGTGTACACAAAGTTAGGGCTCGATTCAGAAAGGTCGGATACGGGGCGTTGTCCGAGGATACGCGTTGATTCCGGTGTGCACGCACACCCGAATCGACTTCTGTGAAATTCCACACGTCCGTATCGACGACGCGCATGTAGCTGTGAAGACCACACACAACCAAGTCATCCCGTTTGGCGGGGCGCACTCAGTTCCGGGGTGAATCGGGGCGTGTTTTTTCCTGTTTTTGGGTCGCGGTTCGCGATCACCACAGGACGCGATGCACCGAGCGGTTTGCCCGGGCACCGAGAGCGTCGTGCAGGCTACGTGTTGCAATTTACGGAATCAAAATCAAAGCTACGAGGAGTGAGATACGAGTACCTGAACTGGGCTCCTCGGAACCGGGTTTTCGTGTCCGTCTCGTGTCCTGGACACTGTGTCCAAGCCGTTTCCACTAGGGTTTGGGCTCTGCCGTGTTTTGGCTTGCCGGACTCGGGCGGCTGGACTCGGGGGCGGCCGGCTGGGTCTGAGGCGGCCGGTTCTGGCACCGTGGGCAGGGGTTCTCATCCAGAGCGGCAGCCGGGAAGTTGCTGCTGCGTTTGGAGGGGACTCGGCGGGCGGAGCGGCGAGGGTTCAGGGGCGGCGGAGGAGCTTGGGGAGGCCTGCGGAGCTAGGGGAGGCCGTCGGAGCGGGGAGGGCTGGAAAGGAGGAGGAGGCGAGCAGCGGGGGGGGGGCTGCCGGCGTTAGGGTTCCGGTCGGGAGGATTCTGGGTTGGGGGAAAGAGGGAGGCGGAGGGATTTATAGGTGGAGGGGAGCCGGGGGTGGCCGGGTGAGGCGGAGACGGGGTCGGGGTCAGGGTCGTGGGGTCGTGGCGTGGGCGGAGGTCGCCGGTGACGTGGCCGGAGGGGACGGCGGGGGACGCGGTCAGCAGATTGTGGGGGAGGGGAAAGGGTCAGCCGGGTCGGGTCTCGGGCGGTCCGGGTCTAGCCGACCCGAACGGACCCGCGAGCAATTGCGGGCTGGGCTGGGCCAGGATAAATGGGTTTAATCATTTAAAAATAAATAACTAAATAATAATTAAATAATTAATTAAATAATTATTTTAGGTGTTTAAAAATAGGTCTGGGGTCCAATAAATTTCAGAAAAATTACCCTAAGTCCAGTTTTTCATTTTACACCCAAAAATATTATTTTTATAATATTTTAATATTATTTATTATCAAATAAAAATTATTTAATTATTAAAACTCTGATTTTAATTACAGAAAAATCCGAGAAAATTCCAGAAAATTGTGTAAAATCCAAATTTAAAATTCTTAAAAAATCAGGGGATTTACATAATCTATTTTAAATTTTATTTTCTTTTCTATTTACTCTAATAATAATAATAATAAAATTATTATTATTATTATTATTATTACTATTATTACTATTTCTATAATAATAATAATAATTATTAAAATTATTATTATTATTTTACTATTTATTACTATTTTTTTATTCTTTTCTATTAATAATCTTTATATATATAAATATATATATACCTATATATATATATAATTTGAGGAATTTATATTGGTGCATACAATAAATCTATCAATTGTTCACACGGTCTCCTACATGAAAATAATTAAGGAAAAATTATAATTGCTCCATAAATCCTCTATTGCACAATCACCTCGAAATAAAAAAATTAAATAAATTTTATTACTTCTAATTAGCTCATAAATGCTATAAATTAATTAAATAATTAATTAAATAATTAATTAAATAATTAATATGGTTTTAAAATTAGGCGTTTTATAATACTCGTCCCTTGTGGCATACGCTAGTGATCCTCTCGTATATTTAAACATGTTGTAAACTAACTTGTGTCTTCATGGCAGGGAAGGATATGGTAAGTTTTGTGTAGGTGTTTCAGACGGGCAGATAAAAGTCACCGAACGGTGGCAAGTTTCATTTTAGTAGTTCCATATATATACTGCTTGCTTATAAAATGAACTAAGGCAAGATAGAAAGAGCACAAACAAATATGCATGCTTCATCTAAACAACGTGTTGATTGGTATAGTTGGGTTAGCTTGCCTTCACCAGTACGTTTCGATGTACTGACCCTGGTTGAAATAGGTTCCCCGCACTAAGGAGAACCGAGCGAGGAGCCAAAGTCTTCCCCCAATCCAGTCCATCTGTAGGCGCGTCTTGATCGTGCCACCTTTTGAAGTATTCTGAAGCAAGGATCTAGCAACCCAACATAATGCAGCTCCGAGGGAAAGTTATTGTCCCGCCAGGAGGTCTTATATTTTGAAGTTTAGTAAAGGATGTAATATAAAGGACAACTATCTCATTTTGTGTCAATATTTTGTAAGCCCGTGCGACAACCCTTATGACTCGTTCAAGAGTTTGTAATAGATGTTCATTATCAATAAAGAGAACTTTTCCTTGTTACAACTTGTGTTTTCAATTTATCTGCGTACTCTGAATATGTGCTCGCTATGCAAAATACGTTAGCCTTGTGCGGTGCGCAACCTAGGCCCGCACGGCATCACGCCTGGGGGATGACTATCGATTCCACGGAATCGGGGCAATAACATGTTGGTATCAGAGCGCAGCTTCAAGTTCCTTTGACCCTCGTACTGGAAAAGTTACTCTAACGATAAAATCACTGTGCGAACTCTTGAACTCGTTAGGCCAAAATAAGATATGTTCATGCAATAAGTCCATAATATATTATGATCCTGATATAATTTACCTTCTTTTGAAGGAATGGCACAAGCGCATTCTTTAGCGCAAGTACCTGGCGAGACACAAGCCCAAGAAAGTAGTTCTGGCACTTCAGGAAGTTCTTGGAGCCAGAGAGCCATGTCTCATGTTGACCCCATTCAGCAAATGATGCGGATGTTGGAAGCCAACCAACAGAGGAAGGAGGCTTGTTATGAATGGGCTGAGAAGCGAGCGGAAGAGAGACAAACCCAGTTTCAAGGCCAAATAGAAGCTAGGTTCTTAGTCCAACAAAAGCAGGTAGATACCCTACAACAGATTATTCAGACCTTATCCTCCAACCAGTCAGCGGCAACAGCGGCGACTCCGGTGGAGCAACCAGCACTTGAAGTCGAGACACCTCAGACTCCAAGGAAGAAGGATGTGACTGCCTTCAACTTTGGCGACTTTAAGAAAGTCTGCAACACACCCTTCAAAGGGACTGAGGATCCGATAGCTGCTCTAGATTGGCTGGTCGAACTGGAGGATTACTTCAAACTCCTAGAGGTGCCTGAGCAGAAGCGCGCTGCCTGTGCCCAACTTCAGCTCCGTTTGAATGCGCATGACTGGTGGGACGTGCATCGACGATCTCTTCCAACAGACGATGATGAGGAGACAATTGCATGAGCTATTCATGGTGCATTCGAAGAGGAGTTTATACCCCCTCCCGTACGTCATCAGAAGGAGAACGAGGTTGTGCAACTATGCCAAGGAAGCATGATGGTAAAGCAGTATTCATCCAAATTCAATCGGCTCGCCAAATTTGCCAGTTCCTATTTACCTGATGCGGCGAGTCGTGCTAAAAGATTTGAAGGAGGCCAGCGTCCTGCTTTCCATGCGCATATAGTTGTTCCCCAATACCAGACGATACGGGAAGTCTTGAACCATGCCATTTCTCTTGAACCGCAGTATCCTCACGTTCCTACCGGCGCTGTGCATACCTCCAATCACAAACGCCAAAGCAACAAAAGAGGAAACAATACTGCAAAGCGTCAAAATAACGGTGGTCATCAAAAAGGGAACCATAGACCATTTTACGAATTCTACAAGAAACCAGGGCATACGGCCGATGTCTGCTGCCGAAAGAATGGGTTCTGCCTTATTTATGGTGATCCAAATCATAAACTACAAGATTGCCCAAACTTCTTTGCTCGTCCCCGACGACATCCAAATCAGGCTGCTGCAACCCAGGCTAATCGAGCTGCGCCTCAGCAAGAGTGTCGTCAAGCTCAAGGTCGGGTATACACAATGACACGAGAGGAAGCTCTGGCTTCAGACCCCATTATGTCAGGTACTTTGCTTTTTAATAACATACCTGCACGTATTCTATTTGATTCTGGTGCAAAGCATAGTTTTATATCCACAAATTTTGCCGTGGAGAACAATATAGAAATAACTCCGTTGTATATAGACTTAAGTGTTAGCACCCCCTCCGGCACAAAAATACCTGTCCGTTCAGTATGCAAAGGTGGTTACTTCTGTATTGGAGGAAGGAAGCTATCGCTTGATGTTTTAGTTCTAGATGTTAGGGACTATGTTATCATTTTGGGAATGGATTGGATCGACGCCTGCTCGATAACTATTGAGTGTGCAGAGAAACGAGTCATCTTTCGCCTGCCTGGAGAAGCCGAATTCTGCTACATGAGTAGTCTAGCAACTGATACGACCAGAGCCTGCATGGTAATTTCTGCGATATCTGCTCGGCGAATGATACACTCAGGATTTGAGGGATTCCTAGCGTCGGTTCGGGACACACAGTTGGACTACGCAAACGTCGAGTCTTCTTCCGTTGATGCGGAGTTCCCTGATGTGTTTTTGAGCGAACTACCCGACATGCCACCAGACCGAGAGATCGAATTAACCATTAACACATTTCCAAATACACAGCCGATCTCTAAGCCTCCGTACAGAATGGCCCCTGCTGAATTGAAAGAGTTAAAGTGCAACATCAAGAGTTACTAGATCGTGGATTCATCCGTTCGAGCGTATCTCCTTGGGCCGTGCCTGTGCTCTTCATGAAGAAGAATGATGGAACGCTACGCCTCTGTATGGATTATCGGGAGCTGAATAAGGTTACCATCAGAAACAAGTATCCTCTGCCAATGATAGATGATCTCTTTGATCAGCTGCAAGGGGCAACGGTGTTCTCAAAAATTAATCTTCGCTCGGGCTACCACCAGCTGAAGATTAAGCCAGAAGACATGCCCAAGACTGCCTTCCGAACCCGATATGGCCACTACAAGTTTTTAGTTATGCCATTTGGACTGATGAACACACCTGCTGCCTTTATGGATTTGATGAATCGAGTATTCCGACCCTTCCTTAATAAATTTGTAGTCGTTTTTATAGACGACATCTTGGTGTATTCGAAGACTAGGGATGAACACGTAGGACACCTGCGGATGGTGCTTCAGACCAAGCGAAGTAAATACGAGTTCTGGTTGGACAATATATCCTTTCTAGGGCATATTATTTCTACAACGGGCGTCTCAGTTGATCCAAAGAAAATAGAAGACATTGTGTAGTGGAAACGGTCGGAGTCAGCTAGCGATATTCGGAGTTTCCTTGGTCTTGAGGGCTACTACCGGAGATTTATACAAGATTTTACAAAAATTACGTCACCTCTGACTCAGCTAACTCAGAAAGGAGTAACATTTGTGTGGACGGACGACTGTGAAACTTCGTTTATGGAGTTAAAGCAATGCGTCCTCTCTGCCCCAATCCTTACCCTTCCGGACGGACCTGATGACTTCAAAATATATAGTGATGCATCAGGTAAGGGATTAGGATGTGTCCTTATGCAATGGGACAAAGTGATAGCCTTCGCATCGAGGCAGCTCAAGCCTCATAAGAAGAACTATCCAATACATGATTTAGAACTAGCAACTATGGTGTTCGCGGTGAAGCTGTGGCGCCACTACCTTTACGGTGTACCGTGCGAGATCTATACGGACCATAAGAGCTTAAAATATCTCTATACACAAAAAGATTTGAATCTTCACCAACGGCGCTGGCTTGAACTTCTTAGCGACTTTGATCTCATGATCAGATATACGCCTGGCAAAGGAAATATTGTAGCTGATGTACTAAGTCGAGTGTTCGTTGGGAGTTTGGCTATTGATGACAAACTGCACTGAGATCTTGAATCTTTGGGCATTAAACTACTAATTAGATACAAAAAGGGGGCACAAGTGGCTCAACTGTGCCTCGAGCGTGACTTGTTACAAAAAGTCAAGACCGCTCAGAAGGATGACCTATTCCAGTAAAAGATGCAAGCTCTTATCTCAGCAGGAAAGGCAACCGACTTTGCGGTAGGCACGGACAGGATGATCCGAGTAAAGTGAAGATTGTGCGTTCCAAACGATACGGCCCTCAGAAATAAGATACTCACTAAAGCTCATTATGTTAGTTATTCTTCTCATCCGGGTAGAACCAAGATGTATCGAGATCGCCGTACGACGTTTTGGTGGCACGGCTTGAAACGAGATATGGTGCTGTTCGTGTCGCATTGCACGGCTTGTCAGAGGGTAAAGGCCGAACACCAGAAGTCGGGCAGAGAGATACAGAACCTCGCTATTCCAGAGTGGAAATGGGAACATATAACAATGGATTTTATTATTGGCTTGCCAAAGATGTAATGGGGGAATGATGCCGTCTGGGTCATTATTGATCGTCTTACTTAGTCGGCTCACTTTCGGCCTATCGAGTCTACTTGGAATGTCGACCGCATGGCTCAGATCTACCTAAAAAAAATTGTTCAGCTCCACGACGTGCCCATATCCATAGTCTCCGATAGAGATGGTCGATTCATAACGTGTTTCTGGGAAAGCCTACCGTCAGCAATGGGGATAAAGTTGAAGTTTAGCTCCGCCTACCATCCACAAACCGACGGCCAAAAAGAACGTATCAACCAAATCCTCGAAGACACACTATGACTCTGCGCCTTGGACTTGAAGACGAGTTGGGACTTGCATCTACCGTTAGCTGAATTTGCATACAACAATAGCTTTCAATCTAGCATTCAGATGGCACCGTATGAGGCATTGTATGGGAGAAAGTGCAGATCCCCGATCTTTTGGGATGAAGTTGGAGAACGACATATCCTTGGTCCAGAGCTTGTGGAACCGACTGTCCAAAAGATTCGTTTAATTCAGGAAAGACTAAGGGTTGCTCAGAGTCATCAGAAGAGCTATGCCGATACGCATCATCGGCCGCTTGAGTTCTTAGAAGAAGACCGGGTATTTCTTAAAGTTTTGACCATGCAAGGAGTCACCTGATTCGGAGCAAAGGGAAAGCTAAGTCCAAGATTCGTCGGTCCATTCAAAATACTGAAACGAGTTGCCTCAGTTGCATATCAGATTGCCCTACCACCGTCACAGTCTGAAGTGCACGATATCTTCCATGTTTCTCAATTTAGGAAGTACGTGTACGACCCGAGCCATGTGGTAGATCTTGATCAACAAAATCTTAAGGCATACTTGATGTAAACCCCCTTGACCAGAAATTAGGGTTAAATTATTTAATTAGCATGATTAGGGTTAATCTGATTTAATTATGATTAATATCTAGTATTATAAATACCTGTGAAATGATTTGATTAATTGGGTTGATACCATAGCTGTTGCCCTAAAATGAATGCTACATATTTGACCTAGACATGTAAACCCATCATATTGAACCTAGAATAAACCCCGGATACGGATTTTCGTGCCTGATTTTAGTCGCACAAAAGTCGTTGCAAACGTCCGCGCACAAATTAATTAAAATGCGTAATTACGTTCGCTGCCCGTTCCAATTGACATTGAGACACAACCTTAACCAGTTTTGACCAACCCAGATCATGATAATATTGTACACTGAGCCTACTACACCAAAGACCCTTGACCAACCAAATTTAGACTCCCAATTTTTAATTAAATTAAATTAGAAACACCGTTATATTAATTAAGAATTAATTAATGTGGTGACCTAACCTAAATTAAATTGGACCCAACTCCAACCCAAACCCACATCCACACCCACAAGCCTCATACAAAACACCATATACCACCCTAGTCCAATGAGAAACACCAAACATGGTATTTATTTACATTAAATCCCTAATTCTAATTATTGTGCAAATACCAAATTGTTCAGGGGCCTAATTGCAAAATTACAATGAGGTCTCCCCCTCTCATTGGCCCAAACCATCATGGAGAAAAGCATTGGTCATGACCAATCATATGCATTTGATTTCTCCCCCTTTCCTATGTACCTACATCACTTTATGTAGGGCACATCATGGCCCTACATTTCAAATGACTAAATTCTAGCCCTTCCCTCAACATGTAGAAGCTTCCCCAACACACCAAAACCCTCCTACAGCCGGCCCTAATCCCTAGGCAGCCCCCCCTCACTCTCTGTCCTACATATACATGCATTAGTACTCATTAAAAGAAAAACAAAATCCTAAAAATACCCAAAACCCCATTTTCCCCAAACCAAACCCATCCTTCAGCCGACCCCAACTTCACTTCCCCGAGCCCGACGCCGGCCAAGTGCAACAACCAGACGCCACCACACAGACCCGACACCTTCGCCGGACCGTCCCCCCACCTGCCACCACCGCCAACTACCACTACGCCGCCGACAGCCACCTCCCCACCGATATCCCCAACCCGACTGCTCCCTCCCCCGAGTACACAGCCGACCACCCCATCGTCTCGTACTCCGCCACCACCGCACCTCCGGCCACCAAACTTTACCGAGCCCTCCCCAGCCAGTCCTCTTCCTCCCCATAAATTTTCAGCCGACGACGTCGACGCACCGAAGAGTTCTCGCCCCCGCAGCGCTGGAGCTGTGCTGAACCGCTGCTGCTGCCGACCCCTTCCAGCGCGACGCCGGAGCACCGTCCGGCCACCCCCGCCGGCGACGATCCACCACCGGACTCCCCTCGACCCGAGCTTCGCTGAGGTACATCATTTTATGTATAAATACGGGTATTCGAGTACGTATTTAAGGCTGCAAGTATATATATATAGTTTCATGTATTAATTTAAGTATTTAAATGCGTATTCAATATTAAATACTGTATTTTGTATTTATCAGTATATATATCTAAAATACTCCTGTATAAATTCTGTAATATATATATATATTTATTGTAATTAATATTATATATAATGGAAATTATATATGTGTATTTGTGTATGTATATAAACATCTATTTTGTATAAATGTATATATTTATATGTAGATATATATAAATATATGTATGTATGTACAATGTATAAAATAGTAAGTTTTTAATATCAATCATAATAAAAGAAATTTTTGTGATTAAATATTATATAAAATATAATACTATTTTCTTAGTATATTTACGTATTAATACTTATACATATGTAGCATGTATAAAATTATGTATGTATGTTCAATCTAGATGGATGTATATGTTTAAATATATAAATTTGTGTTATTACAAATTATGTACAGATATTTAATAGGTGTATTGTTAGTATATACTAATTAATACATAAGTGCTATTTTTGTACTAATGAATAAATATAATATTTTATTTAAAATAATTAAATATGATATAGTGTATATGTATATGTTAGTGTTAGCTATATATACATACAGCCCCGACCCTTGACAGCTGTAGATACAAACAGTGTGTCTTAGTCGTGCTTTTGTAGCGACTAATTTGGTCATTACTATATCCTATATAGGATTGCTGGACACTACTGTCGAGGCATCAGGAGTAGGGCTTTGGATTTTTCTGCTACCCGGGACAGGCAAGTATACCTTGCCTTGTTGTACTGTTTAAATTCAATTATTATTGGTTACATATTTATTCATTATATAAATGTGCGCGTCCGAGCAGACTCGGGTGCAGTCAACGAAGGCGTTGAGGTTAGGAGTAGTATCTGACTTAGTGTCTAGTAGATCCACCTAAAGTTGTGAAGTTATTGATATAACTTCCCAGGCCTTGACCCGTATCATTACACGTCACAGAGTGAGTTCATGTAGGGATGCGTACCTCATGCGCGACTGGCCATCAGTATGAGCAACACGTGTTGCGGTATGTAGCTCAGTTATTTATTTTATAGAGACTTGCATCATAGTATGAGATGTCCACGTCGTTTTCATGATTTGTACATCTATATTGGGCGGGAAAGACATCTAGTAGGCGTATGGGACACCCCCCCTGATATATACTCAAGTTACCATGCTTTTCGGAGATCGAGATTACGGTATATATAGCGAGTTACCATGCTCTTATGAGATGGGGTGTTGCAACATATTTCGGGTTACCATGCTCTTCGGAGATGGGGAGTTGCAACATATTTCGGGTTACCATGCTCTTCGGAGATGGGAAGTTGCAACATATTTCGGGTTACCATGCTCTTCGGAGATGGGGAGTTGCAATATGTTTCAAGTTACTCTTAGGAGATGGGGATAGCATCAATGCCCTTAAACGGGGGCATATGTGGCATATACTAGCCAGTCCCGACGATTGGTGAATTACGTCAGCATATGTCTGAGCCTACATATTCCCATGCGTACTACCAGGTCCTTAAATTGCATTCACTTAGATGGTTAGCACACCCCCCCTTTATTTACTCAGTACTTACTTTATGGCATGTATTTTTTGTATCTTGTTACGTCCCTCTGAGGACCTGGTTCCCTTTCAGGTTGTTTGTGCAGTTGCAGGATACTTGATCTGATAGAGTGTGGACATCATTGCAGGTATATTTACATTTCCAGCTTTTTCAGTCTTGTATTACTTCCATTTTATTCTTCTTATATAGCCTAGTGTTTATAGACCTATATTGTTCTTCTAGTCTATTCGAACGGATGTGTTATTGGGCTGCAGACTGATGATGCGTATCGTTCTTTCTTGAGATTACTTATCCTGGATTGAGATCTAGATTTAGTTGTTGTATATTAGCAATAGATTATTACTTGGATCACTTGACCATGGACAGCGTAAGTGCACTTCGTCGGATCCATTAAATTGGAAAGCCCTACGGAGTCATACCAGATGGCCATTGCCATGTGTCTGGTCTCATAGATTTTGGGACTGGGGCGTGACATGGTTTTAGTGGTGGCCCATACAGGTCTCTGAGCAAATCGTATCGGTTACGTTACTGTACCGAACGAGCCTGCAACTTAGGATTAATGTGAATAAGATCTCAATCCATAACCGATTTTAAAACTCCTCTGGTAAGTGATTATCGCCCTTGGACTTCCAATTTACATTCGTTCAATCTTCGTCAATATCGCCATCCTTGTTCCTCGTCCCCTATTGTTCAAGGAGACGAATGCTTGTGACTGATGTCTTCCCTCCAGAAGAAGATCGAAGACCGGACGACAGGAGATAGAATTCGTATACCTTTCTCGGAGAAGATTGTTACCTTATCAGGATAGATTGAAGGGTTTTTTGGATTCTAGAACTAGTGTGGAAGGTTGGCAAGAGAGTTGGACCCAGTAGTACCCTTCCCGTGCTTGAGGTAGCAGTGATCTTGGAAGTACTAAGAGTTGGAAGGATTATTGATCATGGCCTAGAATAGTCTAAGGAAATGCATAGCCCGATGCTGGAAACTAGTGGTTGCATGTTATAGCAATATTAGGAATAATATTATGGACTAGAGAAGATAAAGTTTCAGGCTCTCAATTGGAAGATAATGATCTGATTTCAAGAAATGTGCTTGAGTGATACCATTATTGTACTATGTGACTTGGAGAGATAAATAACGAAAAGAAGAAATTTGAGGAATGAAATTTTAGAGAAAATTTGAGAAGAAAAATTATATTTTAGACAGGGAAGAATTTTTTTTTCTTCCAGAGGATTAGTGTGGTAAACAGAACAGGAGAATTTATTTTGAGGATTAAGTCTGGACGATGACACCGTCCTAGCATGAGTTGATTAAGCCAATACCACGCGACACTAGATTGTCGACGTAATTAAGTTATTTATGGCCACCAGATTACCCTGAGTTGAGTTACTTCAGGGAGCCTGGGAGCATGGTGCCCATCTACCTTAGGAGTATACAACGCATGAGATAAACCAGTGTACCACCATATTATATCAGGGTTGAGGATGTGATTCTAGATAATCTTCCAGGCCTGCCACCTGACAGAGAGATAGAGTTGCTATAGACTTGACTCCAAGAGCCGAGCCAGTTAATTTTTCGTCTTCAGACTAGCACCGATAGAGTTGGTTGAGTTGTGGGTCCGTCGTGGAGGATCTCTTAGACAAGGGTTTCGATCGGGCTAGTGTTTCTCCATGGGGCAATACCCATCTTAATTATGCCGAAGAAAAATAGGACGGTACAGTTGAATCAGCTAAGTGGCGCATATGTATTTTGAAGATCGATCTCAATTCCAGCTATCATCAGATCTAGGTACGGAGAGAGGGCATTCCTAAGACGACTTTTCGGACGTAGTATGGACACTATGAGTTTTTAGTCATGACGTTTGGTTTAACCAAGCGCCAGCAGTAATTATGAGCCAAATGAACAATGTCTTCCACCAGTACTTGGATAAGTTCGTGGTGGTATTTATAGACTACATCTTGATATATTCTAAGAGCCAGGAGGAGCCTAAGAGGCATCTCAGAATCGTATTGGAGACGCTGAGACATGAGAGGCTGTACGCCAAACTCAGCAAATGTAAGTTTTGCTTGGATAGAGTACCATTACTGGGACACATAATCACCGGAGATGGACTATCAGTTGATCCGGAGAAGATAGCTGCAGTAGAGACCTGGCCTACCCCTACATCCGTTACAGAGGTTAGGAGTTTCCTCGGACTTGCCGGATATTACCGGAGGATCGTGGAAAACTTTTAGAGGATAGCTGCGCCTATGACGCGACTGACGCGTAAAGGCGAAGAGTTTATCTGGACCGACGAGTGTCATACGGCTTTCGATGAGCTGAAGAAGCATCTGACATCAGCACCGATTTTGACACTACCCTCAGGATCAGGAGGATTTGTAGTGTACAGTGATGCGTCAGGGAGCGGATTGGGATGTGTACTGATGCAATACGGCTAGGTGATAGCCTACGCATCGAGACAGTTGAGAGTTCATGAGAAGAACTATCCGACGCACGACTTGGAGCTAGCTGCGGTGATATTTGCACTAAAGCTATGGAGACATTACCTTTAGGGTGAGCGTGTTGAGATTTATACAAATCATAAAAGCCTGAAGTACGTCTACACGCAGAAGGAGCTCAACATGAGGCAGAGACGTTGGCTAGAGTTGATGATCGATTATGACATTGAGTTGCAGTACCACCCTGGCAAGGCGAATGTCGTAGCAGATGCCTTAAGCAGGAAGCCCATGGCATACTTTTTGACGATGCAGCGACGGTTGCTAGAGGATCTCCAAGAGCTGGGGATAGAGATCGTATTGCCAGGCATGGATGGACAGATGGCCAGCCTCGAGGTTCAGTCTACCCTGATTGAGAGGATCAGGGCAGCCCTGCCAACAGATGCGAGATTTCGACGTCTACGAGAGAGGACAGAGGTCGGCATGCAGACGGGACTCAGGATTCACGAAGACAAAATATTGAGGTATGGAGATCGCCTATACGATCCGAGAGGTGACCTAGACAAGAGTTGATGGCCGAGGCTCATTGCTCGATTTAATCTATTCATCCCGGGGGTACGAAGATGTACCGAGACTTAAGGCAATATTACTGGTAGCATGGGATGAAGAGAGAGATTGAGAGATTCGTGGCAAGATGCTTGGTATGTTAGCAAGACAAGGCTGGATAATAGAGAACTGTAGGACTAATGCAGCTGTTTCCCAATTTTCGAGTGGAAGTGGGAACACATTAACAGGGACATCGTCGCAGGATTCCCGCAGAGCCCTAGCGGGAAGGATTGCAATTTGGGTTGTGATAGACAGACTCACCAAGTCTGCCCATTTCTTGCCCTTCAGAGTAGGGCAATCCACAGAGATACTAGCTGATATGTATATGAGACAGATAGTAAGACTACATAGAGTGCCTGGCAGCATCGTATCGGCTCATGATTCTAGATTCACGTCACATTTTTGGCGGAGTATGTAGGAGAGCTTAGGAACTCGTCTCAAGTTCAGCACTGCATATCATCCACAGACTGATGGACAGTCCGAGCGCACGATACAGATATTGGAAGATATGTTGAGAGCGTGCATGATTAATTTTGGGGGATCTTGGGAGGACCATCTACACTTGGTGAAATTCTTCTACAATAACAGTTACCAGGCCAGCATACAGATGGCACCTTATGAGGCACTGTACGGCAGGAAATATAGGTCACCAGTTGTTGGAGTAACGTGGGAGAGCGTCAGATACTTGGTTCGAAATTGGTGACACAGACAGTAGAGAAGGTCAAGCAGATTCAGAGCCACCTGCGTGCAGCACAGGACAGACAAAAACACTGGGCAGATGCGTACCGCAGACCATTGGAGTTCAAGGAGGGTGACCACGTATTTTTGAGGATATCGCCCACTCGTGGTACTATCAGATTCAGAGACAGAGGCAAGCTGAGTCCGAGGTACATCGGACCCTTCGATGTGCTAGAGCGCGTCGGAGAAGTTGCTTACAGATTGGCCTTGCCACAGACACTGGAAGGAGTTCACGACGTCTTTTATGTATCTCAGCTGGGGAGGTACATATCGGATCCGAGTCATGTGCTTGACCATTCGGAGATCACCGTTGGTCCAAGCTTGTCATACCAGGAGGAGCCGGTAGAGATCCTGGATCGAAGCGAGAAGGTATTGCGAGGCCAGACTATCCTTTTAGTTTGTGTCGCATGGAGGCATCACGCACCAGGTGAATCAACCTGGGAACGAGAGGACGATATTCGGCAACGTTTTCCCCATCTCTTCGAAGGCCTAGGTATGTGATAGTACTTATTTCATTCAATAGTTTTGTTATATGTCTGTTTTAATTTCGAGGACAAAATGCTCTAAGGAGGGTATGTTGTAAACCCCCTTGACCAAAAATTAGGGTTAAATTATTTAATTAGCATGATTAGGGTTAATCTGATTTAATTATGATTAATATCTAGTATTATAAATACCTGTGAAATGATTTGATTAATTGGGTTGATACCATAGCTGTTGCCCTAAAACGAATGCTACATATTGGACCTAGACATGTAAACCCATCATATTGAACCTAGAACAAACCCCGGATACGGATTTTCGTGCCTGATTTTAGTCGCACAAAAGTCGTTGCAAACGTCCGCGCACAAATTAATTAAAATGCGTAATTACGTTCGCTGCCCGTTCCACTAGACATTGAGACCCAACCTCAACCAGTTTTGACCAACCCAGATCACGATAATATTGTACACTGAGCCTACTACACCAAAGACCCTTGACCAACCAAATTTAGACTCCCAATTTTTAATTAAATTAAATTAGAAACACCGTTACATTAATTAAGAATTAATTAATGTGGTGACCTAACCTAAATTAAATTAGACCTAACTCCAACCCAAACCCACATCCACACCCACAAGCCTCATACAAAATACCATACACCACCCTAGTCCAATGAGGAACACCAAACATGGTATTTATTTACATTAAATCCCTAATTCTAATTATTGTGCAAATACCAAATTGTTTAGGGGCCTAATTGCAAAATTGCAATGAGGTGTCCCCCTCTCATTGGCCCAAACCATCATGGAGAAAAGCATTGGTCATGACCAATCATATGCATTTGATTTCCCCCCTTTCCTATGTACCTACATCACTTTATGTAGGGCACATCATGGCTCTACATTTCAAATGACTAAATCCTAGCCCTTCCCTCAACATGTAGAAGCTTCCCCAACTCCCCAAAACCCTCCTACAGCCGGCCCTAATCCCTAGGCAGCCCCCCTCACTCTCTCTCCTACATATACATGCATTAGTACTCATTAAAAGAAAAACAAAACCCTAAAAATACCCAAAACCCCATTTTCCCCAAACCAAACCCATCCTTCAGCCGACCCCAACTTCACTTCCCCGAGCCCGACGCCGGCCAAGTGCAACCACCAGACGTCACCACACAGACCCGACACCTTCGCCGGACCGTCCCCCCATCTGCCACCACCGCCAACCACCACTACGCCGCCGGCAGCCACCTCCCCACCGACATCCCCAACCCGATTGCTCCCTCCCACAGTGCACAGCCGACCACCCCATCGTCTCGTACTCCGCCACCACCGTACCTCCGGCCACCAAACTACACCGAGCCCTCCCCCAGCCAGTCCTCTTCCTCCCCATAAATTTTTAGCCGACGACGTCGACGCACCGGAGAGTTCTCGCCCCCGCAGCGCTGGAGCTGTGCTGAACCGCTGCTGCTGCCGACCCCTCCCCGCGCGACGCCGGAGCGCCGTCCGGCCACCCCCGCCGGCGACGATCCACCACCGGACTCCCCTCGACCCGAGCTTCGCTGAGGTACATCATTTTATGTATAAATACGGGTATTCGAGTACGTATTTAAGGCTGCAAGTATACATATATATAGTTTCATGTATTAATTTAAGTATTTAAATGCGTATTCAATATTAAATACTATATTTTGTATTTATCAGTATATATATCTAAAATACTCCTGTATAAATTCTGTAATATATATATATATATTTATTGTAATTAATATTATATATAATGGAAATTATATATGTGTATTTGTGTATGTATATAAGCATCTATTTTGTATAAATGTATATATTTATATGTAGATATATATAAATATATGTATGTATGTACAATGTATAAAATAGTAAGTTTTTAATATCAATCATAATAAAAGAAATTTCTGTGATTAAATATTATATAAAATATAATACTATTTTCTTAGTATATTTACGTATTAATACTTATACATATGTAGCATGTATAAAATTATGTATGTATGTTCAATCTAGATGGATGTATATGTTTAAATATATAAATTTGTGTTATTACAAATTATGTACAGATATTTAATAGGTGTATTGTTAGTATATACTAATTAATACATAAGTGCTATTTTTGTACTAATGAACAAATATAATATTTTATTTAAAATAATTAAATATGATATAGTGTATATGTATATGTTAGTGTTAGCTATATATACATATAGGTCCGACCCTTGTCAGCTGTAGATACAAACAGTCTGTCTTAGTCGTGCTTTTGTAGCGACTAATTTGGTCATTACTATATCCTATATAGGATTGCTGGACACTACTACCGAGGCATCAGGAGCAGGGCTTTGGATTTTGCAGCTACCCGGGACAGAAAAGTATACCTTGCCTTGTTGTACTGTTTAAATTCAATTATTGTTGGTTACATATTTATTCATTATATAAATGTGCGCGTCCGAGCAGACTCGGATGCAGTCAACGAAGGCGTTGAGTTAGGAGTAGTATCTGACTTAGTGTCTAGTAGACCCACCTAAAGTTGTGAAGTTATTGATATAACTTTCCAGTCCTTGACCCGTATCATTACACGTCACAGAGTGAGTTCATGTAGGGACGCGTGCCTCATGCGCGACTGGCCATCAGTATGAGCAACACGTGTAGCGGTATGTAGCTCAGTTATTTATTTCATAGAGACTTGCATCATAGTATGAGATGTCCACTCGTTTTCACGATTTGTACATCTACATTGGGCGGGAAAGACATCTAGTAGGTGTATGGGACACCCCCCCTGATATATACTCAAGTTACCATGCTCTTCGGAGATGGGGATTACGGTATATATAGCGAGTTACCATGCTCTTATGAGATGGGGAGTTGCAACATATTTCGGGTTACCATGCTCTTCGGAGATGGGGAGTTGCAACATATTTCGGGTTACCATGCTCTTCGGAGATGGGGAGTTGCAATATGTTTCAAGTTACCATGCTCTTAGGAGATGGGGATAGCATCAATGCCCTTAAACGGGGGCATATGTGGCATATACTAGCCAGTCCCGACGATTGGTGAATTACGTCAGCATATGTCTGAGCCTACACATTCCCATACGTACTACCAGGTCCTTAAATTGCATTCACTTAGATGGTTAGCACACCCCCCCTTTATTTACTCAGTACTTACTTTATGGCATGTATTTTTTGTATCTTGTTACGTCCCTCTGAGGACCTGGTTCCCTTCCAGGTTGTTTGTGCAGTTGCAGGATACTTGATCTGATAGAGTGTGGACATCATTGCAGGTATATTTACATTTCCAGCTTTTTCAGTCTTGTATTACTTCCATTTTATTCTGCTTATATAGCCTAGTGTTTATAGACCTATATTGTTCTTCTGGTCTATTCGAACGGATGTGTTATTGGGCTGCAGACTGATGATGCGTATCGTTCTTTCTTGAGATTACTTATCCTGGATTGAGATCTAGATTTAGTTGTTGTATATTAGCAATAGATTATTACTTGGATCACTTGACCATGGACAGCGTAAGTGCACTTCGTCGGGTCCATTAAATTGGAAAGCCCTACGGAGTCGTACCAGCTGGCCATTGCCACGTGTCTGGTCTCATAGATTTTGGGACTGGGGCGTGACACTTGACGTATGCCGAACAACCTGTGTAAAATTTGGACCATAAAGAAAAGTTGCTTCAAAGTCACTCGGTTCCTCTCGTGCGCGTGCTTTAGCGAAATCATTCGGTTGAATAATCCACTTGGGAGCTTGAATCTGAGATGAGGGAAAGGTTTCCCTCATTATTTCCTAGTGGTAGGTTCTATTCCTAAGTTTCGTGGACAAAACTTCCAATTAGTTGGGTAGGATGTGGTGCCCCGTTCCCCCTATTCGGGGAGCGCGTCTAAGAAATACAAGACGGTATCGTTTGATCGGGATAGATTAAAATAAGAATTCATCCTCATTATGGATTTGCTTCTTCGGAATCGATTCCCATATTTAGTGGACCGTGCCCCCAGGATCGACTTAGCGGCAGAGTCAGGAGGGACCTCTCCGCTGCATCTTTTGTTGCCTCGGTTTTCGCTCTCGCTTGTTGCTTTCGTGCCTTGAGTTGGTTTTTGGATTTGCTTGCATTTTCTTGAACGGTTTCAATAGATTTCATTATTTTCGTTCGTTGAACTGCACTTCAATTCCGATATTGGAAAGAGTGGAAGAGGTATTAATCAGCTCTTCGTGGCAATGCAGGTGAACAAGCAGTAGGCAACGCTCGGACGGACTCCTGAAGCACCTCTTTCCTTCTTCCTTCCAACACACTTGTGAGTGGCTTATATTCGATTCATTTGGCCATTCTGCCAAGTCTTCAAACCTAAAAATCTTACATTCTTGTTTTACCCGATCAAACGATACCAAGTAATAACTAAAAGATGTCAAGATAAAAAGGGAATAGACTTGGATTATTATGCTTGTCAATCAAACTTGTGAATGGTTACTTATTTGCATGCTTGTTCGTTTGGAATGTTCATCATATGCATAAATACAAGTTAGAATGTATACTCTTCTTTAAATTATGCTATGGATAGAAATTATCCTACAATGTAACAAACTGATCAAGAGACTATGCAAAATAATTCATGTAATGCCACCAGTTTTGTACTCATGTTGCCTCAAATTTTGAATGAATTGATAACATATTATAAACTCCGTTTGATCATGGACAACTTGTGCACAAGGTCAATGGTTCCTACGGACGGTTGTTGGGGCACTGGTACCGATCCGATCCGAACGAAAATCCAAGATAGTCGCATGTTTAACTGGACGATTGGCCTGCAATGTCCATAATCATAGTGTTACATGTCATTTCATCCTTGTACTATACTCGTCCCTTGAAGCATACGCCAGTGATCCCCTCATATATTTAAAACTGTTATAAACTAACTTGTGTCTTCGTGGTAGGAAAGGAGATGGTAAGTTTTGTGCAGGTAGTTCTGACGGGCAGGTAAAAGTCATCGAACGATGGCATATTTTATTTCAGTAGTTCCATATATATACTGCTTGCTTGTAAAATGAACTAAGGCAAGATAGAAAGACCACAAATAAATATGCATGCTTCATCTAAACAACGTGTTGATTGGTATAGTTGGGTTAGCTTGCCTTCACCTGTACATTTCGATGTACTGACCCTCGTTGAAATATGTTCCCCGCACTAAGGAGAACCGAGCGAGGAGCTGAAGTCATCCCCCAATCCAGTCCAGCTTGTAGGTGCGTCTTGATCATGCCACCTTTTGAAGTATTCTGAAACAAGCAGCTAGCAACCCAACACAATGCAGCTCCGAGGGAAAGCCATTGTCCCGCCAGGAGGTCTTATATTTTAAAGTTTAGTAAAGGATGTAATATACAGGACAACTATCTTATTTTGTGTCAAAACTTTGTAAGCCAGTGCGGCAACCCTTATGACTCGTTTAAGAGTTTGTAATAGATGTTCATTATCAATAAAGAGAACTTTTCCATGTTACAACTTGTGTTTTCAATTTATCTGCGTACTCTGAATATGTGCTCGCTATGCAAAATACGGTAGTCTTGTGCGGTGCGCAACCTAGGCCCGTATTGCGTCACGCCCGGGGGACGACTATCGATTCCACGGAATCGGGGCGTGACATATTGTCGATTGGAAGGTTGGATGAAGAGGGTTTCTTCAACCTCTTCTGGAACGGTTAGTAGAAGTTTTCCAAAGGTTCGATGGTGATTGACAAAGGAAGCAAGAAGTTCGAACTCTATTATATTAAAGGAAGCGCACATGGGGAACATGAGGTGAACGTAGCAACTGATGCATCTACTGAGTTGTGGCACAGGTGGCTCAGCCATATCAGCGAGAAGGGGATGAGCTACTTGGTGAACAAGAAGGTGATTCCAGGGCTAAAGTCTACAAAATTGGACAGATGTACTCACAGTTTAGCGAAAAATTAAAATATGGTATCTTTCCAAAGTCACCCAAGTTCAAGGAAGCCGACGTTTCTCGAGTTGATTCACTCCTATATCTGCGGTCCTATGAAGGTAAAGTCCATTGGTGGTGTTTTCTATTTTGTGACTTTTATTAATGATTGTTCCAGGAAGGTTTGGGTCTATGCCATAAAGGCTAAGGATCAGGTGTTGCCCACTTTCAAAGAGTTTCAGGCCTATGTTGAAAGGTAGACGGGCAAGAAGATGCTATATATTCGGTCGGACAATGGCTATGAGTATATCGATCCCTTTGATGCTTATTATAGAGGGCAAGAGATACGACACCAGAAGACTCCACCAAAAGTATCGCAGCTCAATGGTGTAGCGGAGCGTATGAACATGACGCTGATGGGGAGGGTGAGATATTTTATGTTAGAAGCAAACTTGTCGGACAACTATTGGGGTGAGGCACTTTACACTGCTGCTTAAGTTATTAATATAGAAGCATAGAAAATATGGATCCATACAACCAACATCCGTACGCATCATGACAAAACTTAGCAAAAATGGGATCGTATAGTTACCATGTGACCCAGAAAAGCTAAATTCATGCGACCCAAACAGCCGAAGCAAATCTTGACCGCAAATGGACCTCACATGATGTCCTAACAGCCAGATCAAGTCTGAGACAAAATTATGATAGGAAGGATTCTCTGAACGCCTTGAAAGACAAAACCTTACTAAAAGACAAAATTTTCAAGGAGTGTGCAGCACCACGTGTACAACACGACAAAAGATGCCTTGCGGCTCTGGCCCATGCGTTCCATGCGTCTCTGACCGCCATACAGTCCATGCGTCCCAGATTCCATGGGTCCCATACGTCTTTGGCCGCCAGGCAGTCCAGGCATCCCATGCGTATCTGGGCCATGCGGTCCAGACTCCAAACATCCCATGCGTCGATGGCCGCCATGCAACCCAAGCGTCCCAGATTTCATGCGTCTCATGTGTTTCTGGACGCATGCGTCCCAAACGCCATACAGACCAAATTATGCTGTTACAACTGAAGTGATTCTCTCTAACCAAATAGCAATAACGTGTCCATTTGAACAAGTCACGCCTACAATAGTTAAGAACCACCCAGATACTCAACAAATAATAAAATTCCAACAAATATCAATATTATAGCAGAGCCCGAATTTGCGTGCTTGGATGTAGCTCCCATCCGTTAAGAGGGGACACGTGGCAGACTCCCACTATCCATACGACCCAAAATCTATGCGGCCACAAGTATGGCTATAAATAGTAGAGTACCACACCAGAACACAGGGCTGGCTATATGCGAATCTACACTCGAGCAAGAGAGAAAAGCTTCCGTATCGGATCGTCCATGGAGTAAAGAGATTGCTACAGTTCTTACCCTCCATCATCACCCCCCAAAACACAAAATTTGTACTTAGATTGTCTGTTTAGGACTCCTCTCTATACTCACTTTAGTTTGTTTAATTAAATCAAGTTTCTTTTTAAACTTTTATATTTAATAGCAAACAAGATGGAGACTCTGCTGGGTACAACCTTCTCCTCTAATGAGAAGTTGGCGACGCAGTCCGATGCGGCCAAGCTCGACTCAATACAAAGGATACAGGTAGTTTGCTTCGACCAACAGGTATTCGAGGAAGTATAATCTAAAGGAAGTGCTAATCCTTCGTCAATACTAGCCAAGCCTAAGAGGACCCGCAGGACGTGGGTAGGAAAGGCCGCTGTGCCTCGCCCAACTATTGAGCAGGAGTTTCCCGTCTTTTTTTCTGTTGATGATGATGGTCGTCAGGCAAACACCCAGGATGTCCACGTCCGTGCGGCATCCCCGTCTGATGCAAAAATTGCTCGAAACCCAGACTCTAGCAGAGAAAAGGATTACGATGCCAGATTTTCTGGTGCTGAGATGGGTTCTATGCGGCCAAGAAGGATGCCGCATAATATTGGACATGCGATATCAGCTTACAGCCGTAGGCAGACGACCGCATGCGGCCTCGACAACAATATAACATCTATTTTTGACCGTACCTCCTGCAACGCAGATCCTATGCGGCTCGATAAGAATGGCGAATACAAAAACCTAGACTCTTTGTACTACGCACCCGTGGGTGCTATGTCAAAGAAGCCTAGGGCAGTGCGAGCTCTTCAGATCAAACAACTAAACACTTAGCTGACCGTCTACAACAAGGTTAACCATTACACGGGCCCTTGATGGGAAGTTATATAAGATCGCCTCGTACGTCCAGCCCGCAGCAAAAAAATGGACAGCGTCAGTCTCAAAATTCTTTCGCTAATGATCCGAGGGAAGTTCTTGTACGAACCACGGATCATGGAGCAAATACAATACCTATGCACCCGTGCATCGGTCCATCCGGGCCCACAAATAGGGTACAAAGGTGGAACAACCCTTGCTTGACTTACGTAATGTGATCAATCACAAGTACAAGGTGAGGGAAAAAACTGTGGCTGGTAAAATGCCCTCTCCTGGGCATCACTGTGTCAAGATCATTATCAATTATTACTGTAACAAAGTGGCAACACCTACAAGAAGGCAGTCGACCTTCCAACGATAATACCAGAAAGTATCTATCCGACAATAACCCGAAGATCAGGTATAAGTACCAGAGGTGGAGGATCTGCCCTTCACCTTATGCTACTTGACTCGAAAGCTTTCCGCCACCAAAGGAGGAAAGAAGTCAAGTACCTCCAGTCCATTGCACTCTGCCAGTGTGTTACAAAGGCGACTACCAGAAGGGTTAATAATGGGACCTGCGAAGGCATTTTCCAAGGTACCCGCTCAAGGAAGAAATTGTCAACTACTAGGGGTAGTTATTCCTCATAACCCTTGGAGGTAGCCCAAGCTGAGGGTAGTATTCCCCTCGACTTAAGCAATAACCAGCGTTCGGAGAAGAGAACGATTCCCAAGGAACGGACTCCGAGATCCCTGGTGGTAGCTCCCCTCTCTAGGTTGATGTAGCCTCCTACGTTGGGGGTAGTTTTACTTCTGAGTTCGAAGAGGAGACGACATTGCCAGCTTTCCTTAATGACTACTCTCGCCAGTAGTCTGAGACAAAAGTATGACATTCACTGTTCTATCCATCTCTCCCCATGTGAGGATGGTATACATGGCCGAGGAAGACCATGAAGGCCCCATCGACCGCCAATACCTCAAGACCCTTGAGGCCATGATGCAGACGATGGGTGCATCAATGCATGTCTTAACCTAGACTATGCTGGAAATTAAAGCAAATATGGATTATCAACCAACAAGGACCCCTGGATAAGCAAACTTGGACCCTGGGACCAACAGGGATTCAAACACAAACACCCCATCCATAGGCAATAATCCTCACCTGCCTGGATCGTCTGCCCCTTTTGCAGGAGATGAGGTCAAGGAAGCAATAAAGGAGGTCCGAGAAATTCGGGCTTGCCTCGACTCTATGGAAATCGGAACTCACTCCGCGATCTTGGGGTACAACAACATACACGATAGAATAGAGGGATGTACCGTATCCGCCCAAATACAAGCCCTTCAAGATAAACATATTTGATGGAAAATCCTCTCCTCGTCGGTTCATGAGTTACTTCAAGATTATAATGGGACACCTAACCCGCAACGATGCTATCCTTACCAGAATCTTCGTCGGGACATTTACGAGGGTAGATTTTGACTGGTTCTACAGTATCGAAGATAATTGCATCTGATCATTCGATAACCACAAGCGCCTGTTCCTTAACAGATTCTATGAGACGGGAAATAAAATGACAATATCCTCTCTGATGGTTGTAGCCTAGGAAGAAAAGGAACTGACACAAAATTACATCGAGCAGTTCCGAACAACAACTCTATGGTTGCCCCCCAGCAATCTCGAGGCCATACTAATGGAGATGTGCCAAAAAAATATGCTTTCGGCGGTCAGCCTCTGGATGCGTGATAGATTGTTCAAAGACTGGATGGTATTCATTATAAGAGCTGTCAACGTTGAAAAGAAACTCAAAGACGTCCAGCACTTGGGAATCTATATCCCTACTTTCGAGGAAAAGGATAAGCGCCCAGCAATAGCAACAACAACAATAGCAGTAACAACAATCGCGATGCGAAAGAGAAGCAAGCCATGGACGCTAATGTAACCAAGAAACTTGAGCAAAAGTAGGCAGAGGCTCCAAAATCAAAGGAGACCTATTATTTTGAATACGGTGATATCAAGCCCATCTTCGACATGATGATGTATGGAGGTAAAATTTGCCTCCCAGACTTCAAATGTTAGCATAAAGCGGAAGAGATAAACAACCCAAAGTACTGTCACTTCCACCGGTATGTTTACCACCCGAAGCAGGAGTGCTACACCTTGAAGCAATACATCCAATGACTGATCGATACCAAGGATCTCTCCCTGGATTTCGACGATGTAACGGTTGCCGCTAACATGATGTCCCTCTAGTTTGGAAACTTCTCACCGACGGAAGCACATGATGGAGTCACACCGATCCCAAGGGCAACAATGGAGGTAGTCAATATTCCTCTAGCTCACGACCAAGCAGCCGGGCTGACACCTCTTAATACCCCTCGGGGTGAGATCACATGGGTCCACCTAGATCTGGTCCCAGACTTGACGTAACAAGCCGCACCTTCTGCCGTCAGGCCTAAAACACGAAAAACTAAGCCGTTGCATAAGAAAACGGCTCAGGGATTGGAAAAGTCCTACAATTTAATGTCTTGGCTCAACTCGCCAATACCCCAACAAAGTTGTCATTATTTGAGATTCTTCGGCTTTCTATAGACACTCGAGCTGCCCTGAGGTAGGTATTATAAATTGCCGACACCTATCTAGCACAGATCAAGCCACCAGCTAAAGATCCGACGACATGGTCCCATTGTAATAACGTTACGGATGCAGTACACAATATTATATTCTTGCAACAAGACATGTTGCTTAAGAATAACAAGCATGATCGTCCCATGTACTACACGGGATATATTGGTGCTATAAAGGTGGACCGAATGCACATTAACCCCGGTTCATCAATCATTATCATCCCAAGGAGTCTGTTGCAAACCTTTGGCAACCCAATGCACCGCCTTATAGATACCAATAATGCCATTTGTGGTTATTGTAAACCCCCTCACCCAAAATTATGCCTACTTGGCTTAGATAGAGAAACTAGGGCTAGTTTGTATCCAATTAGAAATAGAACACGGCAGTTTTATTTAATTATAAAGTATTTATGTCACATGGTGCACATTACCGTTGCTTTGATATTTGGAGCACTACACTAGCCATTGCCTTCCTACAAATTTTACATCCTTGTCCTAGACGTGCCAGTCATCCATTCTGACATTTGTGTAACTTATAATTATGCTCTCTTGTGCTATATTTTAGTCGCACAATATTCGTCGCAGACATTATTATTTAATTCTAAATAATTCCAACTTTGTATCGTTGTACGTTCCAATCAAAATTGGAGACACAATCTTGATCCGTTACATGCACCCAATTTATGATAATATTCTATTTTGAGTCCCCTATGTCCATGACACTTGTATCCCACCTAATTTTAGTCCCATGTACTCCTAATTACTTCCAGAACACCTTGCGCATTAATTTTAATCAAATTAATCCAATTTCCATCTTTGTACAATTTTCCAATTATTGGGCGCTTTTATGCAAAAATGTATTAAGGTGTCCACACCATTGGATAATACATGAAGAAATCCATTTTTCCCCTTCATACGAATTTTTTCTATAATTTTCGGAATATCTAATGCGCAACATTGCCCCTCATGAACCCTATTCTTCCATTTTAAACAATGTAAATTATAGCCCTCCAACATCCCCATGTCATGCCAAGGCCCAATCCCAAAGGTGTTGACCAAGCCCAAACCTCTAGGTCAACCCAACCCTACAACTTTGCATATATAAATACAATATTTAATTCCTTTTATTTTCCTTTTCTATTTCAACCAATACATTAGCCGGCATACCCATGTCCCTCTCCCAGTTCACCTCCTTCAACCAGCCGATCCCAGTCGAGACTCGCCGGAGCAACCTCGTCAACGTCAATACCCGACTGCCTCGCCGTTCCCATCCATCCCGCTCGGGAACCCCTCACCGGAAGCCTCGCTGCCACCCGCCAACAGCAGCCAACACCGACCCTCCCTGCTTGTTGAGTCGCCAAAGATCCTCCGCCTGAGCACCTGAGACCTCGCCATCCCTCCGCTTGGACCATCGTCGTCCCTGCTAAATCGCTCCTCAACGACCGGAGTAACTACCACACCACAGCAACACCATCGCCACCCGACCTCTTCTCCTCCTCCTCCTCGCCGGAGTCGACACAGCAGCCACGACCGCTGTTGAACCGCCTTGCCACCACCACCGTTCACCTCCCCGCCTGAATGCAGTCAACCACCACCTCTTCCCATCATCATCTACACAACGACATCCCTCGCTGACCTGAACCCGACCATCACCTCCGCCATCCCGACTTCCCTTCATCCTCACCGGCCTTTCTCCTTCCACAGTTTGCCGAGCACGACCACCTCTCCCCTGAACACCACCGTTCACCACCCAGAACCACCACCAGTGTCTCCTTCTCCACCCTGCACCACCTTCTTCTCCGGTTCATCACCACTGCCAGCCAGAGCCTCCTCTTCTTCCCTCCTCCGTCTGACCTCAACCCAACTCCACCCTGACCTCCTCCTTCTCCCTGTCCTCCTCCTCTTTGCCGGAGCTCCCCCCTGGCCGAAATAGTAGCACCATCAATACCGCCATCATCCCTAACATTATCACCATTATCAACTCACCATTATCACCTTATCCTCATAATCTTCACCATTATCACCTGATCATCATCATAATCTTCACCATTATTACCTCATCATCATCATAATCTTCACTATCATTACAATCATCATCATCCTTAATCATCACCATCATCATCATCATCATCACCCCATTATCACCATCTCATCATCATCATCACCAATACCTTAACCCTAATCATCACATCTTCATTATCCGTAATCATCATCAACACCCTCGTCGTCATAGTCGTCATCATCGTCACAGTCATCCCCGTGCGTGCACCCCGATGTTCAAACCTATCATTCTTCTACTTTTTATGTGTGTATGTGTGTATGCCAGTAGGACATCAGTATTTCGTTACCACAGTTAGTTGACATTAGACCCTGAGTTGGTAAACCCAACTCGCGTTCGTGTACGTACGCGTGTGCGTGTATACTATTCATTGGTATATATAGTTATATATATATTTATTATATGTATTCAATGGGTATGTATATAAATTATTGGTTATATTGTTATATAAATATATGGATATATATATAATTAGGTAATTAGATGATAATAATAATTAGGACTATATATATTTAGATTGTACGACCCTAGGATACTGTGGAATGTCCCGTATTTACCTTGACCATGTTGACCCTAAGAACTTATGAATTGTCTGCCTCGCATACACCAACGTACTGGCTAGACAAATATTAGTTGACTGTCTATTTTCACAAGTATTTGAAGATGCGACTCCCGCAATTAGATGCACAATTGACCGTGTTAATTGACCAGTGTCACCCCTAGCGTACCCTCTGAGTCCAGTGTATTATGGTTGTGTATGTGCTAGTTTAATGACTGATGTTATATTGTATTATATTATATGTATATAGGACCTATTGGATTGTTCTGCGCAACTTCAGGAGTAGATTATTGATACTACATAGCTTTCTTGCCAGACAAGTATACCTTGCCATTGTACTTTTATTCATATTCCATATGTTGCATGCATCTTTATCTTCTGTCATTAGTTCATATATTTTAACTGCTATATAAAATGCGCATCCAAGGAAACTTGGGTGCAATGACGGTGTCGTCGTGATTTGTTTTTATTATATATGCATTGACCTTGTTTATGAGACCGCCCCATTATCATGAAGCATCATTAGGTTTCATTGGCCGTGATACAGCTGTTACACGAGTGTGAGTCTCATATAGATCACGGACAGCGTGATAGGTCTGGCCTCCTGTACGTATGGGCCGTGCGTTAGGGATAACTACTGTTAGAAACTTTGCATGCTAGAAGACTTAGCAGTTATTAGTAGTCCATGGACATAGCCTATTGTAGTACGGTGGTCCAATCCTTGTTCTTGTTTGGTTGCAGGGTTGGGCTATTGTACTAAAGATAGGCTATGAACCAAATCGTATCATGGATATGACATGCTTAGAGCATTGGGTGGGGAGAATAACAAGTACGGCATTTGGGCTCCTTTGCACTTTCTTTTTTATGTAACCCGTACGCTCCGCCAGTGATACGCGGTCGTGATGAACCCTATATTACCTGACGGCCTCTGCCGTTCAAAAGACGACACGCTTCGTAGGCCGCTGATTCTCTGAGAGAATTATGCCGATCCTATTTTATGGCCAGATAGCCCACTTGTAAGAAAGTTGTTCCCAAACTGCATTCATATAGACGGTTAGGCGACCCATTGGATGTTTATTCAGTACTTTATTGGCATGCTATTATATATCTTGTTATGTCCCTCTGAGGACCTGGTCCCTTTCCAGGTGTAGATGTTCATGAGTATTCGTAGGAGCGCAGATCCGGACTGGTTACTTTATATTTTAAGGAGGTCTCCACTTCGAGCCCCATGATTGTTAGTTGATATTCTTATATTGTGTTTGTTGTGTTGCACTTATATATTCTAGTTTGGTAGTGATTTGTTTCCATCCAACTATCATCTTTAGATACTTTATATTGAGATCAAGTTTCATAAATATTGGTTATTTATTTATATTTGATTTTCTATGGATGAGATTTAGATTATACCATGTGACTTGTGATAGTTTTACCACTTTTGAATTATTGTTCATTATACAACGTACGCATGTGTTATGGTTTCCATATATTGGAGTTGTCATATACATGCGGCTGACATGCTTATGTGTCTTAGTCCTACGTATTTTGGGGCTGGGGCATGACATATTTTTAGTGGTGGCCCATGCAGGTCGAAAGTATATTGTCTCGGTTACATTACTGTACCGAGCAAGCCTGCACCTAGGATTAGAATATAGGATCTCATCCACAATTGACTATGACTTTTCTTTATTCCAATCCGTTCTATTCGAATAACTGCATCCTGCTTGATTCATATGCTTTCCTAATAGTTCCTTGAGTATAGCCTCTCCTAGAATATAGGAATCCCTGTTGTTAGGATAATAATTAGGGTAATATTTCTATTAAGAATACAACTAGGATATTAATGCATCACTAAGTTAGAATACTTAATGAACCCTAGAATCCCTTACCTATAGGTTGATTTACCATCACCCCTTGATATATTTTTGAATGACTTGAGAGTAGTATAAATACTACTAGGATTAGTTTAAAATTTGACCATAGTGTTTGACCCTAGTATTGAGGAACCAATAGAAATCCAAGGTTAAATATTAGGACTAACCTAGCTTTTCATGGTGAGATAGTACTAGAGAACTACAACTTTAGCTTCTTGTCTTATAGTAGCCGAACAATACCTTAGGAAGCCAAGAGGAATGAATATAATATTTTTCTCGATCATACCTCGAACATAGAGACTAGCATGCCACTTTCCCTTAAGAAACCATAATATTATCTAGAGTCCCTCTATTTTTATTTTATACCTTGTTCCTCTGAAAACCTTAGCGCTCGCTATTTGTGCGATGATTAATTATGCTTTTCTTTTCTTCATCTTGCAACTCATGCCACCTAATCCTTCTGATTGTAGACCGAGTAATTATATTCTATGTTAGGATATATAGTTTGCTAAGGTTATAGTTGTAATCTTGAATTTTGAATTTCTGTGCTTGGTAGATAGAACTTGATAGTTGGGTATTCCTTTAGATTATAATTTTATTGTTATTCTTTAGTTTTAAATCACGTAATTTGTACCCATAACTCCATATAGATTATATCCTCTTTCACTTGAGAGCCAGTAACCCTTCCATTCTTAGTTTAATACTTTTGTTCTATGAACACTATGATTAAGACTTAAGAAGACCATTACCTATATAATGCAATATGATGCCTTAATAAGTACCAAAACCTTTTCTCGTAAACCCTAACAGGAGTTTCTACTTTATCTTTAAGACTGTCACAATATTAGTTAATTATTTTAAGTTGGGTAGTATGCCTCACAACCTAGTATCACATAGTCTTTGACCTATTTTTGAAGTGTAATTGAATAACCTTGACTATATGCTTGTATAAGAAGATAGTGTTTATTCAAACTGTAGGACTTAGAAGCCCATACCCCTAATTGGTCGACTAGCGACTTAGACAAGGAGTTAGTATGACAATTGTAGAGACTGTAGAGTCTTATCTTTTGTGAACTTGAATTATTTTGTAACTTCTCTCATCATAATCTAGCGTACTTGTATTTTCTGAACTACCTTGACTTATGCTGCTATTATAGCCTAGTTTTTCAAGATAAATCTTTTATCGAGCTTGTTCATGACATATGTGTTATTGGTGCCTGATCAACCATACTAATACAATTGTCTAATCAGAATCAGTGTATTAAGGTCTAGCTAACCTTAGTGTGCCTGGTTCGCTCTTCGCATGACTACTTATATGGATTGAGATAAAAATTGACTTAGCTCTTAGACGAATGTACTTGCCCTCTAGACATGTCTGAGCGTATCGTATCAGTTACATAACTGTACTGATACGAGTATGCGAATAAGAAATTACCAAATAGGATTTCAATCCACAACTGCCTTGACAATTCCTATTTGAATTCTTTAAACGCCTTGATCCCCAAACTTCTATTCTATTACCTTCCCCTTGAACTCTTTATTATTGTTTTCCATCTTCTCTTATTTCGGAAAGACGAAACGCCATGCTTGGTATAAGTTTGATACACTGATAGTAATAGATATACCCCATAGGCCAATCACATTACTAGATGACTATCTTTTATAATTGATTAAGGGCATATCATAGGTGATATGTTGGTATTAAAAACTTTGAGGATTGAATAACACGATTAAGTAATTTAAGGAATAATTTTCTTAGATGTATAGCCTATTGTGATAGATGGGTAAATTCTAAGTTGGGTAAAAATTGCATTATTAAACTTGAGGTGAATTCTTTTAGATAGTGACCAAGTAAGATTAGATAGAGACAAACCCTACCCTATTTTAATTTTGAGGACGAAATTATTTTAAGTTGGGTAGATTGTAAACCCCCTCACCAAAATTAGGCCTACTTGGCTTAGATAGAGAAACTAGGGCTAGTTTGTATCCAATTAGAAATAGAAACGACAGTTTTATTTAATTATAAAGTATTTATGTCACATAGTGCACCTTACCGTTGCTTCGATAATTGGAGCACTACACTAGCCATTGCCTTCCTACAAATTTCACATCCTTGTCCTAGACGTACCAGTCATCCATTCTGACCTTTGTGTAACCTATAATTATGCTCTCTTGTGCTACATTTTAGTCGCACAATATTCGTCGCAGACGTTATTATTTAATTCTAAATAATTCCAACTTTGTATCGTTGTTCCAACCGAAATTGGAGACACAATCTTGATCCGTTTCGTGCACCCCAATTTATGATAATATTCTATTCTGAGTCCCCTATGTCTATGATACTTGTGTCCCACCTAATTTTAGCCCCATGTACTCCTAATTACTTCCAGAACACTTTGCGCATTAATTTTAATTAAATTAATCAAATTTTCATCTTTGTGCAATTTTTTAATTATTAGGCGCTTTTATGCAAAAATGCATTAAGGTATCCATACCATTGGACAAGACATGAAGAAACCTATTTTCCCCTTCATACGAATTTTTTCCATAATTTTTGGAATATCCAACGCGCAACATCGCCCCTCATTAACCCTATCCTTGCATTTTAAATAATGTAAATTATAGCCCTCATCCCCATGTCATGCCAAGGCCCAATCCCAAAGGTGTTGACCAAGCCCAAACCTCTAGGTTAACCCAACCCTACACCTTTGCATATATAAATATAATATTTAATTCCTTTTCTTTTCTTTTTCTATTTCAACCAATACATTAGCCGATATCCCCATGTCCCTCTCCTTGTTCATCTCCTTCAACCCGCCGATCCCAGCCGAGACTCGTCGGAGCAACCTCGTCAACGTCAGGACCCGACCTCCTCGCCGTTTCCATCCATCCCGCTCGCCAACCCCTCACCGGAAGCCTCGCTGCCATCGGCCTACAGCAGCCAACACCGACCCTCCCTGCTCGCTGAGTCACCTGAGATCCTCCGCCTGAGCACCTGAGACCTCGCCATCCCTCCACCTGGACCACCGTCGTCCCTGCTGAACCGCTCCTCAACGACAGGAGTAACCACCACACCACAGCAACACCATCACCACCCGACCTCTTCTCCTCCTCCTCCTCCTTGTCGGAGTCGATATAGCAGCCACGACCATTGCTGAACCGCCTTGCCACCACCACCGTTTACCTCCCCGCCTGAATGTAGTCGACCACCACCTCTGTCCATCATCATCTACACCACGATATCCCTCGCAGACCTGAACTCGACCATCACCTCCGCCATCCCGACTTTTCTTCATCCTCACCGGCCTTCCTCCTTCCACAGTCCGCCGAGCACGACCACCTCTCCCCTGAACACCACTGTTCACCACCCAGAACCACCACCAGCGTCTCCTTCTCCACCCTGCACCACCTCCTTCTCCGGTTCATCACCACTGCCATCCCGAGCCTCCTCTTCTTCCCTCCTCCACCTGACCTTAACCTAGCTCCGCCCTGACCTCCTTCTGCTCCCTGTCCTCCTCCTCCTTACCGTACCTCTCCCCTGGCCGAAACAGTAGCACCATTAACACCGCCATCATCCCTAACATTATCACTATTATCAACTCACCATTATCACCTCATAATCTTCACCATTATCACCTCATCATCATAATAATCTTCACCATTATCACCTCATCATCATCATAATCTTCACCATCATTACAATCATCATCATCCTTAATCATCACCATCATCATCATCATCATCATCATCACCCCATCTTCACCATCTCATCATCATCATCACCAACACCCTAACCCTAATCATCCCTTAATCATATCTTCATCATCCGTAATCATCATCAACACCCTCGTCATCACTGTCATCCCCGTGCATGCACCCAAGATTCGATCCTGTCCCTCTTCTCCTTTTTATGTGTGCATGTGTGTATGCCAGTAGGACATCAGTATTTTGTTACCACAGTTAGTTTACATCAGACACTGAGTCAGTAAACCCAACTCGCGTTTGTGTACGTACACGTGTGCGTGTATACTATTTATTAGTATATATAGTTATATATATTTAGTATATGTATTCAATGGGTATGTATATAAATTATTGGTTATATTGTTATATAAATATATATGGCTATATATATATAAGTAGGTAATTAGATGATATTAATAATTACGACTATATATATTTAGACTGTACGACCTTAGGACACTATGGACTGTCCCGTATTTACCTTGACCAAATTGACCCTAGGAACTTGTGAATTGTCTGCCTCGCGTACACCGACATACTGGCTAGACAAGTGTTAGTTGACTGTCTATTTTTACAAGTATTTGTAGACGCGACACCCGCGCAATTAGACGCACAATTGACCGTGTTAGTTGACCAGTGTCACCCCTAGCGTACTCTCTGAGTCCAGTGTATTATGGTTGTGTTTGTACTAGTGTAATGAATGATATTGTATTGTATTATTTTATATGTATATAGGACCTATTGGATTGTTCTGCGCGACTTCAAGAGCAGATTATTGATACTATGCAGCTTTCTTGCCAGGCAAGTATACCTTGCCATTGTACTGTTATTCATATTCCATATGTTGCATGCAACTTTATCTTCTGTCATTAGTTCATATATTTTAACTGCTATATAAAATGCACGTCCAAGGAAACTTTGGTGCAACAACGGTGTCATCATGATTTATTTTTATTATGTATATGCATTGACCTAGTTTATGAGACCGCCCCAATATCATGAAGCATCATTAGGTTTTATTGGCCGTGATACAGCTGTTACACGAGTGTGAGTCTCATATAGATCATGGACTGCGTAACAGGTCTGGCCTCCAGTACGTATGGGCCGTGCGTTTGGGATAACTACTGTTAGAAACTTTGCATGCTAGAAGACTTAGCAGTTATTACTAGTCCATGGACATAGCCTATTGTAGTACGGTGGTCCAATCCTTGTCCTTGTTTGGTTGCAGGATTGGGCTATTTTACCAAAGATAGGCTATGAACCAAATTATGTCATGGATGTGACATGCTTAGAGCATGGGGTAGGGATTACAACAAGTATGGCATTTGGGCTCCTTTGCACTTTTTTTTTATGTAACCTGTACGCTCCGCCGGAGATACGCGGTCGTGATGACCCCTATATTACCTGGCGGCCTCTGCCGTTCAAAAGACGACATACTTTGTAGGCCCCTGATTCTTTGAGAGAATCTTGCCAATCCCATTTTATGGCCAGATAGCCCACTTGTCAGAAAGTTGTTCCCAAACTGCATTCACATAGACGGTTAGGCGACCCATTGGATGTTTATTCAGTACTTTATTGGCATGTTATTATGTATCTTGTTATGTCCCTCCGAGGACCTGGTCCCTTTCCAGGTGTAGATGTTCATGAGTATTCGCAGGAGCGCAGATCCGGACTGGTTACTTTATATTTCGAGGAGGCCTTCTATTCGAGCCCCGTGATTGTTAGTTGATATTCTTATATTGTGTTTATTGTGTTGCACTTATATATTCTAGTTTGGTAGTGAATTTATTTTCATCCATCTATCATCTTTAGATACTTTATATTGAGATATAGTTTCATAGGTATTGGTTATTTATTTATATTTAATTTTCTGTGGATAAGATTTAGATTATATCCTGTGATTTGTGATAGTTTTACCACTTATGAATTATTGTTTATTATACAGCGTACGCATGTGTTATGGTTTCCATATATTGGAGTTGCCATATACATGCGGCTGGCATGCTTACGTGTCCTAGTCCTACGTATTTGGGACTGGGGCGTGACAACTACAACGCAGGAAGAAGCTACCCTTTGGGCAGTATTCGCCTGAAGTGCCAGATCGGTGACCTAAAAACAAAGGTAACTTGCTACGTCATTGACGTAGATGTATCCTACAATATCTTGCTCGGACGCTCCATGATACACCAATATATGATCGTGCTGTCAACCCTGAAACAATGCTTAAAGTACATCGACGATCATGGCATTATCAGAATGGAGTTTGCAAACAATGACCCATTGAAGGGAGTCGAGACGTACTATTACGACGCTATCCACTACAAGCAAACCCTCCAAGACAAATATGGCAACGAGGTCGATAATGAGGCTGAGGTAACGACAACACCGAAGGAGCCCATGAGAACCCATCTCAAGGCTTGCACTCCCGACGCAGCTGCTTTCTTCATCGTCAAGTTGCACAGGAAGGCACCAGAATCTCTGGCACCTTCTACAATGTCCGAACCTCTGGTCGTTCTCCTTCATAGGCCAAATTGATCGTAGAAAAACAATCCTGCACCATCTGCTCCTTCCAAACCTCTGGTCGTTCACCTTCTAGGCAAAATTGATCGCATAAGAAGGATCTCGCACCATCTGTTCCTTCAGAATGTATGGTCATTCGTCTTTGCAGACCGCTAAAAGAAGACCCGGCCATAGTTGCAGCCTCCGAGCCTCTGGGGGTAAAACTGCACTGGAAGCCACTAATGTCTTTAGCCGTGCTAGGGGTAGCCCATGAGGATGACGAACTGGAAGAATATGTGTCTGCTCAAGCAAATATCCCTATCCTCGATGATATGATTCCTCCGAAAGAGATACCTTATTTTATCAATAAAGGGTTATCTTTGAATTATTTTGAGCGTACACATATCAACACATTGTACTCTATGGAGCACGATCTAGGCTTACATCTACAAGCACAGGTGACTACCACCTACGCAATAAACCATATCCTCCCTAGTCAAGGTTCTTACTTCACATTTCTAACAAGGAGGAGGAGAGACAAACCTATCATCTTCGGCAGGGTTGAATGCCCCGGTCCTTTACCCCGAAGGAAAAAGAGCTAAAACCCGACACCGACAAAATATAGCTCTATCGGTTCAGCGGTCAATCCAAACATATCATACAGAATATGGGTTATAACCTTAAAAACAACCGAGGTTTAAACTACGATAAGGGTCGACAGATGCCCCTGTATCTACCTGCTCTCATAGGCAAGCCCGAGGATTACTACCATAAAACCAAGCATGGCTTAGGGTACGTAATGCCTCCCATAACTCCCAAATTTTTAGACGAAGAATATGAGGTTTACTCCCACTCTTCGCAATCTTTCGCTTGGGACTCTGACGTCAGTGTCGAAGAGTTGCTCAAGCAAACATTATCTACCAACATGGTGTCAGCTGACCCTGAGAAAGACGACAAAGATCCACAGGAACTCCTTGAAGTAGAACTGTGGACCTAACGCCTTAAAGAATAATGGGAGATACGGCTCAAACAACGAGAACCTCCTATAGAGGACGAAGTCATGAGAGTCAATCTCGACGATGAATCCTTTCTTAAACCTATCTTCATCAGCAAAAGTCTATCCGAAAAAAATCGAGAATACGTACTGCAACTTATCAAGGAATACATCAATGTCTTTGCCTGGAGTTATGAAGACATTCTAGGGTTAGATCCTCAAATCGCGGTCCAAAAAGTCAATATTTTGCCTAATGCCAAACCGTTCAAGCAACAGCAACGTTAGTTCTGGCCAGATATAATAAATTCTATCAAAGTTGAATTTAACAAGCTTATAGTGAATGGCTTTATCCGTGAGGAACAATATTCCGATTGGGTAGCCAATATAGTGCCTGTTGTTGAGAAGAATGGAAAGGTTCAAATCTGCATTGACTTTCGTGATATGAATACAGCATGTCATAAGGACGAATTATCCCTTCCGATTATCGGCCTAATGATAGATAATACTTATGGTTTTGAGTGCAAGTCCTTCATGAACGGATTCTCAGGCTATAACCAAATCAAGATATTTTTCGACGACGAGAAGTATACATTATTTCGGACACCAATAGGAGTATACTGCTACACGGTCATACCTTTCATTCTAAAGAATGCAGGTGCTACATACCAGTGAGCTATGAGCACCATTTTCCGTGAACATCTGCGCAAGACAGTGGAATTCTATGTCGACGATATCGTCGTCAAGAGTCGTTCTAAAAATGATTACCTCCAAGACTTGAGGAATGTGTTTGACTTAATGCATGCACACCACCTCAAAATTAACCCTACCAAGTCCTTCCTGGGAGTCTCTAACAACAAATTCCTGGATTTCATCATCACTTCCTAGGGTATTCACATAGACCACGACAAGACCAAGGCTATCCTAGAAATGAGCCCACCAAAGAACCTCCTGGAACTCCGTGGCATTCAAGGGAGGCTGGCATACATCAGGAGGTTCATATAAAACCTCTCTGGACGTTGTCGGCCGTTCACCCAACTCATGAAGAAAGGTGTCTCCTTTCTCTAGGATAAAAAATGCCAATGCACGTTTGACGATATCAAGGAATACATATCAAACCCTCCTGTGTTGGTATCCCCGGTCATGGGAAAGCCCATCCTGCTCTATGTACGCGTGATAGAGCACTCTCTCGGTGCCCAGTTAGCTTAGAATAGTGATGCAGGCCATATACTACCTTAGTCGGATGATGGTCGGCACATAGCATAGATTCACCGTCGTTGAGAAGGAATGTTTTGCTCTAGTATTCGCTATTCAGAAAACTCGACATTATGTGGCTGGACAGACCATTCATGTAATCTCGTGAGTCAACTCCCTCAGGGTCCTCATGACCAAACCAGGGGCACTTAGTTCTCGCTTGGCTACCAGGGCAATACTATTATCTCCATATGATATGGTATTTGTCCTACAGAAGGCCATCAAGGGTCAAGCACTAGCCGACTTTCTGGCAGCCCACCTGGGTTCAAAAATATCAAAGCTCTATGAGCATATTCCAGACGAGGCAGCGGACTTCAACGTCACTTCACATGAAGCTGTTTGGCAAATGTTCTTTGAAGGCGCTTCAAGAGCATGTCCCAAAGACGGTATTATCGCTGGGCTCGGGATAGTGTTGATCTCCTCAAGCGGCCTTGTCATCAATCGTGCCTACTCTCTTACGAAACCGTGCTCCAATAATGTGGCATGAGTATAATGCCTTAATTATCAGGCTCCAACTTGCTAAACATGTTAGAATATAATACCTGGAGGCTTACGGTGATTCTCAGCTTACAGTCAAACAAGTCCAGGATGAGTATGAAGTCTGAAACGAAGACTTGATCCCCTACCATCAAGCTGTGCTTAGCATTATTGTAACTTTCGAGATATTCTTTAGAGAGCATGTCCCTCGGTTGCAAAACATTGAGGCTGACACCTTAGCCAGCCTCGCTACTTCCTGGGAAGTACCAAATAACACCCATCAGCTAATCGATTTATTCGGCTAAGAGCTGGTCTGTCCCAAGAGAAACCTATTCTTGTACCTCAGCTATGCAGCCGAGGTCGAGATTGATACTCATTATTGGAGGCTTCTATTCATTGACTATGCAGTCTATGGAGTTCTTCCCAAGAACCCGAAGGAGGCCACTTCAATCAGGAGATGCTCCCTCCGTTTGTATTACAATACGGAAACCAAAATATTGTATCGTCGGTCCTATGACGACCTTCTACTATGATGTTTTTTGAACACAAAAGCAAAACAAGCCCTCTGCGAAGCTTATGACGATGACTCTGGGCGCATCAACCCTGTCCGAAGCTACAAGACCGTCTTTGGAGAATGGGCTACTACTGGCCAACGATGGTAGTGGATGTTGGTGATTACGCGAGAAAATACCAGACATGCCAGATCCATACAGACTTCATCCACCAATCCTCAGAGTTTCTATACCCAACGGTATCATCTTGGTCGTTCGAAGCATGGGGGATGGACATCATCGGATCGATAACCCCACCTTTGTCTAAGGGGAATCGGTTTATCCTTGCCATCACCAATTACTTCACCAAGTCGGCAAAAGTTGATCCACTCGTCGAAGTAAAGATATCAAACGTGATAAGCTTCGTTAAGTATCTCATCATATATCACTTCGGCTTGCCTCGGAGGATCATCCACGATAATGGTCCATAATTCGCAAGTCATGCCTTCTATCATTTTTGTGACAATAACCGAATCTAAAATATAGCCTTCACGGTGAAGGACCGTAAGGCAACTCTAGAGGGGGGGTGAATAGAGTACAGTAGAATAATCTACCCAATTAAAAATTAAGCAGAGTGAAGGAAGTTATTAACTAGTAGTTTATATGCAAGACAGTAATGTAAAGCAGTAAGAGTAAGAGAGAGCAAATGCAAATACTGTGATGTATACTGGTTTTCCTCTGAGAGGACTAGTCTAGTCCCGAGAACTCAAGATTGGAGTTTTATCCACTATAATCACTAATAGTGAATCATAAGATTTGATCTGAAGGCTTGCCAACTTCTTAAAACAACGAGTTTCGATTCGAAGGCTCGTAACTTCACACACCACGAGTTTTGATATGAAGGCTCGCAACTTCACATATAACTGGGGCTTGGTGAACCAAGCTCTTTACAACTCTGTAAACTTCTAGACCGAGACCGCACTTAGCACTAGGAAGGCTAGGAGATGATCATGGAGATAAGAAAGTTTAGGATCTAAGGGTTTACTCACTATAGGATAGAATGATTGAGAATAGTAGAGTTAGTAAGAATATAAAAATCTAACTCTATTTATAGGTTATTACCAAACCGAGTTCGGCCAGAATTCGGTAGGGAATATATATATTTTGAACGTTGGAGGCCACAAAATCAGGGATATACCATCTAGATAATTTTATACTAAATAGGTGACCGAATTCGGCCGGGTTTGGTTTAACTATTTTAGGTATATCCAAGTTTGTATATGGACTAGTTTGGTGGATAGGTTCAAGATATTTTTGGCCTAATTTTTGGATGGATGGATTTTAGACTATTTGAGTGGACTGAGTTGCTTTCTAGTTGCCAGTGCGACTCAACTTATATAAGTCGTAGACTCAAATAAAATATAAGATTACATATGATAACCAAGATCACTATGATGACGTCAATCTTCTGAAATATTTGCTGACTTGAAGATGCATTTTTCCTTGTCGGCAATTCAGAGAAATCTTTTTAGTATAATGTCGTCTTTGGCTCATAGTCATATAGCATACGTCCATTACTGATCTTGCTTATTTCTTTCTGCAAGTACAAGTTAGACGAACAAGAAAATATAAAAAAGAAAATATAACATATCTGGACAATGCTGAGTTTAAGTAGAAGATACTATAGTGGTTGATCGATTACCATAATGATAAACTTAATCAATTAGCCATATTCTAAAACTCAACATAAACATTGGGCCAACAATCTCTTCCTTTTTTTATTATGGCAAATCAGTTAAGTTTAAGACAAATATAATCGATGCATATATCAAAAACAATAAGCATAAATCACTATAAGTATACTACTTAAACATACACTTAAATACTTAAACTTACTTCTCCCCCTTTGACATGATCAAAAAGAAGCTCCTCCGTAATAGGAGACAACTGATATTACCGAAGCTTGTACTTGTGCATAAGCTCCCCCGTAGTACATGAGACATTGGCAAATATGCACATATTTGACATATTTCTTCTCCTTAGTCAAAATATAAAGTTTATGGCACCCCCACAAATGAATAATATATCATATAGACAAGGTGAGTAACATAAAGCATATAATATGGTCATGTGGTAAATTAGGAGTAAGTAGCTAGAATATCACCATATGTAGAATAATGACATGCATATCATAACTATATACTTACCAATTGTAAACTAGATACCAATTATAGGAAACTAGATGCAGTACATTAATATAGAAACATTAGGTAACAATAATACACGAGAAGCATAAATAAACATGCATATTTAGTCATATGCAAGAGATAATTAAACAATTTCTCTCTAATATCATTGTAACTAGTCAAAGTCTAAACTCAAATTAAAACTTAGTGGCATAGTTTTGAAATAATTAGAAAAACCCAGTAGTTCTTACTAAAAGTCATAGTGTCACAGTCTATACTAAAAGTTGTCAACTTTAAATTCAAGGAGTAGGGCTCAGATCCACTGTTGTATTATGGAAACAATTGCAAATAGACCTTACAAATCATTATTCAATAAAGTTTTGATCATCTTGGGTTAGCTGTAGGGGTCGGATCCCAGTTAGCGGTGGCCACGAGGACACTTAAGTACCGTGTCGCTTAGCTATTTACGTATTTTTTTACAGAAGGGCCCTTTCGGGTTATAACCAAAAGTAATCTTAACTTTAAATAACTTAGATTTAATAGGTATATATGCTAATTATAACAACATACAATATTGAAATCTAGAATCCTAATTCTTGACGAATAAAGCTTACTAAAAGTTTATAAAGTATGTATAGACAATTGTGTCATACTAATAGAAAGTAAATAGCTCCATAGTGTAAACTAATCACTGAGGCTAATCAACTAGCCATGCTGAATAGAAGTAATTACAAGAAAATAAACTAAGTATGCCAGTATCACATCTCTCATTAATTTAAATAAATACCAACTAAAAGATACTAATAAGAGATATGCTTGATTCTTTAATTATAGCAATTCAAGAATAAATCAATTAACATGTTACCAAAGTGGCTCAAGTAGCCATATTTATGTTGGTGCAATTTTTTGGTAGATGACCTTTGTAGCTTTGCAATAACTAATATTTTCCTCGGTTCTAAATCCCGACACAAAGTGTTCTCCCTATATAATTAGGCAGAGACTTTGGTATCCAAGATTTGGATCAATATTTGTTAGCTTTAGGAACCCACTTATACATATTCATATTAACCAATTTTCTAGCCTTGCATTGATGTGAAATGTGTCATTTTAAACCACGATAATGACATATAGAATAGGCATTTATGTTGGGTATAGACGGATGAGTATGTGAAGTGGTGTGACATATCTTGCATGGATATTTATAATAAGATGCATGATTATGTGAAGTATGTTGTGTTCTACATGTATGATAGTGTGGAGCATTTGGTTTGCTTGCTGGTGTCTTGTTGTGACTGCTTTTTTGTTTAGCCACGTGACTCATGTTAGACTGAGTAGTACGTTTAATGACCTGCTTTCCCAATCTAATCTCTATTTTTTTAGAGGTGGCATATAAATCATCATATTTTGTAGTAAGAGCATCATTTCTAAATGAGACATTAGAGTACTTCTTCCTTACTTTTTTCCAAATCCTCCTTAAGTTTAGCATTTTCTTGATTGCTTTCATCAAAGCAGTCAAGTGCTTCTTGTAATCTAAGCTTAAGTTTGGGGATATCATCATAGTCGTCAAGAGAGGAATTATCTCAAGCTTTATTTAGTAAACAAGTAAGCTTTTCATTCTCAAGCAAATAAGATTTAATATCTTTTCTGGCTTGCTTATACTTATCCATAAGCTTCTTGTAATCTTCAAAATCATTAAAATTATCATATAATTCATCATAAGAAAACTCTTTAAGTAAAGGATTATCTTTTACCTCGTTAGTGGATACCGTTGAGCATATATTTATAGCATGTCGAGGGCTTTCTTCTTTCGAATCGCTAGCTTCACTTTCACACCAGATGCTTGTATTTACATATTTGCGAGATGAAGATTCTCCTTTGTTTGATCATTCATATCAATTCTCTCTTTTTTCTTTGGAGCAATCTTTCATCATGTGGCCTGGCCTTCTGCAGTTGTAGCAAATTGGTTCTTCTTCAAGATCTTTCTTCTTTTGGTACAATTTCATAAACTTCAAGAATTGTTTGATGAAGTTCCTAGAAATTTAGGCCAGATCCTCATTGTCTGAATCATCGTCGATTTCTTCATCTTCAGAAGCATCGTTGGAGGATCTTTTATGATGCCCCTTGAGTGCGATGGCCTTCTCTTTGGGAGTTGACTCTTCTTCGAGGTTGTTGAGGTCCAGCTCATGTGTCATTAGATTCTCCATGAGTATTTCCAATATTATTGTAGTAAGTTCGTTTCCTTCAATGATCACCTTTGCTTTTGGGTTTCAGTTCTTTTGAAGCCCTCTAAGCACCTTGCGTATCTTTTCATGGTTGTTGTACTCTTTGTCGAGAGAGGATAGAGGATTGACGATGTTAAGAAATCTTGTGAACATCTGAGTGATTGTCTCATTTGACTTTATCTTGAATGCCTCATATTCTTGTGTCAGTCTGCTTATCTTGTACTCCTTCACTTAAGTAGTTCCTTCACGAGTCACCTTGAGAAGTTTCCAGATCTCATGCAAAGTGGCACATATAGATACTCTGTTGAACTTTATATTATCTAAGGCAAAAAATAAATCATTAACAACTCTAGCATGAAGACTGAATTATTTCTTTTCTATATTAGTATACTTATCTTTAGGCTTATCTATGATATTACCATCTACAATAATCTTAACAGGCTTTTTGTAGCCGTCCTCAACTATTAACCAAATGTCAAAGTTTAGTGATCTAAGATAGAAACTCATACGTGTTTTCCAATAAGTGTAGTTGGTTCCACCAAATAGAGGTGGCCTATTTGTGGATTGGCCTTCACCATTGTTGGTGTGGATAGATCTAACGGTTGCCATAAGTCTCTTAGGATGTTAAGCCTATATCAACAGAACTAGCTCTGATACCAATTGAAGGAGCAATTAGTATGAGAAATAGTTCCTATATAAAGAGCACCTGCTCTGATACCAATTGAAGGAACAATTCGGTTCAGAAACTAAATAAGAGACTACCTGCTATGATACCAATTGAAGGAGCAATTCGGTTCAGAAACTAAATAAGAGACTACCTCTATGATACCAATTGAAGGAGAAATTATGATCAAAAACTAAATAAGATACTACCTGCTCTGATACCAATTGAAGGACCATAAGGCAACTCTAGAGGGGGTGAATAGAGTACAGCAGAATAATCTATCCAATTAAAAATTAAGCAGAGTGAAGGCAGTTATTAACTAGAAGTGTGTATATAAGACAGTAATGTAAGACAGTAATGTAAGAGAGAGAAAATGCAAACACCTTGATGTATACTGGTTTCCCTCTGAGAGGACTAGTCTAGTTCCGAGAACTCACGCTCAGAGTTTTATCCACTATAATCATCAATAATGAATCACAAGCTTTAATCTGAAGGCTTGCCTACTTCTTACAACCACGAGTTTTGATCCGAAGGCTCCAAACTTCACATAGAACTAGGCTAGATTAACCAAGCTCTTTATAACTCTGTAGACTTCTAGACCGAGACCGCATATGGTACTAGGAAGGCTAGGAGTTAATCTTGGAGATAAAAAAGTTTAGGCTCTAAGGGTTTACTCACTATAGGATAGAAAGATTGAGAATAGTTGAGTGAGTAAGAAAGTGAAAATCCAACTCTATTTATAAGTTATTACAAAATCGAGTTTGGCCAGAATTCGGTAGGGAATATTTAAATTTTTGAACGTTGGAGGCTACAAAATCAGGGTTACAACAACTGGATAATTTTATACTAAATAGGTGACCGAGTTCGGTATAAATTTGGGGCAAATTTGCCCCGAGTTCGGTTTACCTATTTTAGGTAGATCCAAGTTTGTATGTGGACTAGTTTGGTAGATAGATTCAAGATATTTTTGGCCTAATTTCTGGGTGGATGGGTTTTAGACTATTTGAGTGGATTGAGTTGCTTTCTAGTTGCTAGTGTGACTCGACTTACATAAGTCCTAGACTCAAATAAAATATAAGATTATATATAAAAACCAAGAGCATTATGATGACGCCAATCTTTTAAAATATTTGCTGACTTGAAGATACATTTTCCCTTGTCGACAGTTGAGAGAAATCTTTTGGTATAATGCCGTCTTTGTCTCATCGTCATATAGCATATGTCCATTAGTGATCTTGCTTATTGCTTTCTGTAAGTACATGTTAGACGAACAAGAAAATATACCAAAACAAATATTACATATCTGGATAATGCCGAGTTTAAGTAGAAGATACTATAGTGGTTGATCGATTACCATAATGCTAGCTATATTCAAAATCTCAACATAAACATTGGGCCAATATACGGCCTATAACCCCGCAACAAACGGTCTGGCAGAAGCATTCAATAAAACTATCATCAAGCTCCTCAAGAAATTTGTATCTTCCAGTAAACGCGACTGGAACGAGAAGCTGGGTGAATGTCTCTGGGCCTACCGTGCAACTGTCCGGACATCTACTGGCAATACGCTATTCTCTCTTGTATGCAGAAGCGAAGCGGTCTTCCCAATCGAGATCCAGATCCCCTCTCTACGAGTAGCTCTTTCCAACCGGCTAACCACGGACGTTAATTACCACCGACGGTTACAGGATTTGAAAGCACTCGACGAGAAACAGATCTTAACTCAACAATGCATCGAGCTATACCAAGCGCGTCTCTCTGGAGCCCTCAACAAACGGGTAAAACAGAGAACTTTCTAAGTGGGTGACCTCGTCTTAGCAATAAGAAGACCGATTGTTATGACTCACAAAATGACACACAAATTCTAACCCAAATGGGAGGGCCCTTTCATTGTGGAAACTATGTTCTCCAACGGCGCCTACCGGCTGGCAAAATCCAATGACGAATTTCTCATGATGCCTATCAATAGCAAGTTCCTCAAAAAGTAATACGTATAAATTAGACTTGTACTCCTCTATGACCAAACTATATCGTATCTTCCTAAGCGCTGGTTCATGTCCACAATTACCTCTGGACTGTCTCTCTAATACACCGGTTAGGCCAAGTTTGCCATGTCTATATTACCTCTGAGCAAAATTTTTGGTTTTAGCTATCGATCTTCACGTCCATATTACCTCTGATATCGGTTGTCATCCCCACTTATCACCCGTACTCACCAAGCTACACCAGTAGTGTTAAGTCCACAAAAACTGTCACGTCCATATCACCTCTAGCAGGGCTTATCTTAAACCTATTACTTGTACTAACATGCACAAAAAGTAATGGGTACACAAAACCTATCATGTCTATATTTACCTCTAATAGGGATTGTTTTTGAATTTATTATTTACACTCAACGTGCGCAACAAATAATAAGTCCACCAAGAGTTCCCCAGTGGTATTTCCTCAATGGAAACAAACAACTACATCCACACTACCTCTGGTGGGATTCCTTCTCCTTCCACAAAAATACCAGGGTCGTACCTAACCTCTCGGTATGCCTATTGATCAGCTCACGTCTACGTCACCTCTGAGTTATTATTCTCACCTACTCCTCAGTAGGGTTTTCCAAATCCTCCACAGTACATCTGATATCGATTGCCATCTAAACTTATCACATGTACTTAAATTTAAGTGTGCCAGTGGTGTTAAGTCCACTAAACTTGTCACGACCCGCACCCATTTTAGGGGCACGAGTGCGTGGGTACGTCCAGCCTACGCCACAACATCGGCGGTAGAACGCTGTCTAGGTCAAGTACTATCTAAACAATCTCACACTAGTATCCAATTCCATAAGGAGACTCGGATAACACTATAAAATATTAACAACATACTCAATCACAACTACAGCACGATAGGAATTTGAAGAATATAGAATACAACACAAGTCTAATGACAAAATAATCATACCTGCAATCTGTAACATCCAATCCCAAGTGTATCAGAAACCAGTCTACTAAGGTCACAGTCTGGAAAAATATTTTCCAGTCAGGAAGGAGCAAAGTACATCTCTAAATAGCAGTTCTATATTAATGACATAAGCTATGTAGCAGTTCTAGATGGAAACATACCAGATGCATGTATAGGTACGAGAAATGTACAATGAGAGAAATACTGGAAATACTGTAAGTAAATGCAGGAAAAGAACAATATGTCACTGAGCAAGAATCCTATGACTAAGTGTGTGAGTACTAGCTTTAATATGTGATCGGCTTGGGAACTTGATCAGGCTGGTTACATGTGATTAGCTATGGTTCATATAAAGTCAGGCTAACCGTTGGTTAGCTATGATGCATGTAGAGGTCAGGCTAATCACACGTAACAGCTATGGAGCATGTAAATGGTCAGGCCGCACCCGACGTGAGATGTAGGATGAGCTATGGTGCATATAAAGTTGGGTATGATCACATATCTACACTAAAGTACTCCCCAAACCCCCGACTGGTATAGTAGATCCAATCATGGTACGCTATGGCACGGGATTCCCTAGGGAGGTAGCAAATCTCTCCGGGTCTCAGTGTCTGTACATGCACAAGATATCAAGAAAACAAGTCTTGTACAAGCTACACCATGAATAAGGAATAACATCTCATGACGAGATCCGTGTATACCAATCCGTGTAACCAGCGTGTCAAGAGCATGGATATTTGCACTAGATACAGTGAACATAGGAGATATCATAAATTAGAAACTAATCAGAGAATGTACTCGCCTTGGGTCCTTAGCTGGTAAAACCAATGTCCTGTCCCAGAGTATCGTCTGGAGGAACCAACAGTCCTAAAAATATATCAAATACAATATTTGCATCAGGTGCTACACTAACACAGTCTAAAAACACTGAGTTTGGGACTTCTCTAGGTATGCTACTGGTCACCTAGGATCACCTAGTAGGTTTACCAATTAACCATATATAATTTCCATCAACTACAATAGTAAATATGTAAATATATATACTTTAAAATAAGTAATACTTGTATACATACTAAAAAGAGTTTAACCTAATATATGTATATATCTAAAATATATACCAATACAAATTACTAGCTATAGTTGTATATTTACTAAAATACGTACATTTATATATTAACACATCTCAAAATACATACATATCATATGTGTGCGAAGTACATTTTTAGGATATACATATATATATATATATATATATATTGTCACCATCATTATTAGAATATACTAATATTAAATTACCAATTCAAATTTATACTATATATTTATATACAGATGCCAATTAATTCATATATTAAAAATACGTTTTATTACACATATACTACATGAAATTATACCAATTAAATAAATGTATAATTATACCAAAATATACATACATATATACATATACTAAAAATATATATACATAGATACCAAATTAATTACATATACTAGAATACGTATTTACATATATAAATCATTTCGAAATTATTTGAACAATAATTGTTAAACTCCCCTTTCGAACAAAATTACACTTAAAAGTTTATTTATAAAAATCTAGAATTTATGTAAAAGCCAATGTATTTATATATATCCATAGTAAAATTGGTCACCAGCCCAATTTAAATAAATTGATCTTATTTTTTTATTTTTTTTGAAACTATATTTTTAATTAATAATATAAACCCCAAATTGTATTTTACATAATCAAAAATCCTTATATATATATACATAACTAAATTCATACATTATAACAATAAAACTAATTATTTTATTTACTAAACTAATTACATGAAAATACTAAACTTAATTACATGAAATTACTAACTAATTATATTTATTTACTAATCAATTACATATATTACTAAACTAATTATAATAATAATTAACTACTGATTAATTAATTAACTAATCATATATTAACCTAATTGCATAAACTAACCTAATTGCATAACTAACCAATTGCAATTTGCATAAACTAATCAATTTGCATAAACTAACTAATTACAATTTGCATAAACTAATCTATTCAGACTCTGAATCAACGAAAGGGGGAGAGCTCACATTGGGGGGATTTTCCGTCGCCGGCACGGTGGTCAGCGGTGGAACTCGGCGGCGGCGTCGGCTCCGGTCCTGAGGCGGCGGTCGAACTTGGCTCGAGACGGCGCTCGGTTCGAGGAGGCGGCGCTCGGTTCGGGGAGGCGGCGCTCGGGTGTTCGGCTCGAGGAGATCCGAGGCGGCTAGATCTGGGTTCGACGGATTTGAGACGGTCACCGGCGGGTGTTCTCGGCGACAGCGGAGCTCGACGACGTCGGCTCCGGATGAGGTCTGCTGTGTAAACCCCCTGATTTTTCAAAATTTTAAAAACTTGGAATTTTCACAATTTTCTGGAATTTTCTGGGAAGTTTCTGTAAATTAAAAACAGGATTTTAATTATTCAATGATTTTTAATTGATAATAAACAGTATTAAAATATTATGGAAATAATATTTTTGGATGTAAAATGAAAAACTGGACTTAGAGCAATTTTTCTGGAATTTATCGGACCTCGGACCTATTTTTAAATGCCTAAAAACTATTTATTTAATTATTTAATTATTTAATTATTTATTAATTAATTTATTATTATTATTATTTATTATTATAATAATTATTATTTTAAAAAAAAAATATAAACCCAGCCCGTTGGGCCGGCCCAGCCCGGCCCAACAGACCCAGGCCCAACCCGGCCCAGTACCCGCCCCAGCGGGTCGGGTCGGATCCGCCGCCGCCCGACCCGCACCCGCCAACCCGCTGCACCCACGATCCCTCTCCCCCGCGGCTGCCCGCTCTCTCCGCCGCCCCGCCCGCGGCCACGCCTCCGCCAGCGCCGCGCTGCCCGCCACGTCGCCGCCCACGTCGGCCTCAGCCCCGCCTTCCCCGGCCTACCCCCTAGCTCCTCCGCCTATAAAGCCCTAGGCCGGCCGCCCTCGCCACTCCCCGTTCACCTCTCCAACCACCGCCCCACGCAGCTCAGCCACTGCCCGCGCCGCCCTGCCTCGCTGCCACCGGCGCCGCCACCCTGCTCCGCAGTCGACCACCGCCCCTCCTCTTCTCCTCCTCCTCCGTTGGCCTCCGGCTCGGCCACAGCAGCGGCAGCAGCAGCAGCACGGGCAGCCGCAGAGCCGCCCTCCGGCCGCCGCGTGCCCCCAAGCCCGCCGCGCCGCCTCCGCCTGGCCGCAGAGCGCCGCCCCCGGCCGCCCAGTCGCCGTCTCCGCCGTCCCCGCCGCCGGCAGTGTCCCAGACCCAAACCCTAACCCTAATTTGGTTCCCGTGTCCGACACGTGTCGGACACAGCTCGAACCCCGGTTTCCGGGTCCCCTTCAGGTGCGTGTAACTTTTTATTCGTAGCTCCGTTTTTGATTCTGCAAATTGCGTTGCGAAGCCTGTATGACCCTCTCGGTGTCCGGACAAACCGTTCGGGGCATCGCGTCCTGTGGTGATCGCACACCGCGATCCAAAAACAGGAAAAACCCAGACCCTGTTTCACCCCGGAACCGAGTCCGTCCCACCAAACGGGACGACTTGGTCGTGCGCGGTCTTCACAGATACGTGCGCCTCGTTGATACGGACGTGTGGGTTTTTGCGGAAGTCGATTTGGGTGTGCGTGCACACCGGAATCAACGCGTATCCGCGGACATCGCCCCGTATCCGTCTTTTCTGCAATTCACCCTAACTTTGTGTACACACGTCGGATTGAAACGAAACTTGCGCCATCGGACTCGTTCCTGTGGGTCAAGTTTGGTTCGATTCTGAGAACGTTGACGAAATCGCGTGTCGTGGGCCCCATAGGCCCCGCTCGACGGGCGATTTTGTGAACGGCTCATCGGAATTCAATTCTGAAAGTTCCGTTGGGTTCGTATCAGCGTTTCTGACCTGTTGACACTAAGTTTGGTGAATTTGGAGACCATTGACCCTGACGCGTTTTTCGGTGCAAAGCGGGCCCACCGGTGGACCCCGTTTTGGCCCGAAACTGCCGTTTCTGTCCTTGTCTCCAAATTGGACCCAAGGACAGGCGTTTCTAGCTGATTGATATTTTCTGGATCTGATGGTGATGTTTGTTTCAGCAACCGGAGTACCGCCTGCAATTCCCGTCGAAGTCAGAAATGCAAACATAGCCGGGACCACAGGCAAGTATACCTCGCCAAAACTTGCAGTCTTTGCTAAATATTCCTTGGTTTAGTTATATATCAGAGGGCAAGTATACCTTGCCAACTTTACAGTCTTGTTGCATATTTCCTTGTTTTAGTTATAACTTGTTTTAACTGCTTAACCTAGGAAACGTGTGACGTACCGAGTGTCCGATCATAGTCGGGTGCCAACACCGTACGCGGTGTTGGGTACGTCATTTAGAGATGGATATTCGATACCCTTACTCTTGGTACTTGTCCTATCAAGTACAACAAAACCCAGGACACTTGACACTATCATGGACAGAATCTTCTTGAGATATTCACGATGATTCTGCATAGGATACAGGTATGACATGGACAGTTTATTCCTAGACATTATATGACTGCTGCATTAGTTATGATCTTGCGTGTCATGGACATGAGACGTGGATTACATTGGGTGGGGAGAGACACACAGGCTACAGGCTGTTTTTATATATATATACTATTAGTGTGAGGTCGTAGACTCTCCAGCAGAGCTAGACCCTTTACGTGTTATTACTGCTACCGGCTCCCCGACACAGAGCTGGTAGTGGCTCAGCCTAAGTTCTAGTGATGCTCTCAACTTGTATTTATCACTTAGCTGGTTACATAGTTTACCCTGCTGTTTTATTTAATATTCCTGCACTGCATTTATTTTGGCTTATATTTTCTGTACCTTGTTATGTCCCCTGAGGACCTGGAATGGACTATGTCCCCAGGTATAGCTGAAGAGAACCATCCAGAGGTACCCCGTACCAGAACACTTCCAGGAGCGGTACCGGGACCTGAAGACGAGCTCGCATCAGAGGACTTCTCCTGAGCATTGGCCGTATGTAGTCAGTTATTTCTATTTCCAGTTGGTTATTTCCTGTCTATTTGCATTTGATGTAACAGAATAATTCTCGGATTTGTTTCCCGAGATAACCTTATTTGATATTGCATACTTAGTTCCATTACATTATTTCTGGCATTTAATCTGTGATTATCTGTTGTGGATGAGATTAGAATAACTTGAGACTTGTAACAATTGCCCTAACTCCTGTTAGACTACAGCTTAAGCATGCCTTGATGGATCCCCTAAATTGGGTTGTCCATCGGTGCGTGCTGCTGGCCATTGTGCACGTGTCCAGTCCCTCGGCATTTTGGGACTGGGGCGTGACATGGTTTTTGTGGTGGCCCATGCAGGTCTACGACTAATTTGTTCGGTTTCAACTCAGGGACCGAACAGGCCTGCAATAAAGCTAGGATAAGTTTTAGGATCTCATCCACTTGCTTGAATCGTTTTTGATATCTGTATCGTATTCGAATTAATTTATTGACTTGCATCCTGCCTTGATTCATGTGCGCCTCTTATCGTTTATTTTGGATACAGGGAAATGGACCCACAAGCCAGCAACGAGGCTCATGAAGAAACACCACAACCCGTTGTGGTTACCCAAGAAGATGATGTGATACCAGTCGGTGAAGGCCAATCATCACAAGGCAGTCAAGCAAGTCAGCCTGCCTCAACAATCCATCAAGATAACGTACCACCCTCGATGCAGCCTGCTCCACTGATGCCTTCCTTCCCACTGGGACCACCTATGGACGAACAGCAGATGTTCCGCATGTTCTACATAATGATGCAAGCCTATCAAAGGGTGCAACAAGAAGCTCAACAAAACCAATCGGAGAACTCCATCGACAGAACTAGCTCGGAGTCACGGAGGCCAAACAGTTCAAATGCAACCGCCTTCGATGAGGACGTCCTTACTGCAGCAAGACCCGTGGAGTGCACCACAAGGATCGAGTCCAGCCAGAAGCGGCCGTATGCGTCAGCAACAGACCAAGCACAACAGGAAAGAGCTGCAAAACGACCACAGATAAATCCACTACCAAGGGCAGCATCAGGAGCCTTCTTCCTTCCTACTTGTCACTACTGTGGCAAGGTAGGCCACCTTGCTAAGGAATACCGACGCAGACTGGGACAATGTCTAGCTTGTGGATCCAAGAAGCATTCGGCAAGGGATTGCCCCGAACGTCGAGAGAAAGCAGTGATGATTCACCAACCAACCATATCAACACCAGCACCACAGGAAGAACCTTCAAAGGAGCCTCACGTGCACCAGCCACCCGAAGCATCTCCGACAGTACTACCCACTTGTCTACACTGTCACAAGCAAGGCCACATTGAGAGCAGGTGCAGACGTAAGTTAGGATTATGCTTGATTTGCGGAACCAATGAACACTTGGCCAAGGATTGTCCCCAGCATCGAGAGAAAGCATTGACGAATCTTCAACCCGCCACATCAGCACCAGCTGGAGCACCGCAGGCAGGAATTGCAAGGGAGTCTCACCTACACCAGCCACCAGAAGCATCTCCACAGGCAATACCTGTCTGTCCATATTGTCACCGGCGAGGCCACACTGAGGACGAGTGCAGACGAAAGAAGAGATTATGCATAGCTTGCGGATCCAGTCAGCATTCATTCAAAGAATGCCCTGAGCGTCGAGACAGGGTACCAACAGGTAACCAGCAAGTGTTACCAGCACCACGGTCAGCCTCTCTAGTACTGCAAGCTTCACCAATACCGAGGCCACCCTTGGAAACCCAGGCAACACTCTTCCAGCAGACTCAACAGCAGAAGAGGAAGCAACTGCAAGGACGAGGACAAGCTCCAGCGACGACAGTGGAGAACGCGCAGACTCTTGGAGTAGCCGATGCGCGTAAGTGATTTGTAGTTATCCGTTTTTGGTCTTGTTGTAGCTCGTGCCTATTGGTTCGTGACCTCAGCCCCAACCTAGTAATTTGCAACTTGTTAATAATAACCTGGTTTTTATAAAAGTTGTAATTTTCTTGCTTTAACTAGATTTTCTCGGGAAAGTACATAACTTTCATTTTTAGGGAAACGGTATTTCCCTAAGTATCTTGTGATGTGTTTCGAACGATACCGTGTCATCTCTGCTGACCGGTTACTCTTTGATTGCGAGGACGCAATCCTCTTAAGGGGGTAGATTGTAAACCTCCTGATTTTTTAAAATTTTAAAAACTTGGAATTTTCACAATTTTCTGGAATTTTCTGGGAAGTTTCTGTAAATTAAAAACAGGGTTTTAATTATTCAATGATTTTTAATTGATAATAAACAGTATTAAAATATTATGGAAATAATATTTTTGGATGTAAAATGAAAAACTGGACTTAGGGCAATTTTTCTGGAATTTATCGGACCCCGGACCTATTTTTAAATGCCTAAAAACTATTTATTTAATTATTTAATTATTTAATTATTTATTAATTAATTTATTATTATTATTATTATTTATTATTATAATAATTATTATTTTAAAAAAATATATATAAACCCAGCCCGTTGGGCCGGCCCAGCCCGGCCCAACAGACCCAGGCCCAACCCGGCCCAGTACCCGCCCCAGCGGGTCGGGTCGGATCCGCCGCCGCCCGACCCGCACCCACCAACCCGCTGCACCCACGATCCCTCTCCCCCGCGGCTGCCCGCTTCCTCCGCCGCCCCGCCCGCGGCCATGCCTCCGCCAGCGCCGCGCTGCCCGCCACGTCGCCGCCCACGTCGGCCTCAGCCCCGCCTTCCCCGGCCTACCCCCTAGCTCCTCCGCCTATAAAGCCCTAGGCCGGCCGCCCTCGCCACTCCCCGTTCACCTCTCCGGCCACCGCCCCACGCAGCTCAGCCCCTGCCCGCGTCGCCCCGCCTCGCCGCCACCGGCGCCGCCACCCTGCTCCGCAGCCGACCACCGCCCCTCCTCTTCTCCTCCTCCTCCGTTGGCCTCCGGCTCGGCCACAGCAGCGGCAGCAGCAGCAGCACGGGCAGCCGCAGAGCCGCCCTCCGGCCGCCGAGTGCCCCCAAGCCCGCCGCGCCGCCTCCGCCTGGCCGCAGAGCGCCGCCCCCGACCGCCCAGTCGCCGTCTCCGCCGTCCCCGCCGCCGGCAGTGTCCCAGACCCAAACCCTAACCCTAATTTAGTTCCCGTGTCCGACACGTGTCGGACACAGCTCGAACCCCGGTTTCCGGGTCCCCTTCAGGTGCGTGTAACTTTTTATTCGTAGCTCCGTTTTTGATTCCGCAAATTACGTTGCGAAGCCTGTATGACCCTCTCGGTGTCCGGATAAACCGTTCGGGGCATCGCGTCCTGTGGTGATCGCACACCGCGATCCAAAAACAGGAAAAACCCAGACCCTGTTTTACCCCGGAACCGAGTCCGTCCTGCCAAACGGGACGACTTGGTCGCGCGCAGTCTTCACAGATACGTGCGCCTCGTCGATACGGACGTGTGGGTTTTCGCGGAAGTCGATTTGGGTGTGCGTGCACACCGGAATCAACGCGTATCCGCGGACATCGCCCCGTATCCGTCTTTTCTGTAATTCACCCTAACTTTGTGTACACACGTCGGATTGAAACGAAACTTGCGCCATCGGACTCGTAGCGATACGCTGGTCCTGTAGGTCAAGTTTGGTTCGATTCTGAGAACGTTGACAAAATCGCGTGTCGTGGGCCCCATAGGCCCCGCTCGACGGGCGATTTTGTGAACGGCTCATCGGAATTCAATTCTAAAAGTTCCGTTGGGTTCGTATCAGCATTTCTGACCTGTTGACACTAAGTTTGGTGAATTTGGAGACCATTGACCCTGATGCATTTTTCGGTGCAAAGCGGGCCCACCGGTGGACCCCGTTTTGGCCCGAAACTGCCGTTTCTGTCCTTGTCTCCAAATTGGACCCAAGGACAGGCATTTCTAGCTGATTGATATTTTCTGGATCTGATGATGATGTTTGTTTCAGCAACCGGAGTACCGCCTGCAATTCCCGCCGAAGTCAGAACTGCAAACATAGCCGGGACCACAGGCAAGTGTACCTCGCCAAAACTTGCAGTCTTTGCTAAATATTCCTTGGTTTAGTTATATATCAGAGGGCAAGTATACCTTGCCAACTTTACAGTCTTGTTGCATATTTCCTTGTTTTAGTTATAACTTGTTTTAACTGCTTAACCTAGGAAACGTGTGACGTACCGAGTGTCCGATCATAGTCGGGTGCCAACACCGTACGCGGTGTTGGGTACGTCATTTAGAGATGGATATTCGATACCCTTACTCTTGGTACTTGTCCTATCAAGTACAACAAAACCCAGGACACTTGACATTATCATGGACAGAATCTTCTTGAGATATTCACGATAATTCTGCATAGGATACAGGTATGACATGGACAGTTTATTCCTAGACATTATATGACTGCTGCATTAGTTATGATCTTGCGTGTCATGGACATGAGACGTGGATTACATTGGGTGGGGAGAGACACACAGGCTACAGGCTATTTTCATATATATATACTATTAGTGTGAGGTCGTAGACTCTCCAGCAGAGCTAGACCGTTTACGTGTTATTACTGCTACCGGCTCCCCGACACAGAGCTGGTAGTGGCTCAGCCTGAGTTCTAGTGATGCTCTCAACTTGCATTTATTACTTAGCTGGTTACATAGTTTACCCTGCTGTTTTATTTAATATTCCTGCACTGCATTTATTTTGGCTTGTATTTTCTGTACCTTGTTATGTCCCCTGAGGACCTGGAATGGACTATGTCCCCAGGTATAGCTGAAGAGAACCATCCAGAGGTACCCCGTACCAGAACACTTCCAGGAGCGGTACCGGGACCTGAAGACGAGCTCGCATCAGAGGACTTCTCCTGAGCATTGGCCGTATGTAGTCAGTTATTTCTATTTCCAGTTGGTTATTTCCTGTCTATTTGCATTTGATGTAACAGAATAATTCTCGGATTTGTTTCCCGAGATAACCTTATTTGATATTGCATACTTAGTTCTATTACATTATTTCTGGCATTTAATCTGTGATTATCTGTTGTGGATGAGATTAGAATAACTTGAGACTTGTAACAATTGCCCTAACTCCTGTTAGACTACAGCTTAAGCATGCCCTGATGGATCCCCTAAATTGGGTTGTCCATCGGTGCGTGCTGCTGGCCATTGTGCACGTGTCCAGTCCCTCGGCATTTTGGGACTGGGGCGTGACATGCTGCGGGTGTTCGACGACGTGGAGGGGAGTCGCGGCAGAAACTTCGAGAGCGGCGGGTGTTGTCGGTTCCAGGCGGCGTTCCGGATCTGCTGTGGCGGTCGACGTCGGTGGGTCGACAGATCTAGGTTAGGGTTTGCTGTGTCGGGGTTGGGTCGTGTCCGGGGCTGGACACGACGGATTTGTACTGTGGGGGACGTGTCCGGGTCTGTCGGGCACAGGGTTGGGTGTACTGGTGGAGGTGGATGTGTCAGGATGGTGTCGGACACAATCTCATTGTAAGGATGTAAATCTGGACACAGAAAATGAATGGATACGGTAGGACACCCGGGGTCAGACCCGAGGCCAACACGGCTGACACGGCAATGTTGGACACACGGACACGAGCACACAAAAATGGTGATGGTTGTTGGCTTGTGGAAATTTGTGAGGGCTAGTTAGGGTTTCTTGGGAATGGTGTGAGAGAGTTTAAATAGGGAGAGAGGTGTGGGATAAAGGGTGCGGATTGGCCCAATAATGAATGGCCCAGATCATATATAAATGGGTTTTTCATGTGGGAAAAATGAGGGTGTAAATGGAAGATGGTAACCTTATAAATTAATAGAAAATATTATAATTTAAGAAAATATTTTTTAAGGGCTTCCAAGGCTACTGATTAATTTGCTACTAATTAATCTCATATTTCAAAATCTTAGAAAATATGTAATTTATTTATTTACTATTTCCAAAATGGATATGAAAATTTATTATGAAGAAAACAACTAGTCCTTTAATTAATTTTATCAAATAAATAATTTTATGATTTCAAGCCAACAATATTCGAAACTAGAGCATTATATATATATATATCATTATTTATCTATTTAATTAATTTATAAGAAAGCGAAATTTAGGAAAAATAATTTTTATAAAAGATTTTAAATCACCTTCTAAAAAATCAAACATTGTTCAAAAATCAAATACAAGAATTCAAGGAGAAAAATATTTTATAAACTTGGTATTTAAAATAAATTAAAAATCTAATTATTTCAGAAATTGGAAATCGGAGGTTACAAGTCTATCCACCTTAGAAAAATTTCGTCCTCGAAATTTAAGATCCTCAATAATTGCCTTTACTCATCATATTATTTCTATCAAAAATTAAATTTCAACCCAATAATCATGAAGTAATTCCATGTTGTTATCTCACAACCTTCAAGATTCCATATCATCATATTCCGGAAAATCTTCAAGTTTTAAAATCAAATTCAAATTTTTTTTTTTTCATAATCTCCTCCAAAATTTAAGTTCGTATCTAATTACTCAAGGATTTTAATATCCAATCCTCCAATTGAATTCCAATCAATGTATATTTATAACATTTAAAAATCTGTATCCCAAATTTAAATTTTAAACACTAATCCATCATTCATCTTACTCCTCTAACCCAAATTCAATTGATGCTTATTCAAATATAATCCTCCTCCTGAGAATTGGATTCGACACTATTCCGTTAACGATTTTATTTCCTGATTTTTTTTTCTCAAATACTCAACGATGCGATACTTGCAGAATCTTCAATGCAACATTCATAAAATATAAAATTTCTATCTTGCAATCAATAGGTAAAATGATAATCTCTCAAATTTTAATAATCAAATTAATCATATCAAGACCTCCTTAAAATTAATAAATCCTCAAATTTTGTCCTGTGAATTTCTTAACTCTCCATTTAAGTTAATGTTTATTCTCGAATTTCCATCATACCTCGATTTTCGCAAAATCAATAATCCATCTACTCTGTTATAACAATCCCCTAAATTCTTTATTTAAATTAATGCTCATCCATAATTTAATCCTCTTGTCCCTTTTGTCGGTCATAACCTTGTCACAGATCTTTTGCTATGGTCAAAATCCTAATGATCATGGTTTAAGAAAATTCTACCTACAGCCATGCAATTTAAGAAAATATATAAGTCATGTATCTTTTGTCATGGTATTTCAGTCTCTGTTAAGGTGTACTACTAGTTATATTTTAACAAGAAAATCATGAATACGAACTACAGTATTAGGAAAAACAATCAGTCGAAAGATGGAAGAAGGAATCATTAGGAGGGAAAGAAAGAACCTGCTAACATATTTCTTGCGGTATCTGCTATCTCTAACAAACACTTAACTCTAGCACATTCACTAACTAATTCCTATTCCTGTACACTGATATCCCTATCAACTAACCTTTAGTTCACAACATCCATGATTACATCCGCATTGCATACACCTGCTTATTAATACTTAAATCTGATACCAAGATTCTCTAATATAACCATTGTTTAATAATGCATCTAAGTTTGATACCTCTACCTCTTTAGTACCACATTCTCTGTCAGTTCTCATTCCTACTACAATTGTCCATACTACTCCATACTACTTGTTCTCATCACTCCAGTGCACACCAAGTGTAACACCATACTAAGTACTGCTCTCCCCAATACAACTCTAGGTGGACACCCAAGTCAGTCTGCGGTGCTGTATCCATCATGCTCAAGTCAACAGATCCTGACACATGTATATCATCTACTCATATATTAATATTCATATCTCTCATCTACCATAAAATTAATCCTCAAAATAATCGTCAAGGTTTAACTTCTCGATCAACTTAAAATAAATTGTATATACTTTCTCATAATCAGATACTCAACATCGAAATAAAATTTAATCACTCCAAAAATCTTTGTAGCCTTAACCATGTTTATTGAATTCATATTTGAAATCCTCAAAAATTTAATGACGTAATCTCAACTCCTCAATTATTCTAAAAATAAAATTTTATTTCCACCTTTTAATTTATAACTCCACAATGTACATATCAGTGCTCACGGTCTCTGATACTCAAGGTGCACTCAATGCATCTAGTGTCTATAGCTGTGTACTAAAATTGTACTGCCTGAATCACTTGCACCATTATCTCCATTGATCAAAGTTATCATTACCTGTAATTTCTTTCATGATTTTCAATTTATGTCAACTGGTATATCATCTAATTATCATCATACAGAGTGCTTACTGTTATTAACGTCATCCTCGACTAATCCTCGATATAGAATCATTAGCACTCTTGGTATTATATGTCACGACCCGCACCCGGTTTAGGGCACGAGTGCGTGGGTACGTCCAGCCTACGCCGCAGCATCGGCGGTAGAACGCTGTCTAGGTATTGATACTATCTAACTAATGTCACGCAGGCATCCAATCTTCATTAGGAGGCACGGATGACACAAATAAGATGAACACATACTCAACCACAGAATCACAGCACGATAAGATTTCGAATACTAAACTAAAATTAAACACAGTACAAGTCCACAAGAATCACTTAACTTAACAATATCCAAGAATCATCAAAATGCCGGAGACAAATCCGGTACCAAATAGACTGTTAAAAGAACTAACTATGAATAATAATTCCGAATAGACTTTCCAGAATCACAGCTAACTACCAAGTCTGCAGCTACTCACCATAGTCCATAAAGTGTCGGACAGCGGTCCTCTAAGGCATAGTCTGGAAAAATGTTTCCAGTCAGGAAGGAGCAAAGCACAATCTCAAATAACAGTTCCATTAATTGATAATGTCTATAATACAATAAAACATGTCATGCTAGCTACTGAGAAGACAGTGAAATAATAAAATGGCAATTTTTTTAGAGAGACAGGCAATATGATATAGTCAGTGCATGTATGGAAATAAAAGAACAAGGAACAGTATCATATACGGGTGATGTAGTATATGATTAAAATAGAGAACTGTAATCTATTCTAGGTGTTTGAAATAGTAGTTTCGAAATGTGATCGGCTTGGGAACATGTACAGTAGCTACAGGGCCTGGCTAATCATGGGTGAAGAGCATGATCAACACTTACAATTTTATATACTACAATAAGAGGTTGTGATCACATTTCTTACTAACTACTTCCCCGCCCCCAACTAGTACTGTGGATCCAACCATGACACGTCACGATACACGAGCAAGTCAAGTCTATCATGTACAGTGTCTAAATATACATGTCGTGTACAATGTCAATACGATAATAATGGTAACATCTCATGACTGTAAATCCAAGCTATACTAGTCCGTGTAGCACAGTGACAAAGATTCAGATGTAACATTTCATGATTTTTGAACTTATAAAATTTATCAAGAATTGGAAATTATCAGAGAATGTACTTGCCTCGGTCCTTAGCTGGTATTTATTGGTGTCCTGTTCCAGAGTATCCCCTGGTAAACCAACAGTCCTATAAACACATCACAATATGACATTTGTATCAGAAGCTGTCCTAACACACAATAGAAATACACTGGGTTCGGGACTTCTCTAGGTACGATAATGGTCATCTAGGATCATCTAAATATACATCTCTTAACTAGTTTATATACTTAAAATTATGTTTTATTAAACATATAGCAAAATAACAATAAGTGTATACCAAATATATATATAAATATATATTTACCAAAATATGGATATACATATATACCAATTAAACATACTTTGAAAATATACTAAGTATACATATATATACAATATATATATATGTATACCAAACTTTATATGTTTTTATACCAATTTACACATATATATATATTAAATGAAGTACACATATACATATTTAAATACGTATATATATAGATAAATCACATTAAATATATATATACATATACATATACAACAAAATACGTATATATATATACTAATAAAACATTTTATTAAATAGATAACATATATGTCACATATTAAATTATACATTACTAATCAATTTTATATTGAAAATATGCTAAATATATACATATCTACACATATACCAATACATATTTATGTATTAACATAAACTAAATAACTATTATATCTATATATATATATTTTATATATACTATACGTTAAATAATATATACAAATACATGTACTATTAAACATTAGATTAATTACATATTTATACCCTTTATTTAAATACATAAAATACCCTACATTTATCATATATACATTTGCAAATTAATTACACTAATTACCCATATGCTAATTTTACATTAACTAAATATATAAACAAACATTTATACATATATATACATTAGATATATATATATATATACATAAATCAGTATATACACAAATACCTATACACAGTTATTTACATACGATTAATTAAAATAATTACTATACATATTTACGTGTTTAAAACATTAATTAGATTATATATATAAAATATATATACATACATACATGTATTCCCATTTCTATTTAAAAATATATATTAAGTATATAAGAAATATACATTTATACGTATACCAAAATCATATATATATATATACTAATTAAATAAAATAATACTATATACACATTAATATACATATCTATTATATATATATACAATTAAATAAAATAAATACTGTACATTTTCATAAATTTAAATGCCTACAATACATATACATTTAGTATATATATACTCGTATATATATACGTATATATATATACATATATATATATATATATATATATAATTATATATATATAAAGATATATATATAAAGAGGGAAGGGGAGAGTGGCTTACAGAGGGGGTCGCCGGAGTGGCCGCCGGCGGGGTGCAGCAGCGCCGCCGGCGCGAGGGCTCGGGATGGAGCAGCAGAGGGGGATGGGGGTAGCCGCCTGCCGAGGTCGGGGACTCGGCGCCGGAGGGAAGTCGTTAGGGAGGATGGAGGAGGGGCTGCAGCCGGAGCAAGGACTCGGCGCCGGACAGGGCAGGGGTAGCCGCCGGACTGACGCCGGAGTCGTCTGCGCGGAGGAGATGGAGAGGAGCTCGAGCAGTAGGCCGAGGGCTCGGCTTCGGCTGGACCGCCGGGGCGAGCAGAGGACCGCCGGAGGGTCGGCTGAACAGGCCGGGGTCGGCTCGGCCGGTCTCGGGGCTGGCCGCCGGGGCAGATCGGAGGGAGGAGCAGCGCCGCCAAGAAGAGGGCCGCCGGACCGGGAAGAAGAGCAGCAGGGGCACGGGGGCTCGGCCACCGGAGTTGGCCGCCCGCCGGGAACAGAGAATCGGGTTGGGGAGTTCCCAGCAAGGGAACAGTGTTCCCTCTTCCCCCTAGAAATTTGAAAAAATAAAACTAAAGAAGAAGGAGAAAGAAAGAAGGAAGAAGAAGAAGAAAAGAAAGAGAAGAAAAGAAGGAGAAAGGAAGAAAAGAAAGGAAGAGGTTTCCAACGTAGGAGAGAGGATGTGGGGGCTTGGGAAATTTTGGAGGCTTGTGAGGTGGTGTTTTCTAGGTAGTCTAGGGATTAGGGTTTGATAGGACATGATATTAAATAGGAGAGAGGGTGTCATGATGGAGGGTGAGGATGCACTCCATTAATTGAGTGGTCCAGATTGAACATGAGAAATTTATTCATGGGGATGAGGGTGAGATTAATTAATTAAAAATAGTGGGTTCCCTCATTGGTTAAAATAATTAGGTGTTGGCACATACAATTAAATAATTGCAACTTAGCCCCTTAAATTCGGGAAATTGCACAAACGCATGAAATGATGAAAATTTGGCGGGCGATTCGGGGTCCGATATTTTGTAGGGTCAGGGGGCACTGTAAGATGGGTATGGGCTGAATTTGTAGGGCACTGGAATTAATTTGGGATTTTAAAATCAGATAAAATGGTATCCTCAAATTAAATAGAAATAAATGCAAGTTGTGTTCAACAATTAATTAGGAGTACTTGGGATCAAAATCAGATCAAGTCATCAATACCAATATTGAAGAAGACTCAGAACAGAATATTACCCTAATTTGGGTCGCACGAAAAATAGGTCAAGATGGCCTCCAATTTTCGATTGGAACGCACAACGATACAAAAATAGGAAATTAAAATAACGTCCGCGACGATTTTTGTGCGGCCAGAAACAATGTACAGGGAGCAAAATTATGAGTTGCAAAAATAGCAGAATCGAAGGCGGGCATGTCTAGGGCAAGATGGTAAAATTTGTTGGAAGACAAAAGTCTGGATAGTGCTCCAAATATCGAAGCAAAGGCAATGCGCAAAATATAAAAATAAAAATACAGTAATTAATTATAAACACCAAGAATTAAATTCTAAATAAAATAATAAAATCCGAAATTCTATAATTCGGACAGGGGTTCGTCTACTGGGCTTCTGGGTCTAGTCTGCTAGCTAAAATAAAATAATAAACACTGCATATAATTATATATTGAATTATACATCGCACAAAATTATTTAAATCAAATACACTATCATGCAATTAATTAATTGTAAATAACATAATATTAAATATTGTAAAAATTCGAAAATACCCCTGTTTTCGGAATGTGGTAGTGACAAGTCTACCCACCTTAAAAGAATTTCGTCCTCGAAATTTAAAATCCTCATATTAGTGTTTAATCATACACATTATTATTCCCGCAAATTTAAGTTTATCATCCATGAAATCTTTTAATACTCCACAATGTCCTTTCGCGATTTCAAGATTCTAGAATTGTTGTATAACCTGAAAATCCTCAAAGTAAATCAAAGTCCATCAAAATTTCTTGAAAGTTTTGAGTTATAATTCAATACCCGAAATTTTAATATCCACTCTTCTAAGTACTCAGCAACATGATATTTAAGGATTCTCCAGATGTCACATTCAAATACGAAGTTCTAAATTCATAACTTGCAATTAAATAAATACAATGATAAATCTCCCAAAATTTCTAAATTTAAACATGTCATAATCTTTCTTGGAATTACTTTACCACCAATTATGCCATGTTAATTTCTTAACCATTTATTTAAATCAATAATTATCCTCAAATTTTAATCATCTTGTTCCTCTTGTCAAGTCATAACTCCTTCATGAATCTTCACTACAGTCAACACCAATAATCACGGTCTAAGAAAAATTCTACCTATAGTCATACCACATACAATCTAGGAGGAACATACATGGTTATGGTCTCATTTGTTAGGGTGTTGCAGTCTATGTATCAGGGGTACTACTAACTACATTATAACAAGAATTCATGCATATAGCTACGGTACTAAGGTATCAATCAATCAGAAGACAAAAAGAACATGAGGAAAGAAAAGAAAGAACCTGCTAATATATACTTGCAATATCTTCTAACATAATCATAGGTCAAATGATGCAGGAAAAGTTTGATACTTCTATCTCTTTAGGTACCACACTTTACTACCACCCTAGATTGACACCCAAGTCAGTTGGCAGTGAGATCTCAATCATACTCAAGTCATCAGATCCTTACACATGTATATCATCTACTCATATATTAATATTCATCTCTTATCTACCATAAAGTTAATCCTCGAAATAATCGTCAAGGTTTAACTCCTCGATCAACTTAAAAATAAATTGCATATACCTCTTCAAAATCAGATATTCAAATATCGAAGAAAAATTTAATCACTTTTAAATCCTTATAGCCTTGACTATGTTTATTGAATTGAATTCGGATACTCGAAATTTAATAACATAAATCTTATCTCCCCAAAAATTCTTTAAAATTGAAATCCATTTCCACTCTACCAATTATAATTTAATCCACGAGTATACATATACTACTCACAGTCCCTAATACTCAAGGTGCACACTAATACACTAATTATTTACAACCTCAACTGTGTACGAAAATTGTACTGTCCGAAATAATTGCACTATCATTTCCAATAATCCAAATTATCATCTCACATATTATAATATATCTCTCTCGCTATAAGATTTTATCCTCAAATAAAATTCCTCAAAAATAATTCCTTGAATAAAATTTAAAGTAAAAGCATACACTTTCCTCAAGGTCAATTATTTAAATACTGAATGAAACTTAATCACTAAAAGACCCTTACAGACTTGTCTATGTTCATCAAATTGAATCTGAATTCCTCAAAAATAAAATTTTAATAACCATATTTCAACTCCTCAAATTTCAAAATTTTGCAATTCATTGAAATCTTCAAAATAAGATTTTATTAACATAATATCTCAACCTCTCACAATTCTTAAAATTTGAAATTCATTTTCAATCCTCAAATTTAAAATTAAAATTTACCTTTCGTAGTCCAATAGCCCTAATGTTAATCATTTCCACTGTCCTCATTGACGGGCATCATCAAATAGTACCATAAATCAGTCTGTAATTTATCTTGATATGACATCAAACCCTACAAGGAAACCAAAATCCTAATTTAATACCTAATTAACAACAATCAAATTCAACATCAATAAGTGAGAATGGACGGGACAAAGGAATGATTTAAATTGGAAATTTTTTACAAGGGATCCTTAGAGAATAGGAGCTCAAAAGAACTGGATTGAGGACGCAAGGTATCTTTACTGCTAATAAGGAAAAGAAGCGATGGAACAAAGTCCTGGAATAACAGAAATAGGTAAGTCTTGAGATGATACTTTAAGAACCAATTTAAGATACAACCTGATAATCATACACGTCTCGTCAGAAATCATGATACTTAGAATCCTCGCCACGCCAGTAAGCATAGATGCGATAAACGACAGGTTCCGTAACTAAGGTATGCAACCCTATAATCATGTCATCTAGAATCCTCGCCACGCCAACCGGTATGGCTGCGAGAAACTCTAAATCTCATAACTAAAGTATGTACATCCAAGTTAGGTTCCTACGTTCTCGTCACGACAGCTAATATGGCTGCGATAAATTCTAGGTTCCATAATCAAAGTAGACGTTTTACCTTTCTCACTGTTCTCATCAATGTATGTCATCAGATGATACCGTAAATTTTAGCCCGTAAAATTCACCTCGATATGAAATCAAAAACTCCACAACGATACCAAGAATTAAAGTTAACAACTGGTCAACCAGAATTAAACTCAATATCAATAAGTGAGGACGGACGAAAACAAGGAGGAAGGATTTAAATTGGAATTTATAATGAGATTCTCAAGGGTCGTCCCAGGAATCTCTCAAATAATTTGTGATTGAGTATCCTCTCGTCCTAGTATCCTATGTCCTAGATTCTATCGCAGGTACGCAGTAGTATAACAAGGATGCTACACTACTACGACATCGCACAACTCGCGAAGTCTGACCTGCATGGGCCACCACTAAAAACGTGTCACGACCCGCACCCGGTTTAGGGCACGAGTGCGTGGGTACGTCCAGCCTACGCCGCAGCATCGGCGGTAGAACGCTGTCTAGGTATTGATACTATCTAACTAATGTCACGCAGGCATCCAATCTTCATTAGGAGGCACGGATGACACAAATAAGATGAACACATACTCAACCACAGAATCACAGCACGATAAGATTTCGAATACTAAACTAAAATTAAACACAGTACAAGTCCACAAGAATCACTTAACTTAACAATATCCAAGAATCATCAAAATGCCGGAGACAAATCCGGTACCAAATAGACTGTTAAAAGAACTAACTATGAATAATAATTCCGACTAGACTTTCCAGAATCACAGCTAACTACCAAGTCTGCAGCTACTCACCATAGTCCATAAAGTGTCGGACAGCGGTCCTCTAAGGCATAGTCTGGAAAAATGTTTCCAGTCAGGAAGGAGCAAAGCACAATCTCAAATAACAGTTCCATTAATTGATAATGTCTATAATACAATAAAACATGTCATGCTAGCTACTGAGAAGACAGTGAAATAATAAAATGGCAATTTTTTTAGAGAGACAAGCAATATGATATAGTCAGTGCATGTATGGAAATAAAAGAACAAGGAACAGTATCATATACGGGTGATGTAGTATATGATTAAAATAGAGAACTGTAATCTATTCTAGGTGTTTGAAATAGTAGTTTCGAAATGTGATCGGCTTGGGAACATGTACAGTAGCTACAGGGCCTGGCTAATCATGGGTGAAGAGCATGATCAACACTTACAATTTTATATACTACAATAAGAGGTTGTGATCACATTTCTTACTAACTACTTCCCCGCCCCCAACTAGTACTGTGGATCCAACCATGACACGTCACGATACACGAGCAAGTCAAGTCTATCATGTACAGTGTCTAAATATACATGTCGTGTACAATGTCAATACGATAATAATGGTAACATCTCATGACTGTAAATCCAAGCTATACTAGTCCGTGTAGCACAGTGACAAAGATTCAGATGTAACATTTCATGATTTTTGAACTTATAGAATTTATCAAGAATTGGAAATTATCAGAGAATGTACTTGCCTCGGTCCTTAGCTGGTATTTATTGGTGTCCTGTTCCAGAGTATCCCCTGGTAAACCAACAGTCCTATAAACACATCACAATATGACATTTGTATCAGAAGCTGTCCTAACACACAATAGAAATACACTGGGTTCGGGACTTCTCTAGGTACGATAATGGTCATCTAGGATCATCTAAATATACATCTCTTAACTAGTTTATATACTTAAAATTATGTTTTATTAAACATATAGCAAAATAACAATAAGTGTATACCAAATATATATATAAATATATATTTACCAAAATATGGATATACATATATACCAATTAAACATACTTTGAAAATATACTAAGTATACATATATATACAATATATATATATGTATACCAAACTTTATATGTTTTTATACCAATTTACACATATATATATATTAAATGAAGTACACATATACATATTTAAATACGTATATATATAGATAAATCACATTAAATATATATATACATATACATATACAACAAAATACGTATATATATATACTAATAAAACATTTTATTAAATAGATAACATATATGTCACATATTAAATTATACATTACTAATCAATTTTATATTGAAAATATGCTAAATATATACATATCTACACATATACCAATACATATTTATGTATTAACATAAACTAAATAACTATTATATCTATATATATATATTTTATATATACTATACGTTAAATAATATATACAAATACATGTACTATTAAACATTAGATTAATTACATATTTATACCCTTTATTTAAATACATAAAATACCCTACATTTATCATATATACATTTGCAAATTAATTACACTAATTACCCATATGCTAATTTTATATTAACTAAATATATAAACAAACATTTATACATATATATACATTAGATATATATATATATATACATAAATCAGTATATACACAAATACCTATACACAGTTATTTACATACGATTAATTAAAATAATTACTATACATATTTACGTGTTTAAAACATTAATTAGATTATATATATAAAATATATATACATACATACATGTATTCCCATTTCTATTTAAAAATATATATTAAGTATATAAGAAATATACATTTATACGTATACCAAAATCATATATATATATATACTAATTAAATAAAATAATACTATATACACATTAATATACATATCTATTATATATATATACAATTAAATAAAATAAATACTGTACATTTTCATAAATTTAAATGCCTACAATACATATACATTTAGTATATATATACTCGTATATATATACGTATATATATATACATATATATATATATATATATATATATATATATATATATATATAATTATATATATATAAAGATATATATATAAAGAGGGAAGGGGAGAGTGGCTTACAGAGGGGGTCGCCGGAGTGGCCGCCGGCGGGGTGCAGCAGCGCCGCCGGCGCGAGGGCTCGGGATGGAGCAGCAGAGGGGGATGGGGGTAGCCGCCTGCCGAGGTCGGGGACTCGGCGCCGGAGGGAAGTCGTTAGGGAGGATGGAGGAGGGGCTGCAGCCGGAGCAAGGACTCGGCGCCGGACAGGGCAGGGGTAGCCGCCGGACTGACGCCGGAGTCGTCTGCGCGGAGGAGATGGAGAGGAGCTCGAGCAGTAGGCCGAGGGCTCGGCTTCGGCTGGACCGCCGGGGCGAGCAGAGGACCGCCGGAGGGTCGGCTGAACAGGCCGGGGTCGGCTCGGCCGGTCTCGGGGCTGGCCGCCGGGGCAGATCGGAGGGAGGAGCAGCGCCGCCAAGAAGAGGGCCGCCGGACCGGGAAGAAGAGCAGCAGGGGCACGGGGGCTCGGCCACCGGAGTTGGCCGCCCGCCGGGAACAGAGAATCGGGTTGGGGAGTTCCCAGCAAGGGAACAGTGTTCCCTCTTCCCCCTAGAAATTTGAAAAAATAAAACTAAAGAAGAAGGAGAAAGAAAGAAGGAAGAAGAAGAAGAAAAGAAAGAGAAGAAAAGAAGGAGAAAGGAAGAAAAGAAAGGAAGAGGTTTCCAACGTAGGAGAGAGGATGTGGGGGCTTGGGAAATTTTGGAGGCTTGTGAGGTGGTGTTTTCTAGGTAGTCTAGGGATTAGGGTTTGATAGGACATGATATTAAATAGGAGAGAGGGTGTCATGATGGAGGGTGAGGATGCACTCCATTAATTGAGTGGTCCAGATTGAACATGAGGAATTTATTCATGGGGATGAGGGTGAGATTAATTAATTAAAAATAGTGGGTTCCCTCATTGGTTAAAATAATTAGGTGTTGGCACATACAATTAAATAATTGCAACTTAGCCCCTTAAATTCGGGAAATTGCACAAACGCATGAAATGATGAAAATTTGGCGGGCGATTCGGGGTCCGATATTTTGTAGGGTCAGGGGGCACTGTAAGATGGGTATGGGCTGAATTTGTAGGGCACTGGAATTAATTTGGGATTTTAAAATCAGATAAAATGGTATCCTCAAATTAAATAGAAATAAATGCAAGTTGTGTTCAACAATTCATTAGGAGTACTTGGGATCAAAATCAGATCAAGTCATCAATACCAATATTGAAGAAGACTCAGAACAGAATATTACCCTAATTTGGGTCGCACGAAAAATAGGTCAAGATGGCCTCCAATTTTCGATTGGAACGCACAACGATACAAAAATAGGAAATTAAAATAACGTCCGCGACGATTTTTGTGCGGCCAGAAACAATGTACAGGGAGCAAAATTATGAGTTGCAAAAATAGCAGAATCGAAGGCGGGCATGTCTAGGGCAAGATGGTAAAATTTGTTGGAAGACAAAAGTCTGGATAGTGCTCCAAATATCGAAGCAAAGGCAATGCGCAAAATATAAAAATAAAAATACAGTAATTAATTATAAACACCAAGAATTAAATTCTAAATAAAATAATAAAATCCGAAATTCTATAATTCGGACAGGGGTTCGTCTACTGGGCTTCTGGGTCTAGTCTGCTAGCTAAAATAAAATAATAAACACTGCATATAATTATATATTGAATTATACATCGCACAAAATTATTTAAATCAAATACACTATCATGCAATTAATTAATTGTAAATAACATAATATTAAATATTGTAAAAATTCGAAAATACCCCTGTTTTCGGAATGTGGTAGTGACATTATATCACTAGCTTTATTAATGGATTATCTCATCAAGTCCTTAGAACTCATGATCACCTGTATCCTCTATAATACTCATGTTTCTTTACTCTCATGGGCATGTGTATGGTTCTTCATCCCGATTGATGTATAGGTATTTTCCTTTAACCTTTTATAGCCTGTTAAACTAATCCGTGATACGCTTCACCATTTTCATTACCAATTCTGATATGATACCTCATTATAACTCCTCATGCATATAAATTTCTTTACCTTTAACACGCCCGATATCAATCATCAGATTGGGCGTCATGCTCCATTAATCCTTAACACAATTCCTTGATATCTAATTGTTTACATAGATCACTTAATTACATAACCATGATTTTCCAGGACGGGTATGTTGGCTCTGATACTAACTCTTGAACTATCACTGATACTCTATACTCTCCTTCTACTCACAGTCTCTAATGACCTTATCCTAGAACCATTATTTACTATGCTATGGGTTAATTCTAGATCAAGGCCCACTGCTCACATGTCCAACTAGGAAACACTTACAACTCACAAGCAACACTCAGTCAATACCAATACAAGACACAACCAAAATTGTAAGTCACTAATTATCATACTTAACAAGGAATCCTCAAAGAATAAAAGCTTAAAAAGGAACTGGATCAAGGACGGAAGGTATCTTTACTGCTAGTAAAGAAAAGAAACGATGGAACAAAGTCCTGGAATAACATAAATAGATAAGTCTTGAGATGATACTTTAAGAACCAATTTAAGATACAACCTGATAATCATACACGTCCGTCAGAAATCATGACACACAGAATCCTCGCCACGCCAGTAAGCATAGATGCGATAAACGACAGGTTCCGTAACTAAGGTATGCAACCCTATAATCATGTCATCTAGAATACTCGCCACGCCAACCGGTATGGCTGCGAGAAACTCTAAATCTCATAACTAAAGTATGTACATCCAAGTTAGGTTCCTACGTTCTCGTCACGACAGCTAATATGGCTGCGATAAACTCTAGGTTCCATAACCAAAGTAGACATTTTTACCTTTCTCACTGTCCTCATCAATATATGTCATCAGATGATACCGTAAATTTTAGTCCGTAAAATTCATCTCAATTTGAAATCAACTCGACAACGATACCAGGAATTAAAGTTAACAACTGGTCAACAAGAATCAAACTCAACAATGATACCAAGATTTTAATTTAATAACTGATCAATAAGGATCAAGTTCATTAACAACAAGCGAGAACAGACGGAAACAAGGGGGAAGGATTTAAATTGGAATTTATAATGAGATTCTCAAGGGTCGTCCTAGGAATCTCTCAAATAAATTGTGATTGAGTATCCTCTCTCATCCTAGTATCTTATGTCCTATGTCCTATAGCAGGCACGCAGTAGTATAACAAGGATGTCACACTACTACGACATCGCACAACTCACGAAGTCTGACCTGCATGGGCCACCACTAAAAATGTGTCACGACCCGCACCCGTTTTAGGGGCACGAGTGCGTGGGTACGTCCAGCCTACGCCGCAGCATCGGCGGTAGAACGCTGTCTAGGTCAAGTACTATCTAAACAATCTCACGCTAGTATCCAATTCCATAAGGAGACTCGGATAACACTATAAAATATTAACAACATACTCAATCACAACTACAGCACGATAGGAATTTGAAGAATAAAGAATACAACACAAGTCTAATGACAAAATAATCATACCTGCAATCTGTAACATCCAATCCCAAGTGTATCAGAAACCAGTCTACTAAGGTCACAGTCTGAAAAAATATTTTCCAGTCAGGAAGGAGCAAAGTACATCTCTAAATAGCAGTTCTATATTAATGACATAAGCTATGTAGCAGTTCTAGATGGAAACATACCAGATGCATGTATAGGTACGAGAAATGTACAATGAGAGAAATACTGGAAATACTGTAAGTAAATGCAGGAAAAGAACAATATGTCACTGAGCAAGAATCCTATGACTAAGTGTGTGAGTACTAGCTTTAATATGTGATCGGCTTGGGAACTTGATCAGGCTGGTTACATGTGATTAGCTATGGTTCATATAAAGTCAGGCTAACCGTTGGTTAGCTATGATGCATGTAGAGGTCAGGCTAATCACACGTAACAGCTATGGAGCATGTAAATGGTCAGGCCGCACCCGACGTGAGATGTGGGGTGAGCTATGGTGCATATAAAGTTGGGTATGATCACATATCTACACTAAAGTACTCCCCAAACCCCCGACTGGTATAGTAGATCCAATCATGGTACGCTATGGCACGGGATTCCCTAGGGAGGTAGCAAATCTCCCCGGGTCTCAGTGTCTGTACATGCACAAGATATCAAGGAAACAAGTCTTGTACAAGCTACACCATGAATAAGGAATAACATCTCATGATGAGATCCGTGTATACCAATCCGTGTAACCAGCGTGTCAAGAGCATGGATATTTGTACTAGATACAGTGAACATAGGAGATATCATAAATTAGAAACTAATCAGAGAATGTACTCGCCTTGGGTCCTTAGCTGGTAAAACCAATGTCCTGTCCCAGAGTATCGTCTGGAGGAACCAACAGTCCTAAAAATATATCAAATACAACATTTGCATCAGGTGCAACACTAACACAGTCTAAAAACACTGAGTTCGGGACTTCTCTAGGTATGCTACTGGTCACCTAGGATCACCTAGTAGGTTTACCAATTAACCATATATAATTTCCATCAACTACAATAGTAAATATGTAAATATATATACTTTAAAATAAATAATACTTGTATACATACTAAAAAGAGTTTAACCTAATATATGTATATATCTAAAATATATACCAATACAAATTACTAGCTATAGTTGTATATTTACTAAAATACGTACATTTATATATTAACACATCTCAAAATACGTACATATCATATGTGTGCGAAGTACATTTTTAGGATATATATATATATATATATATATATATATATATATATATATATATATATATATATATTGTCACCATCATTATTAGAATATACTAATATTAAATTACCAATTCAAATTTATACTATATATTTATATACAGATGCCAATTAATTCATATATTAAAAATACGTTTTATTACACATATACTACATGAAATTATACCAATTAAATATATGTATAATTATACCAAAATATACATACATATATACATATACTAAAAATATATATACATAGATACCAAATTAATTACATATACTAGAATACGTATTTACATATATAAATCATTTCGAAATTATTTGAACAATAATTGTTAAACTCCCCTTTCGAACAAAATTACACTTAAAAGTTTATTTATAAAAATCTAGAATTTATGTAAAAGCCAATGTATTTATATATATCCATAGTAAAATTGGTCACCAGCCCAATTTAAACAAATTGATCTTATTTTTTTATTTTTTTTGAAACTATATTTTTAATTAATAATATAAACCCCAAATTGTATTTTACATAATCAAAAATCCTTATATATATATACATAACTAAATTCATACACTATAACAATAAAACTAATTATTTTATTTACTAAACTAATTACATGAAAATACTAAACTTAATTACATGAAATTACTAACTAATTATATTTATTTACTAATCAATTACATATATTACTAAACTAATTATAATAATAATTAACTACTGATTAATTAATTAACTAATCATATATTAACCTAATTGCATAAACTAACCTAATTGCATAACTAACCAATTACAATTTGCATAAACTAATCAATTTGCATAAACTAACTAATTGCAATTTGCATAAACTAATAAATTTGCATAAACTAATCTATTCAGACTCTGAATCAACGAAAGGGGGAGAGCTCACATTGGGGAGATTTTCCGTCGCCGGCGCGGTGGTCCGCGGTGGAACTCGGCGGCGGCGTCGGCTCCGGTCCTGAGGCGACGGTCGAACTCGGCTCGAGACGGCGCTCGGTTCGAGGAGGCGGCGCTCGGTTCGGGGAGGCGGCGCTCAGGTGTTCGGCTCGAGGAGATCCGAGGCGGCTAGATCTGGGTTCGACGAATTTGAGACGGTCACCGGCGGGTGTTCTCGGCGACAGCGGAGCTCGACGACGTCGGCTCCGGATGAGGTCTGCTGCGGGTGTTCGACGACGTGGAGGGGAGCCGCGGCGGAAACTTCGAGAGCGGCGGGTATTGTCGGTTCCAGGCGGCGTTCCGGATCTGCTGTGGCGGTCGACGTCGGTGGGTCGATAGATCTAGGTTAGGGTTTACTGTGTCGGGGTTGGGTCGTGTCCGGGGCTGGACACGACGGATTTGTACTGTGGGGGACGTGTCCGGGTCTGTCGGACACAGGGTTGGGTGTACTGGTGGAGGTGGATGTGTCAGGATGGTGTCGGACATAATCTCATTGTAAGGATGTAAATCTGGACACAGAAAATGAATGGATACGGTAGGACACCCGGGGTCGGACCCGAGGCCAACACGGCTGACACGGCAATGCTGGACACACGGACACGAGCACACAAAAATGGTGATGGTTGTTAGCTTGTGGGAATTTGTGAGGGCTAGTTAGGGTTTCTTGGGAATGGTGGAGAGACTTTAAATAGGGAGAGAGATGTGGGATAAAGGGTGCGGATTGGCCCAATAATGAATGGCCCAGATCATATATAAATGGGTTTTTCATGTGGGAAAAATGAGGGTGTAAATGGAAGATGGTAACCTTATAAATTAATAGAAAATATTATAATTTAAGAAAATATTTTTTAAGGGCTTCCAAGGCTACTGATTAATTTGCTACTAATTAATCTCATATTTCAAAATCTTAGAAAATATGTAATTTATTTATTTACTATTTCCAAAATGGATATGAAAATTTATTATGAAGAAAACAACTAGTCCTTTAATTAATTTTATCAAATAAATAATTTTATGATTTCAAGCCAACAATATTCGAAACTAGAGCATTATATATATATATATATATATCATTATTTATCTATTTAATTAATTTATAAGAAAGCGACATTTAGGGAAAATGATTTTTATAAAAGATTTTAAATCACCTTCTAAAAAATCAAACATTGTTCAAAAATCAAATACAAGAATTCAAGGAGAAAAATATTTTATAAACTTGGTATTTAAAATAAATTAAAAATCTAATTATTTCGGAAATTGAAAATCGGAGGTTACAAAACTTGCCACCTCTGGCAAGGCCTGTTTCAAACTTATTATTTGCACTCTCGCGCGCAAGAAGTAATAGGTCCACCAAAATTCATTAGTGGAATGTTCTTATTAACTATAGTTGCTATACTACGTCCATATTTCCTCTAGTACAAGCACCCCAAATATCACAATGTCCATAAGAAAGTGATTTCTCCTTCTATTAAAACAAAGAGAAGGAATAAGATATTACAAACATCAAGAAGAAGAGGAATCAGAATCTTCTGAATTACTGATATATATAGTAAGAAAATAAAAAATGAAAGCGTCTGAGGATGCGAGCAGTTGACTTGGAGTATCTCCAAAACCTTGCACCCCCGAATCATCAGGGGTTTCCAAGAGTTCTTGGAAGATGTCCACCTTGCACACTCAAATAATGAATGTTTCTACCATCCTCTTAACATGAAGCAACTTGGGCTCATTGGAGCGTAGATCAGGGGTAACCGACGCCGCAAAAATAGACGTATTGGTTTCCTTTGGAGAATCTCGAGAAGCCATCGTACTAGAGATAAATTTGTGTAAGGAGTTTCGAGATCGTCTGCCTCTTATAAGCAGGGAATCAATAACTTACTTCTTAAGTCGTAACAATTTACTCCACAAGATGCGATAATTTGCTCCTACACAACCCAAGATATGATTGCCATAATTTAGGATAATCCTCTCAGAGATCCGGACTGACACAACGGTGTGAACACGTCAGGCTCACATCAACGCTTGAAGTGCAAGAAGTGATCATTTCTCTCTCAGAATACAAATCAAGCCAAATGGACAATCACAACAAAAAGGAAAGCTTTTATTTTATTTTACTAAAGTGAAATGAGCAAACTACCCTTAAAGGGCTACTAGCACCCCAACCACAAAACAAACTTCAAAAAACAGAAGGCGGATGGTCTCAAAATATAAAACACAAACTTTTGCTGCTCACCATTAGAGCACAACTCTGCTATCCACCCACGGAGACAGGCAACCTGACCATCTAGATGCACTTTAACTCAACGCTCAACCTTTTTTGCCATGACCTCAGGATCTTCGTAGCGAACGTAGGACTCATATCTGTCATCCCCCTTCTGCGCCATAACAGCAATAGCAGCCGTGTTCTTCGCTACCCGGCTTGCCTTGGTTCAAATAGCCTCTTCTTCCTGCTGGGTCTCCCTATGATTATTCTCTAACATATCGAACTTGGCTTGGAGTTGTCTGATCTCCTCGGTCAAGTCTTTTTGCCTAGTGAGGCATTTCTTCCAGAGGGTACAAAGCCGATCATGCTCCTCCTGGAACTTTTGGAGGTCACGATGCAAGCCTTCCTTAGAAGAAGCAAAGAGGGCCTTCTCTGTATCCAGCCCAACTGAGACCTCCTCATATTCACGGGATATTATTATCCCTATATCGACCTGTTGATGCCATCGTAGCTCCATCAGGCATTGCTCTACCTTCGACAACTTTTGGTCCAAGAGGTCCGCCGTCTCTTCTAAGCCAGGCATGCTCCTCAGAGAGTTCTCCTGAATCTCTGCAAAGCACTTCGCCCAGTCGAAGGGCCGATTCTGCTCTAACATACTCTGGACCCCCTACCTCAGAAACATGTAGAAGCTCCGATGGAAGATCTGGTACGAGAAAGAAGTCACTGGCGTAGCAGGTTGTACAACAACGCCCAATGACCTTGAAGGGAAGGCAGTAGCGAAGGAGCGACCAGGGACATGGCTCGCATTCCAATCCTCCATAGCCATCTCAAAGGCCCGGACACCTGGTAGCTGAGCAAGACTGGTGGTGCGACCCAGGACAGAGTACCAGGGCGCCCTGCTACTTCGTCTCCCGCCTGGGCACCAACCCCAGATCACATCACAATAACCTCAGATAATGACGAAACCACCATGGTGTCACAGGCATCGGGAACAGTCTCCTAGGGATGACCTGCTACCCTACTATATAAAGGGACCTCAACGATATGAGGGTGAAATGCCTCCGTACTGGACCCTACAGGGTGCTCCTTACCTCTAGAAGGGCTAGAGAGAGAATGAGGCCTCCTATGAAAAAGCCTGCAATCCGAACCCTCTACCTCGCCCTCTTCGGTAGCTACATCCATGCTCCTCAAGGGAGAGACAGTGCCTGCACGGCCAGAACAAACAGTAGTCAGCTTCGCTCGAAGAATAAGAAGCTGAAGCCAGAATATCTCTTCATTGGAAAGTACACAAGTTAACATATCAGGAGAAGGTGGCAGGGGTTGCAGCCCGCTTAGCATAGTCAAAGAATTTCTAATGGATTTTATATCATCTATAAAGACGTGCTCGAACGGGGTGAAGGTCTCTGACACGCCAGCACCCATCTTGTGGGCCTTTGAAGTTTCAAAAGAAGGTTCTAACACGCCTGCACCCATCTCGTGTGCCTTCGAAGTTTCAAAAGTAGGCTCTGATATGCCTGCACCCGTCTCGTAAAATTTGGGAATCCAGGTGCAGGCTCTGAGGCACACATGTCAGACTTCGGGGAAGTCTCCTCCTCTATTTCTTGGTAAGAGACAACCGAGGCAGTCCCTCACCGGGGATGATCCTTCTCCTCCTGTATCTGCAAATTGTTAAACAAACCAGAACCAGGTTATTTATACAAGGGAACATGAAGAATTAAACTGGGAGGGTCTATATATACCACCTTAACACCCAAAGGAGGGGCTACTCCGGAATCCCCCACCGTGAGGAGTCCTACCCCCGCCTTGTCTTCTTTTTCTTATTCACATCCTTCTTCTTCTTTCTCTCCAGCCTGTGCAGGGGCCTTGACAGCAATCTGCTTTCAATAATGAGGCCTCACGGCCACGAAGGGTTGGAGGGCTCCGTATCGGGGAGGCCCTGCGCTTCGCCAGAAAATTCATAGGAAGAGAAGGGTTGTTAGAACTATCCCCTTCCCCCGTCACCGAGTTGGATTCAACAACAATGACCTTTACCTTGTCTTTCCCCCAACGTTGTCGCTGCTCCCCGCGCCGGCTGTTCAGCTTAGAGCGCACAATAAATCTGGTATCCCGATCAAAACCAGGTGGAGGGGTGTTCACGGCCACATGAAAATAGCCGCTGTATGCATGATATACCCGAGAACTTTATCATCTGGCAGAGAAAATAGGACCTGAGTACTAGTCACAAAATAATAATCCCAGGCTCGGGCCCCATCAAGGACGCAACGCTCGAAACCAAGACACGATCTTGGGTTGCTTAAAAAGAGCTGGCTATAACCAAACTTTCGGGCGAACCTACTCGACAGATAGGGTTCCAGGATGACAAGGTCCCAATTTTGATACACCAAGTGGAAAGTCCGGATGGAAAGCAGCTAGTGGAAGAGCTTCGGAGAGAAATCCTGATAATCATTTCTTCCATCACACTGTACCCTATTCACCTCATCCTCTGTGAACTTCGGGACTGAAACAAAGAAAGAATAGTCTACCACGCGAGCGAACACGTGCCGACATACGAGAACCTCAGTAAGGTCCCAAGACATCCTACCATATCGGTGAATGAAGGTGTCAGCCTCTATCGTCGTCTCCTCGGTACCGGGTCGCAGCAAAGATGGTAATGTATCAACTACCAACCTATTAGATAGTGGTAAGGCATCTCGACCCGGTTAAAATCTTTGGAGGGGTCCGGGGAAATCACCTTGTTGGTGAAAGCATGAAGCCCACGTTGGATGCTATAGACCATCGCGGGGAGCAAAGCAATCTTATGTTTGAAGATCAACTTCACAGCAGGGAGGATAAGTTACGGCTAATCCTCCCAATCACCGTAGAGCCTCCCGAGGCTATGTAAGTCCGTAGCCATATCATTAAGAACCCAACCAAGGCCGTTGTGATAGACAATTGTTGGGTGTCTTGGTATAAATAACTAAAGGTGTCACCAGAACTACCAAACCCTTCGCCATTTACGGAAGTTCTCTTGGTGTGATACACTTGGTCATCGACTTCCCTCTGAGTTTGGGGGCTCCGAATGGTGACCTGACCCGAAGCTTCAGTACTAAAAAGGTAACTAATCTAGGCCTTGATATAGGGTAAACTATCCTCTGAGCCCTTGTCCTTCTTTTTGGAAATCTACTGGCAAGTACTATGGTGGCACAACACTTCCCGGTATACGGCAAGAAATCCCGGATGTTGCTGCTCTAATTCTTTAAATTCCTCGTTAGACGGGGTATAATCCTCATACGATTTCTCATCCCAGGGTAACCGCGAGACATCGTAAATCTCATGATGGGCGAGCCCCATCTCTCGACCTGGAGTAAAGAAGGTCCTGGTGCGGCAGTTGTATATCTCGACCATGGCCATAACCAATTTTGGGTTCTTATCCAATCCATAACAGAAACCTCTTATGGCGTAATAGAGGTTGGCCTCCATCAAGGCCTGGTAATACTTCCCTAACACCCATATTGTTAGGACAATTCAAGAAGGCAAATGATAAACCCAGTTGAGCAGACTTACAGTTTTCTGGGGATAGGACCTCTTGGCTGCAAGCTGGTTTAAAAATGTGTCAGCTTCGTAAAAACGGACATTCGGTCCATCTCACTCGCGAAGGTGCCAGGTTTCAACCCACGAACGGAATAAGAGAACGATTCCTTGGTCGCCGTCGCTCTCTTCAGCTTAGAGTTAAAACGGATATGGCCGACTTGGGTTCCCTTTTGGTCTGGAGTCATGTTACCAAATATATTCCTCTGAAGAGACACCATATTAAAAGCATACAATGGCAGATGGCGCTCCATCGTGGGTATATGTACTTTTGTTTCGCTGGAGAAGAAGTCCTAGCTCTCCTTAATCTTTACTACCTGGGGGTCCGAGACAGTGACAACATACCCAAAAAGGAAGATTGGCTTCAAATAAGATTCGCCCTTGTCGTCTTTGATCGTCCAGGAGTATAGTTCGCTAAGCAAATAGAATGAGGGCTAACCCGCTATTTACTTCAGCCTCACCTCAGACTGATCCTTATTAATCTGTGCTTGGACATTGGCCACTATATGATCAAGCCTAACACCCTAGGGCAGTCTGGGAAAGCCCAACCAGCACCTCCCCTGATTGATCCACGATTAAAGTCACTACAAAAATAGAGACAAAAAGATGATTAGATGCTATACGGCCAAGTTATGAAGGGTACATGCGGCCAAGTCAAGACCTCCATATGGCCAAATCATGGAGGGTCCATGCAACCAAGTCATAAAGGGTACATATGGCCAAGTCAAGGCCTCCATGTGGCTAATACATGGAGGGTCCATGCGACCAAGTCATGAAGGTGCATGCGGCCGAGTCAAGACCCGTGCACGCTGCCAAAAGAGACCTGCACATAAAGCATGCGGCATAGTCATGTGGAAGGATCCGCATAGCGGACCTCGTGTAAAGTGTTCGTGTATCCCAACTTCTCCTCCAACCCTTGCCCATGATAGGTACTTGAATGTCCAGATGAAAGTTTGGTGCCTCATCCTCAGCTATAGACGAAAAAGCAGGGTGCTTCCCCTTGTCGATAACCTTTTTGGCCTTTGACGAGGAAGACGGAGCTTTATGGGCCATGACGAGAAGTCAAAGAAGACGGTCAAAAATAGAGGAAGTAGCGGAGACAAAGGGGAATGAAAATCTTAACAAAAAATAGAAAGTTCTCTCTCCTCCTCCAGACCCCAACTTATAGGCCACGAAAAGACAAGATTAACTAGTCAAAATTATCGTGCTCCACTGTTATCAAATGATAGTGGCTAACGGTTGAGTTTTCGGGGCAGCTTTATCCTTTACAGCCGTCAGCTTAGGATCTGCGTGAAGAGACATCTCGAAATCCGAATAGAATCCACTCAAGGGTTAGAGCAAATCTGGCAATAAATGACTTGACTGCCTGGCGGAATACGCCCATGCGGTACAAACATCCATGCGACCTAAACTTCCATGCGGCCCAAGTGTACCCCCTCTATGCTTCTTATTCAAAGATTTCAAACTTATCAGTTTGAGAACTTTGAAGGGGGTCTTGTATAAGCATAGAAAATACAGATCTATGCAGCCAACAACCAAGCGCCTCATGACAAAACTTAGTAGAAATAGGACCACATAGCCACCATATAACCCAAAAAATCCACATTCAAGTTGCCCAAACAACCTAAGCAAACCTTGGCCCTAGATGGACCTGACATGACGTCCTGACGGCCATATCAAGTCTGACACAAAATCCTGACAGGAAGGATTCTCTGAATGCCTCAAAAAATAAAACCTCACTAAAAGGCAGAAGTCTCAAGGAGTGTGAAGCACCACGTGTAAAACATGACAAAAGATGTCATACGACTCTGGCCTATGCGTCCCAGATTATATGCGTCCCATGCATCTCTGGCCGCCATGCAGTCCATGTGTCCTAGATTCTATGTGTCCCATGCGTCTCTAGCCGCCATACAGTCCATGCATCCCATATTTTATGCGTCCCATGTGTCTCTGGCCCATACGGTCCAGATTCCATGTATCCCATGCGTCTTTGGCCGCTATGCAGCCCATGCATCCCAGATTCCATGCATCCCATACATTTTTGGCCGTTTGCGTCCTAAATGCCACATAGACCAAATTATGCTGTTATAACTAAAGTGATTCTCTCCAACCAAATAGCGGCCATGTATCTATTTAACCAGGTCGCTTCTAAAATAGTTAAGAACCGCCCAGATACTCAGTAAACAATAAATTCTAATAAATGTCCATATGGCAGCGGAGCCCGGATTCACGTGCATGGATGTAGCTCCATTCCGTTAATAGGGGACATGTGACAAACTCCTACTATCAATGCGGCCCAAAATCTATGCGGCCACAAGTATGGCGATAAATAGTAAGGTACCATATCCGATCACATGGCTGGCTATCTGCAAATCTAAACTTGAGCAAGAGAGAAGAGCTTCCGCATCGGATCATCCACGGAGTAAAGGGAGTTGCTACACTCCTAACCCTCTATCGTTATTCACCCAGAACAAAAAAATTTGTACTTAGATTATCTATTTAGGACTCCTCTCTATACTCTCTTTAGTTAAATCAAGTTTCTTTTCAAACTTTCACATTTAATGGCAAACAATAAATTTATCTCCTACTTCTCCTTTATAGGGTAAAGTGCCTGACAAAGTATGGTACGACAAAGAGCCATCATACAATCACCTATGATTGTTAGGTTGTAAGGCCTTCGTACATATACCGAAGGATGAGAGATCCAAAATTGAGCCAAAGATGAGGTGATGCTTCTTTGTAGGCTACGTTCGGGATGAGTTTGGTTATAGATTCTATAATCCAGTGGGAAGAAATCTCTACAAAAGTAGGGATATGGTATTCGTCAAGGATCAGACCATGACCAATACATAAGATTCTGAGATGCCTTCTGAGGGTGAGGAATTGCCTAAGTTAGAGTTATTTTGCTTCGGGCAGTTTTCAGAGGACATCATAGAGGATCCAGTTATGGGGGAGCCAGTATACATGGAGTTACTCCCAACCTTGATCGCCAGTCTGTTGATGGTGGTTAGGGTGACCCTCAGAAGGATGAGCATGCCGAGAAGGCAGTTCCTGAATGGGAGGAGGATGTTGATATACAGCCAGCACCAGTGGTTCCGTTGAGGAGGAGCGATAAAGAGCATCGACCATCTACGAGATACTCACTGGGTGAGTATGTGCTATTAACTGACGGAAGAGATCCCGAATATTTTTTAGAGGCTATGGAAGACAAACACAAGAATGAGTGGATGGAGGCTATGCAGGAGGAGATGAGTTCCTTAAAGGTCAATTCTACTTATGAGCTGGTACGGTTGCCAAAGGGCAAGAAGGCTTTGAAAATCAATGCTTATTCAGAGTAAAGCAGATAGATAATGTTACTCGCCCTCGATATGCGAGGTTGGTGGATAAGGCTATGGTCAGCGGAAGGGCGTAGATTATGCTGAGATCTTTTCGCCAGTCGTCAAGCAGTCGTCTATTCGGGTGGTGCTAGCATTGTCAACCAGTTTTGACTTAGAGGTCGAGCAGATAGACGTGAAGACAACATTTGTCACTACCATATTTTCTAGGAAAGGGTATTTTAGTAATTTTATATTTAATTAAATATTGTGCTTGATAAATAATTATTTGTTGTATTATTTAAAGGTTGTTAGATGTTAGTTATTTATTTTGAACTTGTGTTAGTGGACCTAACTAGTTTAGTTTAGACCCATGGACCAACATAAATTAATTGGTTAGAACTTAGCCTATTTAGAAAGCCCATTGTAAAGAAGATGGATTAAATAAATTAAATTATTAGACTAGAAGCTTCCTTCCTTAGTTATTTCTTTATGAGAGGCCCCAAGGTGTATAATGGTCATTATATAGTAGCTTGAGGGAGGGGAAATAGGGGCCGGCCTATTTATAAAGGGGGGAATTTCTCTCTCCTCTTTTCATTCCAAAACTAGATCTACAATTTTCCTCTACCAAATTCCTTCATTTCTATTTCATTTTTCTACCAAATTTCATTCTAATTCTTTCCTAAATCACCATTAGAGACTTGAGAAGCAAGGATCTAGAAGGAGGAAGTAAGGATCTACAAAGAGGAGCAAGGATCTACAAGTTGGAGGCAATTTCATCTCAATTGGAGGTTTCATTGGGAATCCATCTTCCAATAGGTACAATTTAGTTTTTCTCTTAAATTAAGTTCTAAATCTGAGTTTTAACCATGGAAAATCAACCCATATGCATAGGCTACCCATAGGATTTGGTTTTGTGTTCATAGGAGGCCTATTGAAAAAGTTATAGTACTTTTTGTATCAATTTTGGGAGAATTTGGAGGTTGACATTTATTGTGTGTGTCAATTGATGCTATAGATCAATTTGTCAAGTGTTTTTGTGTTTGGGGCTAGTACCGTGTCCATAATTGGGTACGTGTAGGTCGTATCCCAATAATTTGGTGATACATGTTGATTTGGGGGTTTTTCCCTCCGACACGGGACTTTGTACATGTCATATTTTGACATGGACATGTAGATCTATATTTGACTCTTTGTATTGTTCATAAATAATATATGTGACTTATTTGTGTCCTTCGAGGTACAATTGGATGTGTGGTGGACTCGTGTCACATGTGTATCCTAGATCTAGTGGGATACAGTGTGATACTCTACATATGTTGTGTAATTATATATAGATATAATTCTTGTGCTCTTAATTCATGAAGATTGTATTTGTGCATATATATATAGATATTATATATATTATAGTATATATATTTATGCTTCTTGTATCCTAGATCTATGTATTATGTATGTACTAAGAGTATATATATTATGTAGCTATTCATCTACATGAGTAAATACATATGTTATAGTATTTGTGTTATGTGTAAATATGTATATATGTATATTTAATTGGATACTTATATTATATATAGTTGCTATATGATTATTTATACATATGCATAGATGTATAATTATAAATGTATTTATGTATGTGTGTACATGTTGCTATATCATAATATGTACATAATAGGGAGGGTGTATGTATAGTTTTATTGGTATATATATATATATATATATATATATATATATATATATATATATATATATATATATTTATTATGGGGTTTTATATATATATATATGTTATATATATAGTTTATATATATATATTTTTTGCATACTTTAGCGACAGAGGGTTTAATGACAACAGCCACTGTCATTTATTGAGGCAGCAACAGCCGTTGTAGTAGTGGCAGTAGCAGTAGCATTAATGACAACAGCCACTGTCATTAAATAGCAGCAGCAGCAGGAAAATATGTAGCAGCAGCGACAGCAAATCGGTGACGGCTGCAAACCGTTACCAAAATAGCAGTAGCAGTGAGAAATCTGCAGCAACAACGATAGTAATTTCAGCGACAGGCAGAACTGTCACTTAAAAGGCAGCGTATCAGAATATCGGGTTTTTTAGCAAAGTTTTTAGTGACAGTTGGCAGATTATATATATATATGATTATATACTTATAGATAGATATATGTATATATATATATATATATGTATTAATATTGATGTAATATATTCTAAATTGCTAATTTCTTTATATTTATAATATTTAGTATATATATTATATATATATATGGGTAGTTAGTATAACAAGGTATTGGGGATTACCTTGAGGAACCAAGGTAATTGGGGATACCCAAGATATTGGGTTTAGGTATCAAGTTTGTGCTTATTGTTGAGATACCAAGTTGGTTCAAAACCATGGTACCTAATTAATGTTGTAATTCTGATTCTATATTATTATGAATATTTGTTTGATATATTTATATATTGAAGTGTTACCTTGGAGTTTACGTATCCGGAGATACGGTATCCTAATATTTAAGATATGGATTTCTTGGCTTAGACTTGAATATCTTGACCCAATATTTTGGTGATGGGCTTGTGCATCCTAGAAATAGATAGTTGACCATAGTTGACTAGAGTTGACCATAGTTGACTTTTGACTTAGAATTGACTTATTGACCTAGAAGTTGACTAGTTTAACTTATTTTCTTTACGGAACCTTGTATTGATGTTGTATTCCATATCTAGGTCTTCGAGGTACCGTGTCAGACATCTATGAGACTATTCATTGGACTTCAGGCGAGTACATTCTCTGATAGTTTTTAATTTATGATATCCTCTATGTTCATTGTATCTAGTGTAGATATCCTTGTTCTTTTGACACGATGGTTACACGGATTGGTATATCCGAATCTCGTCATACGATGTTATTCTTTCGTATAAGGTGTATCTTGTGCAGGCCTTCTTTTATTGATTATCTTGTACATGTACAAACACTGATTCTCGGGACGAATCGCTATCTTCTTGGAGAATCTCGTGCCATAGCGTACCATGGTTGGATCTATTATACCAGTCGGGGGTAGGGAGTATGTAGTGTAGATATGTGATCATACCCACCTTGTATCTTGAATAATGTTAATCATACACCGCACGTATGATTAGCCAGGCCATAAATCTGGTATCTTTTGTATCAAGTTTCCAAGCCTATCACATGTTAAAGCTAGTACTCACACACTTAGACATTAGTATTCTTGCTCATTGACATATTGCTCATTATTGTATTATTTCCAGTATTTTCTTATTGTAAATATATCTCTTGTATTTATTGTGCATCTTGTATATTCATATCTATTTACTATTATATAGTTTTTATCATTGATTATAACTACTGTTAGAGATGTACTCTGCTCCTTTCCTGACAAGATATATTTTTTCAGATGACACTGAGAAGTGGTACCCTACCTATTATGGACCTCAGGATGTTGTGGGTTTAGAGTCTGAGACCCTGGCTCAGGAGGGACTTATCCCAACTGAGACAGTTGACCCAGGAGTAGTAGCTTCTTAGCATTCTTTGTACTGGATTTGTCTTCAGCTTATTTTGTTCTTTCTTTCAGACTCATTGATGTATTATTTTTGACTCATGAGTTGTATTGTGACTATTCTATTTTTTATCTGATTCGTGCTCATTTCTATCTTAGATCTGTGATTGAGTATATTGTTATTGTTGGTGGTTCATTATATTATTAGATAGATTATCCATACAACGTTCTACCGCCGATTCTGCGGCGTAGATTGTGCGTTGTTTTCGACTTATACCCCTACACCGGGTGCAGGTCGTGACACATTTTTAGTGGTGGCCCATGCAGGTCCAGCTTCACAAAGTATGTGATGTCGTGGTAGTGCGACAATTTAGTTATACTACTGTGAGCCTGCGATAGGATATAGGATATAGGCTGAGATACTCAATCACATCTAGGAAAATTCTTTGATTTAACTATTCTTCTTTGATATTGATACTTGATCTCTTAATCTGTCCTTTCCTTGAATGTCTTATATCTTGTGCCATATTGATTCTTTCTTTCGCTTTGTCTCAGGATGCCGCCTAAGACTATATCGCAGCAGGGGAGAGCAACTTCTGAGAGTTCTGCGACATCCCGAGGGCCTGCACCAGTCACTTCTCCAGTGATTGGAGTGTCAGCTGCTTTCGGAGGTCCACCACCTACTCAGAGTACTGTGCCAGCTATATTTGAGGGGCTTCTACCTCCACCTCCTGTGCCAGCAGAGGCAACACAGATGTTTACACTATTTCGTGAGATGCTCGAGGCATAGAGGGTTCAGTCAGAGGCACATCAGAGGAAAACCGACGTTCTATGGAAGGGCATCGAGAGTGCTTATCAGCTTGCTCGTACCGTAGTCGAGAGAGGAGTTTCGGTCCAGCAGCAGGATGTTCCTCAGGTTGCTCAGCTTCGGCCAAGCAACTTTCAGGACTTCAAGAAACTGGAGCCTAGGGTTTCAAGGGGATGGAGGGCATCGTCTATGCTGATGATTGGCTTGAGGACATTGAGCGTCTTATGAGGGTGTCCCGTCTTTCTGAGGATCTGAAGGTTAAGGCGGTAGGACTTTAACTGTTTGACGTTGCTCACACTTGGTTCAGGAATGAGCCGGTTCTGGTTGACGCAGGACAATCTTGGGAGGTATTCAAGGACCTTTTCAAGAAGAAGTTCTTCGCCCGGACAGACAGGCTAGACTTGGGAAGACAGTTTGAGAGTCTCATTCAGGGGAGAATGTCTGTGGAGGAGTACGCTGCGGAGTTTAGTAGGTTGAGCCGATTTGCAGAGTATCTGGTGAGAGAGCCGGAGGTTCGAGATATTCGTTTCCTTGAGGGTCTAAACTAGGAAGTGAAGATCCTCATTCCGTCTTTTTTGAGACATACTCGGAGATACTTGCGGAGGCACGCAAGGTTGAGCGGGAGTTGGGTTTAAAGCCTAAGAGAGACCGTAATTCTTTTCTGGGGCCCAACAGCAGTGCAGTATTTGCAAAACGTTCTCATTTCCAGTCCAGACCTTTCCAGCAGCCACAGCAGAACCAAACTCCAGCTAAGGCACCTTTTCACCAGGCACCACAACAATAGAGACAGTTACAGCAAGCTCTATGCCACTCTTGCAAGAAGCCCGGCCATATCTGGGAAGTATGCAGGAGGAGGTTGGGAGTTTATTTGTATTGTGGTACTGAAGGACATCAGTTGAGGGAGTATCCTCGTCGTGCAGTTCAGGGAGCAGCTTCATCTCCGAGGGCACAAACGAGACTACCTACAGCACAGCCGAGGGGACCGCTTCCGACACAACAGTAGCATTTTGTCCAGCATCAACAGCAGGGAGGTGCACTAAGGGACGAGCGTTTGCTATGACCGTCGAGGCGGATGAACCCATCGGAGATGTTATTGTAGGTTCTATTCTTCTTGATTCCATTCCAGCTTTAGCTTTATTCTATAGTGGTGCTTGCCATAGATTTGTATCTATTTCTTTTGCTCTGAAGCATGGTTTGGTAGCTGAGTCTTTGCTTAGAACTTGCAAGATCATGACCGGGGGAGGCATTATCCTAGTTAATGATATTTGCAAGGATCGGAGAGTTACTCTGGGAGGCCGGGAGTTGAGTGTGTGTCTACTTGTAATGCCACTTCTGAGCTACAACATTATACTCGAGATGGATTGGTTGAGTAGGCACCGTGCTAGCATAGATTATAGAGGAGGTAGAGTTTTATTTGGTCCGCCAGGAGAGCCAGAGTTTGAGTTTGCTAGAGGAGCTGCAGAGCAGGAAGAAGACATTATTTGTGGAGCTATGGTGGAAGATAAGGAGTTATCGCATCCGTTGATAGCAGAGTTCTTAGATGTGTTTCCTGAGGAATTGTTAGGTTTGCCGCCAAATCGAGATGTTAAATTTTCTATAGACTTGGTGCCAGGTGCAGAACCAATTTCGTAGCATGTCTATAGAGTAAACAACAACGAGCTGGTCGAGCTGAAGAAGTATGTGGACGAATTACAGGATAAGGGGTTTATCAGATCGAGTTTTTAACCATGGGGAGCCCCGGTATTGTTTGTACCGAAGAAGGATGGATCGGTGCACATGTACATTGATTACAGAGCTTTGAATAATCTCATTATCAAGAATAAGTATCCTTTGCTACGGATTGATGATCTGTTTGATCAGTTGAGTGGTACGAAGGTGTTTTCTAATATAGATTTGAGATCAAGCTACCATCAGGTGAAGGTGAAGCCGAAGGACATACCGAAGACTGCTTTTAGAATTTGGTATGGTCAGTACGAGTTTATAGTGATGCCGTTTGGTTTGACTAATGAACCGTCAGTATTTATGAACTTGATGAACAAAGTGTTCCACCAGTACCTTGACAAGTTCATGGTGGTGTTCATCGACGACATACTCATATACTCGAAGACACCGGAGGAGCATGAGGAGCATTTGAGGATTGTGTTGGATGTGATGAGAAAGGAGAAGTTGTATGGAAAGTTGTCCAAGTGTGAGTTTTTCTTGGAAAAGGTGGAGTTCTTAGGGCATGTTGTGACTGGTGATGGTATTTCAGTGGATTCGAAGAAGATCGCAGCAGTAGAATCTTGGAAGGCTCCGAGTTCGGTAGCAGAGATCAGGAGTTTCTTGGGATTGGCAGGCTACTACAGGAAGTTTGTGCAAGATTTTTCGAGGATTGCCGAGCCGATGAACAGACTCACAAGGAAGGATGTGGAGTTTGTGGACGGAGGATTGCCAGGTTGCTTTTGAGGAGTTGAAGAAGAGGTTGACGTCTGCTCCTATTTTGACGTTGCCATCAGGGTCCGGAGGTTTCACTAATTATAGTGATGCATCGGGGACAGGTTTGGGTTGTGTTCTTCAGCAGCATGGGAAAGTGATTGCCTATGCATCCAGGCAATTGCATCCTCATGAAAAGAACTATCCTACCCATGATTTGGAGTTGGCAGTAGTCATCTTCGCTCTGAAGTTGTAGAAATATTATTTGTATGGAGAGCGTGTGGAGATTTTTACAGACCACAAAAGCTTGAAGTATGTTTTCACGCAAAAAGAGTTGAACATGAGGCAGCGTTGATGGTTAGAACTGATGAAGGATTTTGATATATCTTTGCAATATCATCCTGGGAAAGCTAATATAGTTGTCGATGCTTTGAGCAGGTATCCGGTAGCTATGTTCTTGACGCAGGATCGATATTTACTGGAGGACTTGGAGAGCTTGCCCATTGAGGTAATAGTTCCTGGTTGTGCTATACAGATATGGGGATTACAGATACATTCAGATTTGATGGATAGGATCAAGGCAGCACAGTATGAGGATGTATCTCTGAGGAGTATCAGAGCTCAGGTGAGAGCAGGATTGGAGGATGATTTCACTATTGCAGAGGATGGATCTTTGAGGGATGGAGTTAGATTATGTTTGCCTAGTGGGGAGCTGCGTGAGGAGGTATTGCAGGAAGCGCATCGCTCTCAGTATTCCATGCATCCAGGTGCTAACAAGATGTATCGGGATATGCGAGTGTGTGTGGTAGTATGACATGAAGAGGGAAGTGGCACAGTTTGTATCCAGATGCTTAGTGTGCCAGCAGGTGAAAGCCGAGAGGCAAAGGCCAGGAGGTTTACTTCAGCCATTACCCATTCCAGAGTGGAAGTAGGAGCACATTACTATGGATTTTGTGTTCGGACTTCCACGATCTCCAGGAGGGAAAGACGCAATTTGGGTCATCGTTGATAGGTTGACCAAGTCGGCCCACTTTTTGCCTTTCAAAGTGGGTTTGTCTACCGAGAAGCTGGCAGAGATGTATGTGAGGCAGATCATTAGGATACATGGAGTTCCCGTCAGCATAGTCTCGGATCGGGATAGTCGTTTCACTTCTCATTTCTGGAGGATTTTGTAGGAGAGTTTGGGTACTCAGCTCAAGTTCAGTACTACATATCATCCCCAGACAGATGGACAATCAGAGAGGACTATTCAAACTCTCGAGGATATATTGTGCACTTGTGTATTAGATTTTGGGGGTTCTTGGGAGGATCATCTCCATTTGGTAGAGTTTGCTTACAACAATAGTTACAAGGCCAGTATAGATATGTCACCTTTTGAAGCTCTGTATGGTCGGAGGTGTCACACTCCTTTGTCTTGGGACGATATTGGAGAGAGAGTTTTGCTTAGGCCAGAGATGGTTGTGGATGCAGCAGAGAAGGTTCAGTTGATCAGAGATAGACTTCGAGTGGCGCAGGACAGATATCGTCATTGGGCCGATAGCCATCGGAGACCTTTGGAGTTCGAGGTATAGTTTAGATTTTTGTTTTGTGCTTGTTCTTGGTTGTTTGTTATAGATTAAGTTCTTAAGGTGGTATTTTGTTCTAGGTGGGTGGTTTGGTGTTTCTGAGGATTTCTCTAACACGAGGCACGATTCGCTTCGGTGGAGGCGGGAAGCTTAGTTCGCGATTCATCGGACCTTTCACTATTCTAGAGAGGGTCGGTGTAGTTGCTTATAGACTAGACTTGCCACCTGCATTGGAGGGAGTGTACAACGTATTTTACGTATCGCAGTTGAGATGATACGTGGCAGATCCTAGTCATGTATTGGATCACTCGGAGATAGAGGTGGGCCCTACTCTTAGCTATCAAGAGCAGCCAGTTGAGATTCTGGATCGGAGAGAGAAGGTGCTGAGGAACCAGACTATTCCTTTAGTGCACGTTGCATGGAGGCATCGCTCTTCGGGGGAGTCTACTTGGGAGAGAGGATGAAATGCGAGAGCGTTATCCATATCTGTTTGTGCCTTGAGGTATTTTATTTCCTAGTTATGTTCTGTTCATTATTATGTTCTGTCATAGTTAGTTATGATTCTTTAGTTCTGTTCTGTTATTTTCTGGGGGTAGTTTTTGTCTTTGAATTTCGAGGACAAAATTATTTTAAGGAGGGTAGACTTGTCACTACCACATTTTCTAGGAAAGGGTATTTTAGTAACTTTATATTTAATTAAATATTGTGCTTGATAAATAATTATTCATGTTATTATTTAATGGTTGTTAGATGTTAGTTATTTATTTTGGACTTGTGTTAGTGGACCTAACTAGTTTAGTTTATACCATGGACCAACATGAATTAATTGGTTAGAACTTAGCCCATTTAAGAAGCCCATTATTAAGGAGATGGATTAAATTAATTAAATTATTAGACTAGAAGCTTCCTTCTTTAATTATTTCTTCATGAGAGGTCCCAAGGGGTATAATGGTCATTACATAGTAGCTTGAGGGAGGGAAAATAGGGGTCGGCCTATTTATAAAGGTGGGGAAAATTTCTCTCTCCTCTTTTCATTCCAAAACTAGATCTATAATTTCCCTCTACCAAATTCCTTCATTTCCATTTTATTTCCCTACCAAATTTTATTCCAATTCCTTCCCAAATTACCATTAGAGACTTGAGAAAAAAAGGATCTAGAAGGAGGAAGCAAGGATCTACAAGTTGGAGGCAATTTTATCTCAATTGGAGGTTTCATTGGAAATCCATCTCCCAATAGGTATAATTCAGTTTTTTCCCATAATTTAAGTTCTAAATCTGAGTTTTAAGCATGAAAAATCAACCCATATGCATAGGCTACCCATAGGATTTGGTTTTGTGTTCATATGAGGCCTATTGAGAAAGTTATGGTGCTTTTTATGTCAATTTTGGGAGAATTTCGAGATTGACATTTGTTGTGTGTGTCAATTGATCCTATAGATCAATTTGTCATGTGTTTGTGTGTTTGGGGCTAGTATCGTGTCCACAATTGGGTACGTGTAGGTCATATCCCAACAATTTGGTGATACGTATTGATTTGGAGGTTTTTCCCTCGGACACAGGACTTTGTACATGTCATATTTTAACACGGACACGTAGATCTATATTTGACTCTTCGTATTGTTCATAAATAATATATGGGACTTGTTTCTATCCTTCGGGGTACAATTGGATGTGTGGTGGACTCGTGTCACATGCGTATCCTAGATCTAGTGTGATACGGTGTGATACTCTCCATATGTTGTGTAAGTATATATAGATCTAATTCTTGTGCTCTTAATTCATGAAGATTGTATTTGTGTATATATATGTATATATATATATATATAGATATTATATATATATATATTATAGTATATATATTTGTGCTTCTTGTATCCTAGATCTATGTATTATGTGTGTACTAAGAGTATATATATTATGTAGCTATTCATTTACATATGTAAATACATAAGTTATAGTATATGTGTTATGTGTAAATATGTATATATGTATATTTAATTGGATAATTATATTATATATAGTTGCTATATGATTATTTATACATATGCATAGACGTATAATTATAAATGTATTTATGTATATGTGTGCATGTTGCTATATCATAATATGTACATAATAGGGAAGGTGTATGTATAGTTTTATTGGTATATATATATATATATATATATATATATATATATATATATATATATATATATATATTATGGGGTTTTATATATATATATATATATAGGTTATATATATATATATATATATATATATATATATATATATATATATATATATATATATATATATATATATATATATATTTTGCATGCTTTAGCGACAGAGGGTTTAATGACAGCAGCCACTGTCATTTATTGAGGCAGCAGCAGTCGCTGTAGCAGTGGCAGTAGCATTAATGACAGCAGCCGTTGTCATTAAATAGCAGCAGCAGCAGCGAGAAAATATGTAGCAGCATTGACAGCAGATCGGTGACGGCTGCAAACCGTCGCCAAAACAGCAGCAGCAGTGAGAAATCAGCAACAACAGAGACAGCAGTTTCAGCGACAGGCAGAACTGTCACTAAAGAGGCAGCGTATCAGAATATCGAATTTTTCAGCACAGTTTTTAGCGACAGTTGGCAGATTATATATATATATATATATATGATTATATACTTATGTATATATATATATATATATATATATATATATATATATATGTATTAATATTGATGTAATGTATTCTAAATTGCTAATTTCTGTATATTTATAATATTTAGTATATATATTATATATATATACGGGTAGTTAGTATAACAAGGTATTAGGGATTACCTTGAGGAACCAAGGTATTGGGGATTACCTTGAGGAACCAAGGTAATTGGGGATACCCAAGATATTGGGTTTGGGTATCAAGTTTGTGATTATTGTTGAGATACCAAGTTGGTTCAAAAACACGGTACCTAATTAATGTTGTAATTATGATTCTATAATATTATGAATATTTGTTTGATATATATATTGAGGTGTTACCTTGGAATTTACGTATCCGGAGATACGGTATCCTAATATTTAAGATGTGGGTTTATTGGCTTAGACTTTTGTATCTTGACCCAATATTTTGCTGATGGGCTTGTGCAACCTAGAAATAGATAGTTGACCATAGTTTGAGCATAGTTGACCAGAGTTGACTGTAGTTGACTTTTGACTTAGAATTGACTTATTGACTAGAAGTTGACTAGTTTAACTTATTTTCTTTCCGGAACCTTGTATTGATGTTGTATTCCATATCTAGGTCTTCGAGGCACCGTGTCAGACATCTGTGAGACTATTTATTGGACTTCAGGCGAGTATATTCTCTGATAATTTCTCATTTATTCGGATCTAGTGTACATTCTCTGATAGTTTCTCTATGTTCATTGTATCTAGTGTAGATATCCTTATTCTCTTGACACGATGGTTACATGGATTGGTATATTTGGATCTCGTTATGCGATGTTATTCCTTGGTATAAGGTGTATCTTGTGCAGGCCTTGTTTTATTGATTATCTTGTACATGTACAGACACTGATTCTCGGGAAGAGTCCCTATCTTCTTGGAGAATCTCGTGCCATAGCGTACCATGGTTGGATCTATTATACCAGTCGGGGGTGGGGAGTATGTAGTGTAGATATGTGATCATACCCACCTTGTATCTTGAAAAGTGTTAACCATACACCGCACATATGATTAGCCAGGCCATAAATCTTGTATCTCCTGTATCAAGTTCTCAAGCTGATCATGTTAAAACTAATACTCACACACTTAGACATTAGTATTCTTGTTCATTAACATATTGCTCATTATTGTATTATTTTCAGTATTTCCTTATTGTACATATATCTCTTGTATCTATTGTGCATCTTGTATATTCATTTATATTTACTGTAACAAAGTTTTTATCATTAATTAGAACTGCTGTTAGAGATGTACTCTGCTCCTTTCCTGACTTGATATATTTTTCCAGATGACACTGAGGAGTGGTACCCTACCTATTATGGACCTCAGGATATTGTGGGTTTAGAGTCTGAGACTCTGGCTTAGGAGGGACTTATCCCAACTAAGACAATTGACCCAGGAGTAGTAGCTTCTTAGCATTCTTTGTACTGAATTTGTCTCCAACTTGTTTTATTATTTCTTTCATACTCATTGATGTATTATTTTAGACTCATGAGTTGTATTATGACTATTCAATTCTTTATCTGCTTCATGCTCATTTCCATCTTAGATCTGTGATTGAGTATATTGTTATTGTTGGTGGTTCATTATATTGTTAGATAGATTATCCAGACAGCATTCTACTGCCTATTCTGCGGCATAGGCTGGGCATTGTTTCTGACTTGTACCCCTACATCGGGTGCGGGTCGTGACAATATTCCTCTACGGTGATCTTGAGGAGGACTTGTATATGGAGCAACAAGAGGGATTCTGTGAGTAGGGAAAGTTATACTTGGTCTGCAGGTTGAGGAAGAGCTTGTATGGTCTAAAGCAAGCTTCAAGGTAGTGGTATAGGAAGTTCGAGTCGTTTAAGGGAGAGCATGGTTATGCACGGACGACGTTGGATCACTATGTATTTGTGATATACTTTGCCTAGGATAATTTCATCATTTTATTACTCTATGTTGATGATATGCTACTGGTGGGTCGGAATGCCACTAGGATAGCAGAGCTGAAGCACTAACTTGGCGCGTCTTCTTTATAAAGGATTTGGGCACAGCGAAGAGTATTCTTGGTATGGAGATAAGTGGAGAAAGTGAGTCCAAGCTGCTACACTTATCCCAAAAGAAGTACATTCACCGGTTACTTCAGCGTTTCGGGATGGACGGGTCGAAGAAAGTTGGTAACCCCCTTGCGGCTCACTTTAAGTTCACCGAGAAGTAGTGTCCATCTACCGAGGATGAAAAGGAAGATATGGAGCGGGTTCCATATGCCTCAGCTGTGGGGAGTCTTATGTATGCTATGTTGTGTACGAGGCCAGACATCGCTCACGCAATTGGCACAGTTAGTAGGTATACTTCCAATCCCGAAAGGGTACATTGGGGTATGGTCAAACGGTTTCTACGATACCTTCAGGGCACTGCCGATTGGAGACTTTCTTTTAGTGGTGACGAGCCAAAGCTGGTTTGGTATACCGATGATGATATGGCTGGGATGTAGACACGAGACTATCGACTTTGGGCTATGTGATAATGTTTGATGGTGGAGCGGTATTGTGGTAGTCGCGGTTGTAGAAGCGTGTTTTCTTGTCGACGATAGAGGCAGAGTATATTGCGGTAATGGAGGTTTTCAAGCAATAGGGCTAAAGCAAGAGCAGTACCCTTTTCTTTGCGATAGAAAGAATGTAATTCACCTTGTGAAGAACCAGACATTTCATAGCAGGTCCAAGCACATTGATACCCGTTATCATTGGATACGGGATGTGGTTGAAAATAAGCTAGCAGTGCTTGAGAAGGTTCATACGGATGACAATGGAGCAAACATGTTCACAAAAATTCTTTCCGGAGAAAAGTTTGAGTACTGCAGGCGGATCGTCGGGATGACGACCCCCTCCACATATTTGTGAAGGGAGAGATTTGTTGAAGTGGGTGGGGTTCTCAACCTATGTGAAAAATACACCGCAGTTGGATTGAGTATTCTTACATATAATAGAAATACCTCAATATATTTGGATTGGGCATTCCTGCATATAATAAGAATATGTTAATGGATTTATATTTGTTTTGGATATTCCTACATATAATAGGAATATATCAATGGATTTGGATTTGGATTGGGTATTCTTATATATAATAGGAATACTAGTTGTGGTTTTAAGGCTATATATATTAGATATCTCCTAGCCCAAATATATATATATATATATATATATCTCAAAAATATTGTAAAATGAAGCAAGAGTGCTTTTACAACATTGGAAGGAGAGAAGAAGAGATTGAAAGCTATTTCAAAGAGGAGATCGATATCGGGTAATTCTTTTCTCGTCATCTCCGTTCTTCGTTATTTGTGATCTATTTTCTATTCCAAAGTGTTGTGGTGATCTGTTTGGATCGGTAAGAAGTTTGTAAAGAGTTGTTGTATTTCTTATTCCGTTAGTGAAGGTTTTTCAGGGTTTGACTCCGATCGTCCCATAGTTTTTTCCATTTTGCTTTTCCACGTAAAAATTTCTATGTACCGATTTGTGTTTGGCATTTTTGGTTTGTGTGCTTTTGCTCGGTTCTCTCGCAGGACTTCTTGGTTTGAGAAACAATTTTCGTGCTTTTGTTCCCAATACTATGTTGCATCCTTCAACCCGATACTGAGGCAGAGTAGTGACCCATGGGTTAGCTAGTTATTTTGTTTATATAGACAAACAATAATTAGTTAGGTTAATCAATTAGACAAGACTATCTAATTAAAATTGTCTAATGTGCCTAACTCAGTATTGTTAATCAGTTGGATAAGCTTATCTAGTTTATTTGTTTATTCAGAGGATTAAATAAGTTAGGCTTATCTTGTTCTTAGCCTAAGCTTCTTCTTCTTTTCCAGTAATACATGATGCCTCAATGTCCCTTTTGAAACTTTTTTTCAATAAAATCAATTTCATCTCTGTTTGAGAATTTATTTTCGCATTCCCATCATTGTTCTTGGACTCAAACAAAAGAGCTCTGAGCGTTGACTATAGCAACGAAGCCTCATTTTGTGTTTCTACAAATTTACATTCCAAAATCATTTCTCATGCATTTTAATTGAAAAGCTAAAAGAAAACTACCATATTATATAAATTAGGTTGGTCACGTTTGTGATAACTGCAAAACGAGTAATGAATTCCCAATGACAAGCGAACAAGACGGCGGGGCAATTTCGGCGAGTAGTAATTCTTCACAAACATCATGGCACATACATTAGGGACGAATCCATGTCTTTATCCAGCATTTGAAATGTACGGCAAATTGGATTAATATAAAAATTGGACGAGAATTCGTTTACTTCATTTTCCTCAAGGGTCCTGGTGACAGTTGTGTGAAGTTTCTCTCTTGCAACCCTAGTCAGTGAATTTTGAGAGTAAAGTAAAGGGAGCATCACTGTTAATATCATCTTGCTCTTCACTTTGATACCCCTGTGGAAGCGTACAACCAGCATTTCCATTCAACAACTCAAACATGCATGCGCAAATACAATTGTCATCACAACACTAAATAAAATTGTTTCTATGACACCGTCATAACAACTCCGTGACGTTTTTAGTCAGAATATTGTACGCATGCTAACCACTATAACGCAAACAGTACTATAAATAGTCCATAGTCTACTAATACAACTTCACTCACTCTCAAGTAGAAAATCTTTTAGTTTCTGTATCAATTATGGCCTTCTCACTTCCTCTAACCTTCTTCCTCATCTTCTCCCTCTTCCTCTCGTCTCCATCAATCTCAGTTGCCGAGGTCGAGACGCACTTCCACTTCTACTTTCATGACATCGTAACTGGAACCAACCCAACCGCCGTCAAAATCACCTCAGCCCCAGGAACGTCAACGTCCCTGACCGGTTTCGGCTCGATAGTCATGATAGACGATCCCCTGACCGAACAGCCCGACCCGAACTCAAGGCTCATAGGACGTGCCCAGGGCATCTACGCGCTTGCCTCCCAGGAGAACGCTGAGCTTCTTATGGCGATGAACTTTGTGTTTAACGACGGGCAGTACAGTAACAGCACGATTGCAGTGCTCGGGAGGAACGACGTGTTCTCGGAGGTGAGAGAGATGCCGGTGGTCGGAGGTAGTGGATACTTCAGGCTGGCAAGGGGGTATGCTCTTGCGAGGACCAACCAGTTGGACCGCATGAGTGGGAATGCCATTGTGGAGTATGATATCCATGTCCTTCATCAGTGACTGTGAGGGTTGCTACCATTGTGAAGTGTCAAGTGTGAATGTGTTGCGCCTGTGAGTGAGTATTGTGTTTACAATTGTTAGTGTGTGTCAAGTCCAATGGACCTGTGAGTACTGTTTCATATAAGCAGTAACACCAAATAAATGTTACGTAAGATGTAACTCTTTCATCATCAAGAATGATTATATCTTGTCCTCAAAAGATTTGCATGGAATTTATATTTTAAACATCCGCTATCATTACGCACCTGTGGATGGTCATAAAGTGTTCCACTTGTAAGATGAGAAAAGTATTTGATTCTTGATCAGAATAATTTGTGTTATGTTCAACCTCAACTTGGCCTTTACATAGCTATTTACAACTCTAACAGAATGCATAAAAGTAGCACCCTCTAACCTTATTCTAACTAAGTGATAACAAATCAAAACAAATCAAAGGCATAGAACAAATAATAAAATTCCTAAAGATTAGAAATTTATTGAAATCCAAATAACAACATCTTCAACAGGATTAACACTAACAAATCACCCCCTAAGCATATTGCATGAGATTCACCTCTATGACGTCGATCTTCTGTCTCATCTCAATGAACTTTACTCGCCCGAGCGCCTTGGTAAGAATGTCTGCGAGCTGCTCTTCAGTGTTGATGTACTCGACCTCAACCTTCCCTCTCTCGACACGCTCCCGAATGAAATGATAATTTTTATCAATATGTTTGCCTCGGTCATGGAAGACGGGATTCTTGCTGAGGGAGATGGCGGACTTGTTGTCTACCTTGAGCTTGACGCTGCCGGCCTCCTTGTTCTTCAAGTCACCAAGGAGTTCTGCAAGCCAAATGCCTTGGCATACCGCCATTGTCGCGGCAATGTACTCGGCCTCGCAGGATGACAATGCCATGACATTTTGCTTCTGAGATTGCCAGCTAATGAGGCTACGACCGAGGAAGAATAACACGCCAGTGGTGCTCTTGCGGGTGTCGATGTCACCTGCCATGTCACTGTCGCTGTAGCCGATCAGTCGTTGTTCCTCCACCTTTTTTGCGTAGAGACAACCAAAGTGACGTATACCGGTGACGTAACGAAGGATGCGCTTGATGGCAACAAGGTGTTCTGTGGTCGGGTTCTCCATGAGCCGACTAACGTAGCCCACCGCGTACGAGATGTCTGGGCGCATATGCACCAAGTACCTGAGGCTCCCGACGATGCTCCTGTAGGATGTGGCGTCAGTCGGGGGGGCTGAGCTCACTTTACTTAGCTTGAACCTCGGTTTCATAGGGACGTGGCACGGGTTTCAATCCATCATGCCACTCTTATCCAAAATTTTGAGCGCATATGCCTCCTGACTGAGGGTGATGAAGCCATTAGACTGCTGCACCTTGATACCGGGGTAGAAGATGAGCAATCCCAAGCCACTCGTTTTGAACAAGGCCTTCATCTCCTTCTTGAACTTGACAATATCTTGTGGTACATTCCGGTGATGAAGAGATTGTCGACGTACACACCCATAAGTAGGCGAGCTGGAACTTTGCCGCGTGTATACACAACGTGCTCCTGTGCACTCCGGTGGAAAATAAGTGACAGTAGGCAACTGTCAAGCATGGTGTTCCCAACCCTCGGTGCTTGTCGCAGCCCGTATAGTGCCTTGTCAAGTTTTAGCACTTTGTGCTTCTGTCCTTCGATAACAAAGCCGAAAAGTTGGGCGACGTACACCTCCTCCTTGAGGTCGCCGTTGAGGAACGCCGTTTTCACGTCCATGTGGTGCAATGCCCATCCCTCATGCGTGGCGAGTGCGATCAACAAATGGACGGACTCGAGGCGAGCAACCAGAGCTAACACTTCCTTGAAGTCCACTCCTTGCCTTTGCACATAGCCTTTTGCCACGAGCCGCGCCTTGTGCTTGAGGACGGGGTCGTGCTCGTCCTTTTTGAGCTTGTAGACCGACCTCAAACCGATCGGACGATGGCCGAGTAGGAGGTCTATGAGGTGCTATGTACGGTTCTCCTCAATGACTCTCAACTTCTTGAGCATCGCTTGGCGCCAACATCGGTGTTTCTCGGCTTCAAAAAAAGTGGCAGGTTCCTCGTCAACCATGAGGAGCAGCTCGTCGACATCGAGCTCGCAGACGGTGGTCGTGTCAATCAAGCTAGCCAAGGTCTTGTACTTGCGCGGCCCGTCGTCATCTGCGTCGAGCATAGCCGAGGCATTGGTGGGTGGCGAGACAAATTCCACTCCACGTTTTACCACCAAGTCAGATATTTCTGCCCCGAATACCGACGTCAACATCCCTGGTCTGGGTGCCACTGGTGTTGATGGATGGCCACCCCCATGCACTAGCGTGCCTGCGTGTTCAACATGTGGTATGGGGATCATAGTATACTCAACAGTAAATATCTCACCTACGTTGTCTTGCACGCCCCAGTCCCACTTGCCTTCCTAGTCGAAGACAACATCGCGTGTGATGTGCACGCTCTTTCCAGCGGGATCATATACCCGGTATTCCTTAGTGTCGGGCTCGTAGCCGATAAAAACCATGTGATTGCTGCGATCTTCTAGCTTCTGTAAGTTTGGATGACCACCTTGACGTGTGCGACACAGCCAAAGGTACGGAGGAAGTGCATGCTTGGCTTGTGTCCGTACCATGCTTCGTACAACGTCTTGTCGTCGATTCTCCGTGTCGGCGAGCGATTAAGAATGTAGACAGCCGTCGTGACCACCTCACCCCAGAACTTCCCTGGCATATCCTTTGCATTCATAAAGCTGTACGCCATCGCAACGACCGTCTGGTTCCGGCGCTCGATGACGCCGTTATGCTATGGTGAGTACGGCGCTGTGAATTATTGTTTGATGCCGAGGCTGGCACAATACTCGCCAAATGCTACGGATGTGAACTCGCCCCCACGATCAGTATGGAGCATGCGCAGTTTGCGCCCTGCCTCCACCTCGACGTGGGTTTGAAAGTGTTTGATGGCTATTGGCGCTTCATCCTTCGAACCCAGTAGCGTCAACCACATGTAGCGGTTGAAATCGTCGATGAGGAGCAAGAAGTAGCGCTTACCACCAGGTGTCACCGGTGTGATCGTCCCACAAATATCACCATGAACAAGATCTAGCAGGTTGTCAGCACGGTACTTGGTCTCCTGCGGAAATGGCGTACGTCGGTTCTTTCCGGTAAGACAACTATCGCAGATTTGATTGACATGTTCAATCTGTGGTAGCCCGTACACCATGTTGCGATGAGCTAACTTCCTAAGTGCTTCAAAGTTAAGGTGGCTGAACCGTGCATGCCACCGCCATGCATCATCATTAAGTCGTGCTGCTAAATACACTGGTTGTACCATATCAAGAGATAGAATGTACAGTCGGTTTCGGGCATGTTTTACCTTGGCGAGGAGGCATTGCTGACGATCTCGAATCAAGATCAAGCTGCCTTCGATCAAGACTTGGCAACCATTCTCCTCGATCTACCCAAGGCTGATGATATTGCTTCGTAGCTTCGGGATAAAGTAGACGCCAGTGAGGGCACGGTGCTCGCCGTTCTGGCACGTAAACATCACCGTGCCACGCCCTCAGATGTTGACGATGGATCCTAGTCGGAGACACCCCACTCACCACCCCCATCCCCTACCTTCGTGCTTCCTCTACAATCAGCCCTCCGATCCTCTCCATCCGACTAGTAATTTTTTTGCTTAAAACCCTAAAAAATTTCCCAATTTTTGTTTTGCTAGGTATTAGTGGAGCACTGGCTTCATGCGACACATCCTAGTACTTATTGCTAATTATTGATGTAAAGAATCCCTCAAATTTCAGTATTAATTAAATATTATTAGAATTTATGACTGTTTAAAAAAACAAAATTTTGTAACACTAGACTAGACATGGCTATAAGGGACCCACACAAGCCTTATATACCAATTTATGGTATTATAAAAAAATTGAAAATTTTTGGATAATAAAAAACCTAGAAAACTTAATTTTCGGTGATGTTTTAAAATTACTATTAGGTCGTACAAAAATATTTTTGCCTAAATTTTATTTTAGGGTTATGACGCCTAAATATATTTTTTATATAATTTATTGGTATTTTTGGAATTATTCAAAATTTATTTGGATTTATTTGAGTTAAAAACTAATTATTAACTAATTTCTGAAAATAAAAAACTAAATAAGAAATAAAATTAGAACTAAATATAAACACAGTTAGGAGTGTAACATTGTTATCGGATTTCAAATTTTTGTATTTAATTTTTTTTCTAAAAATTCTCTTATAATGTGTTCTGTAATTTTCGTATCATGTTTGCTTTACTTTTGTGATTGGATTTCATTTTAATATGAGAGACTAGTTTGGACAAGTAGAATATCCATTGACATTGTCACATACTCGTGCTAGGGCTTATGCATAGAACAAAATTTCCTTGATTAACCAACTCATCCTTTTGCCTAATTGACGCTTATGTTTCTTTGGATGGTCGAGATTATTTGGAGGGCATCGATTAATGAGGAATGGATGTAACTAACTCCTACTTTATATAATTTCTTTTTTCTTTTCTCTCTCCTCTCTCATTTTCCCTTTCCCTTTTCTTTCTTTCTTCATTTCTTCTCTTCACTTCCTCTGCCTCAAGAAGCTTAGAGGTTGGAGCTAGGCCTTGAGGCCTAGAGTGTGGTTTGTGGAACCATTTTTGGTGGTGCAGTGGAAGATTATGCTTGGAGCTTTAACCTAGGCAAGTAGATCTCGTCATAAATTAAACCTAAGATTTGAGATTTTCTTGCATTATGATTATTTCTTGAATATGATTACATATAGATGTTTCCTACATGATTCTCTAATAGTTTAGTTCTTGGCTTGGTATATTTCTATGATTTAGTCATATTTTTGTACTTGTTGATTTTTATATCTAACCGTGACACATTTTAAGAATATTTTTTGGAATTGATCAAATTTCAGAATTTGTGAAATCTAATTCTACCATGTTTTGGGAAATTCAATTTCATGCAATATTTTAAACCTTTGAAATGTCAAGTTTCGATTTAAAATAAAGTTTTTATGGCCAAAACCAGTTCTGAAGTGTTTTTAAGTCCCGATTATTATTTTTTATTATCTGGCACAGACCATAATATTCGCAGACTGGTTTTAGACCAAAATATGATTGCAGACTGTTTTAGAATATTTTTATGCGCACAATGCTATTTTTTCTATTTTTGCTTTTTTTTTTTTTACTATTTTAATTCCTTCCATGAACTTGTGATCTTATGTGGTTAGGGAGACTATATACCCTATATACTGACATAAGTAAATGTCCTTCACTAACACAATATTATTACATCCTTGTTAGTGGCGCCTTATAGCGTACTCATTTTTATTGACTATATTCAATGTTTGTTTCCAATCTTTTGTGCTTAATAAATCTATTATCCAAAGTCATGACCTGCACCAGGATGATCGGGCATGAGTACGTGGGTACGTCCAGCCTATTCTACAACATCGACAGTAGAACGCTATCTAGGTCAACAATACTATCTATCCATCTCACACAATAATATATGAAATCTGTCAATGATATTTAAACTCGAAATGGAGGATAATTTATTAAAAATATAATAATACTCAATCATAATAATCTATAAGGAGGAAATGGCACGATATGATATAATCAAGAAGTCACCAAATCATAATCTAAAATAACTACAAAATATCTCCAAGTCTAAGAGTCTAGTCATAACAACACAAGTCTAAAATATCTATAACATCTCAAGTCTAAAATATTAATAACATCTCAAGTCTACTAGTTGAAGACAGATCCAGTACAAATTATAAGTAAATGCAACTAAGATATCTGGCGATACCGGCTAGAGCCCCCGGTAATTACTCCTGAATGTTAGGGCCCATGGTTGTTATCCCCTTATGTGGTCCATAATACGTGGGACACCAATCCTCTAAGTAATCGTCTAAAAAATATATTCAATCGGGATGGAACGAGTACAACTCAATAACAATTCCAATTAATTGACAAAGACTATAAAACAGTAAATAGTGGATGCTATATACAATGAGAAACAATAAACTGATGCAACAGTAAATAGTAAAGTGAGACAGACAATGTAAGCAATAGGGTATAACTAGTGCATATATGAAATAAAAGAGAAATGAACAACAATTTCAGGTACAAGGTAATGTAATCTATGAACTGAATATGAAGAACTGCAACTATACTAAGTATTTTGAAATATTATTTAGATATCTGATCGGCTTAGGAATTCAATAATTTACACTAAGGGAAAGCTAACCCAATCATACGTGAAGTATATGATTAGCTAGTAGCCGATTATTTACACTACTTGCTAATAGTTCTTAATAACATATCAAACTAGTACTTTCCCTGCCCCGACTAATATGATGGATCCAACCATGAAAAGTCACTAGCCAATCTATCCAATATTATCCAATGCCAAATGTCAATATAATCAATAATATCCAGTATTGATACGATGAGTCAAGGTAACATCTCATGATTGAAGATTCAATGCATGTACCAATCCATGTACCATCATATTAAGAATAACATGTAACATTTCTAAATACTTGAATTATAATAATTATTAAATAATAAAAACTATCAGAGAATGTACTCACCTGCGGTCCAGAGCAATGAATGTCCAACTCTGTCCGAGCTAGTGTCACACTGACCTATATATGAAATTCTATTTTAAATGGTGTTGGGAATCATAAATGTGTCTTATATAGGATAAAATTATATTTCTAGATCAAAACTAGGTCATGTTAGTCAAACTAGGCCAATACCTTGATTCTAAGTTCAAACTAGCTTCTAAATTGGTTAAGAAGGCTAAACTAGCTAACACTAGGCGATACTAAGCTATAACTAAGTTTCTCGACTAATACCTTAGCTAGTACCAATACCCTTATAATACGAGGTATGCTAATTCATACTAGTTAATATAGTATACTACAATACCATATATATATATATATATATATATATATATATATATATATATATATATATATATATATATATATATATATATATATATATATATAGTGATACCTTAAACTCTATATCTTACCAATATCCCTAATCTTAGCTATTACCTTAGTGTCATGATAACTTGGTATCACAACACTAACTTACTTCTCAATATTACCTAACAGTCCATTGGTATCTCAACCATTTATCTTGACCCAATAACTCTTACCTAATATCAATATATATTGGTATCTTGAAATACTTTTGTATCCTAATTTATGATATCTCGATACCTCCCTAATATTTTACCCAAAATCAATACTTTGCCTTATATCTCGATACCTTGCCATGACTTGGTATTTACTTAGATACTTGTTACCAAATATCACGTACATTTGTATCTTGGTATTTTATATACCTTGACACCCTTATATCAATACACCTTAACTTACTCTTCTTGAGTGTCATGAGATACTAACCTACACCCTCTAAGTACCACAAGACCTAGGTATCATATGATACTACTCCACATGAAAAGCCCTCACTAACACTTAAGTCTAGCACTTAACTAAACACACTCAGTTTCCCCTAATTCATAGTTCCAACTGAAACCAGTGTAGTCCAGATCCCCATCATCAAGTCTGTTGCTTCCCACATAGTAGATCTTTGCATTCAGATCTGTGCATGCCCCCTTTTTAAGTCACTACAAGACTGCAACCAATGTAATACCTCCAATGCATTGCTTCTAGTCTACAAATCGAGTTTGCATTGCCCTGCTGCCAGTACTGGGCAACCACTGCTCTGAGCAAATAGTGCACTGCCTTTGGCCAATGTGCTCGAGCACTTCACAGTTGTGCAACTCACCAACTGTTTTCCCCCTCCATATCATGCACCTCTTTATAGTACCCACATTAGCCCCCTTGCCTGTGTGTTTCCAATACTAGTAACACATGCTCCAAATAATGTGATACCAACTTACACAGGTATTTACACACTGCTAGGCACAAGAACATCTGTGCATCACCACCCTCATATTCACTTGCTGCTGCTTGATGTAAGTTATGCACCAATTCCTTCATGGAATATGTTGTGCTCACCCCGATCAACACACACTGTTATGCAGCAGCCACCCCGATTCCTGATATGAGCAATACTGGACTGAAACTCACTCTTTCACCTCCCTTAAAGTATATGCATAATTCAACCTCATCTATTGTCCCTATCTCATCACTGCTATAGTGACACTGCACACCATTCTACACTCACACAAGGACACACACACACACACCCCCAATCTCACACTGATACTCTTCATATTATACACCAAAGGCTCACCTACACCCATGCAAGCACCTACACACTAGGACATCGACTGAAACTCAAACACAGACACACTCACACACACTTGTATGTGCAAAAGCACACACACACACTCTCTCTCTACAAACCAACACATACCCCTTGCACTGACAGGTATTCCCCACATTGCACACAACCTGAGCCTCCTTATCTCTCACTTGCTCACACTCTAAGCAGTCATGAACCATCACATGGATACCAATTTCAGTCACCCCCTCCTTTCAACAATAATCCCTATACACTATCATCAATACTCACAACACACTCAACCCATTGGCATTCCACCAAACACTTGGTGAGTATCAAGTATCAAGTATGATACTCAAGTGATACGCACTACCAACACCAAGATACCCACTTCTAATATCAATCCACCATGATACTAACCCTCAACTAATATGAAATATTTCCAAAATATTAAATACAATATAAATAACATAAATATAATATATTCTATTGCAACATAAAAATTTGGTATCCTAGGACTCCAAATCAACAAAGATACCACACCTACACCTCCGTATCATGGTGTATCTTAATACATACTTTTCGTATCCATTTGTGGACACGTATATCCCCTCAAATCAAACCTCACACTCCAAAATCATCTATGAGATATTCCTACAAACACCTAGTGGTATAAATTTAAATTTTCCCCAATTTGGCCACGAAAGTCAATGTAACTTTTACAATAGGTATCCTATAAAGCTAGTTCTTCTTCCTATGAGTAGCCCTTAGCCAAGGAAAGGTTACTATGGGCCTAATACACTATTTAGAATGAAAATAATTAGGATAATAGGTATTTAACTATTGGGATATAGATTCCTAATATAGCATACCACAAGGACACAATGGAAATGATGGACACATCCTTCTAGCAAGCTACACACCAAAGCTTTCGTTTGCTCTTCTAAGCTCCTTAGATTGGGTTTGGAATGAAGAAATAAGGGTGAATTTGGTAGGAAATGGATTATGGTTGAAGTAGATTTTTGGATGAACCAATTTGGAAGGGGGTGGAGACTATTAGTGAAGAACCAATAAAAGCATTAAGTCCTATATAGGTGGTCGGCCCTAGGGTTAGGGTTAGGAGCATATGATAAGTCCAAGTTTTTCCTAGTTGTTGTCATAAATGTTTATTTAATTATAGGGAATGGTTCAAATTCTAATGAGAAGAATGTTCTATTCATTCTCCTTAATCTAATGAGTCCAACCATGACTAACTAATTGGTTGAACCAATGGGTCATGTCAAGTCTAGTTGGGTTCACTAGCACCGAGTCCAATCCAATAGGCTAACTCACTAATCATAGAGTATATTCTAATTAACTAGCTCACAACCAATACAATATAATTAGTAAAAGTTAATAAGATATATATTTAACAAAAAATAGCATTATCATAATATTATTATATGTAAAAAGACAAAAATATACCTCTCCCGGAATTAGGTAGTTATATCCAGTCTTGCATTTTCTTCGATATAGAAACATGTCTAGGATGGATCCCCGGATACCACGACCGAAAATTCTTGAATAAACTGTTTAGGTTAATGATTAGATTGATAACATAGATGCATTACAAGGAAAGGTTTCCAAGTTGTATGTAGTCCCATTATTCAGGCCTCATATGAGGATTTTGAGATCTCCGTCGAGAGGGGCACACTTCTTACTCACCATCGAGTGGTGTATTACTGATTTATCTTTTATTTCCTCACCATTGAGTGGTTCATCATTGTCTTATTTGGTTATTCGCTCATCATTGAGTGACACATTCTACTACTAACTAATGACTCATAATTTTGACTGGATAGCTTGGATAGACTTGAGGTCATGTGATCATTGGAATTCCTCAATTTGCATATGTTAGTAACTATGATTTGTGATAACCCAATTTAGCTAATATAACAAGCCGTAGGAAATATTTGGCCATGCTATTTTTGTTGTGTGTTATTTTATATGCTCGCTTATTGTAGTATGTGTTGGTAGATGGCCAAAGGCTAAGTTCTGCCCGGTTAAAGATCTACAACCACTATCCTTATTTGGTTTAAGGGTTATTGCTCCGATTTGAGAAGTTCCTAAGCTCCATTGTCACTCGCCAACTTATCCTTTTATATAGCTATTTTGTTCAGCATTTTTTTAGTCTAGTTATTCCCTAGATGGTGTATTGGTACTGACCTAATCTCGCTCTTATATTCAGTTATTTTTCTCATTATTGTGTGGTTGATATCTGTTGACTTGGACACGTGAATGGTTATTGGATCGGTTCCTTGTTTCTTTATATCTTTACTGTTTACACCATATTCCAGATCCTATACAGGTTCTTAGTCATTGTTCATGCACCTTACACCTTGACATGTCCATGTTTATTTTACTTATCCACTGCTTTTTTTATGTCACAAGTTGTTTACTTTATGTCAAATATTATTTTTCTTTTTTTTTCTATTCTCGAAATACATGCTTTGGAATTACATGAGTCTCAAACAGCATTTATTTACTTATGTCTCTATTCGTTGAGTTATTTATTGTGGGGTTTGTTGTTTACACTATGGATTCATTTGTGGTACTTGTTGCTTGGGTTTTGACCCAAATAGGTTTTGTTTGGCCAGATCTACCTGTGGAGGAGGATTTTCCTTACCTTCCATTGGATGATCCGCTTTCGTAGTTCTGCGGTTCTGGTATACGAGTTTGTTTCCTTACTATTCATTGTCTATTTTATTTTGGTAGTGTTTAGCTAGGGCTAATGTTAGCACTTTTATTTTAAGACTTTCTTCCTTACTTTGGTCAACATGATCTATATATTGGACCATGACTGATATATTGGTCATGTATATTTCTGCCTTACGAGTGCAGCATTTTGTATTTATTACCTTCATGATCATATATGATATATATTTTGGGATGCCTCTATGCTTTCATGTATGATGTACGCTTGCACTTGTTGTTTTTAGATTGAGATACTAGTATTTGTTGTCCTTAGGACTGATATAATTGTCATACTAGAGTAACTACTTACCTTTTTAGACAGTCGTGATCGTATCTCGGGGTACGTATGTACTTAGATATACATAGCAAGCTTTGTCTTCCCACTCTCTCAAGTATTCTAGTTCTAGGGTATGACATGGTTTTAGTAGTAGCCCGTGACAGGTCTGTTTTCGGACTTGTGGGGGATTCATCTTGTTATAATCATAATATATAATTTTGGCTACCTTGAAATTTCTTTTGCCTTATTATTTTTTGAAATCCTTGAACTGATAAGTTGCTTATTTATCCTTGATCTTTCCCTATATGTTATTGATACTTGGTGTCGTTATTGTTTAGGGGCACTGTTCCTATTCCTGAGGATCATCCGTTAGAGTCTTATCAATAAGTGCCATTGGGAGGTTAGCAATCTGTTAAGGCAGCGCCAGAGTCATGGATCTATGTACTATTAGTGCAATTTGCAATACGAGCAGAGGTAGTACCAGATTATGTCATGCCCTAATCCCAAAATACGTAGGACTATAAATACGTAAACATGCCAGCTGTGCATTCAACCAGACTCTTGTCCGACTCGAATACATATAATTTATACTATAATGGTCACTATATATATATATATATATATATATATATATATATAATGAAACAAAACACAAGAATGAGTAACATGCGATAAAGTCGGCCGTCCAGTAACACATAAGCTCAAATAGACTCGAGAAAGTAATATGTCAATAAAAACTAGGTTATATCAGCAGATGAATAAGCAACATGATTAAATAAACATAACTCTGCTAGAACAGATATAAGTACCTTGTAACAATGCCCGTACGATAAGGCAACACGCATCAACAAATCTAGAAAGGCTCTACAATAGTCTATGCTTTAAAATTGACAAGGAACCAGGTCCTCAAAGGGACGTAACAAGGTACAAAAATAGGGTGCTAGAAGTAAAACAGTATAATAATACATCAGTCAAGGGTAATCTACAGTAACCATCTAAGTGATATGTAAATGAGAGAATCACTCATACTTAGGCTAGAGACTCTCAAGGCTCTATGTGTGGGAGACCCAAATAGTCTAATAATAATAATATAACTAAGAGCTCTGTATCATGAACCCAAAGTAGGAAAGTAAAAATATATCACTAAATCAGTCAAGTAGAAAATACTAAAAGCTCTTGATCAGGGAACCTAAAGCAGGCATGTAAATAACATCAAAGCTCTGCTACAGAGAGTAAGACAGGCACGTACATATAGATATCCACCCAAAGTACAATAAGTAGGCATGTAAATAACACCAAAGCTCTGCTACAGAGAGTAAGGTAGCCACGTACATATAGATATCCACCAAAAGTACAGTAAGCAGGTATATAAATAACACCAAAGCTCTGCTACATACTATAGGGCAGGCACGAACTTTCACGCCCTAGTCCCAAAATACGTAGGACTATGACACGTAAGTATGTCAGCCGTATGTACCTGGCAACTCCAATATATGGATACCATGATACACACGTACGCTATAATATGACAATAATTCACAAGTGGTATAACTAAATCTCAAGTCACAGGGTATAGTCTAAATCTCATCCCTAGAATCAAATATAAATAAATGACCAGTATCTATGAAACTAGATCTTAATGTAAAGTATCTAAAGATAACAATCGGATGGATACAAATCCAGTGTTGAATTAGAATATAGAATAAACAAGATAAATACAATATAAATACCACATCTAACAATCACGAAGCTCGAAGAGAAGACCTCCTCGAAATATATAAGTAGCCAGTCCGGGTCTGTGCTCCTGCGAATACTCATGAACATCTACACCTGGAAAGGGACCAGGTCCTCAGCGGGACATAAAAAGATACAAAGAAGCATGCCATAAAGTAAATACTGTGAAAATTCAAGGGTGAACTAACCAGCTAAGTAAAATGCAATTTAAGGACAACTTAGTGCGTATGGGAAAGTTTAGGCTAGACATATGCTGACGTAATTCACCAATCATCATGACTGGCTAGTATATGCCACATATGCCCCCAATACAAGGGCGCTATGTAATATAATAACTTCCTATCACTCCGAAGAGTGAGGCATCTGCATATTATATCGTCCATATCGCTCCAAAGAGCGTGGCATCTGAATAGTATATAACGTCCATATCACTCCGTCGAGTGTGGCATATGAATAAAGGAAGTGGGTGTCCCATATGCCTACTCGTCGTCCTTCCCGCCCAATATAGATATACAAGTCGTGAACACGACGTAGACATCTCGTACTAAAATGCAAGTATCTATATAAATAAACAACTAAGCTAAATACCGTCACACGTGTTGCTCACACCGATGGCCAGTCGAGTATGAGGCACGCGTCCCTACATAAACTCACTCTGTGACGTGTAATGATATGTGTCAAGGCCTGGGAGTCATACAAATAACTCCACAACTTTTGGTGGGTCCACTAGACACTAGGTTAGATACAAGTCCTAACGTTAACTCCTTCGTTGACTGCACCCGAGTCTCTCAAGGACGCGCCCAGTTTAAAATAAATAAACATGCAACTAAAAATAACTGAATTTAAATAGTACAACAAGGCAAGGTATACTTGCCTGGCAAGAAAGCTGCGTAGTACCAATAACCTACTCCAGAAGTCGCGCAGAACGATCCGATATGTCCTACTCTTAGCAGCACTACACGGTGTTTAGTAAGAACCACCGACCCTCGATCCATAAAGCAAGCACCAATAAATCACCGAAGCTAGGGAACAGCTAAGTCAATCACTTTGGAAACTACCCTAGCACCAACTGTCCTCCCTCCTTCTTGTAATGTAAATCTTTCCCCCATAATATCAGCTGTCCTCAGGTAGAATTGAGGTCTAAAATTTGAGAAAAAAGCAATATGACGACCACCTTTATCTTTTGTGAGCACATAAATTTCTGCCTCAAATTTCTTGTATGTCTTTAGACTTCCGGGATTGTAGACAACTTATTCTCTTTGTATATCTCCCCATTTCAAACCACGCAAAAGAAGGCCAACATTATCACCAGCCTCGCAAGGGTCCAAGATCTTCTTGAACATCTCAACACCAGTGACAGTAGTCTTCAATGGACCACTCTGCATCAAACCCAAAATCTCAACATCCTCTCCAGTTTTAATAGTTCCTTGCTCTACACATCTAGCTACAACAGTTCCACGGCCCTGGATTGAGAAAACATCTTCAATTGGCATAAGAAAAGGCTTATCAAGTTGGCGTATAGGGTCCGTTATGTAATCATCAACAATATCCATTAACTTTAGAATGGCTTTCTTCCCTATCTCTTCATTAATACTCTGTAAGGCTGATAGAGCTGGCGATCAAGCAGAATATGTTCATTTGTTTGAGGTATTGGTCCATCTGGTGCAGATACAACAAGGATGCCACCATCCATTTGTGCAGCTCCAGTATTTATGTTTTTAATGTAATCTGCATGTCCAGGGCAATCTACATGAGCATAATGTCGCTTGGCAGTTTTATACTCCGCATGAGCCGTCGCAATGGTGATTCCCCTAGCTTTCTTCTCTGGGGCTTTGTCGATCTCATCAAATGCGACAGCCTTTGCTTTTCCTTCCTCAGCTAATACAGTTATAATTGCTACTGTAAAAGTAGTTTTCTCATGATCAACATGTCCAATGGTACCAACATTCACATGAGGTTTCATGTGAGTAAAGGTGGCCATGGAGCGCCTCCACCAGATTCCAGCCACCGGAGTGCTGGATCCGACCGCCGACTACAGCTATGGGATATTTGGCGAACGGCTCAATTGGGATCCATGATAGCACGAGTGGTAGAGAGAGAAGGAGAAAGGAAAGACTCGGAGGAGGCGTCGAGAGTTAGGGTTCCTGAGGACGGCGAAGGAGGAGGTCGAGGCGATGATGGGAAGTCAAGCGGCTGTCGAGGGAGGATATGGGGTTAGCTGACAGTGGGGGTGGCCGAGATAGGAGATCCGGTGAGGGTAAGGTGGTGGGTTGCTGTTGGTGCTTAGTGTTTGCTTAGGGTTTCGTTTTGGTGTTGGTTAATGGTGGTGATATAAAACAATAATGGAGAGGGAGAGTTTTTCATGAGGGAGAAGATGGCTACTTAGGGATTAGGGCCGGCCAAGTACACATGGGGATGGGGTTTGCTTTGGAAAAAGGGTTTGAGGAATTATTTATATATACATATAGGAAAGGGTGTTGTGTGGTGGGGATGGCTCCATTTAAAATGGATGGCCATAATTCAACATGGAGAAAATTACAAACCAAAAAGGAGGAGAGAGAGAGGGTTGAATGGTCAAAGGGAAGAGGGTTAATTTTTTCATGGGTCTTGACCAATAGGATGGTGACACATCATTGCATTTTTGCAAATAAGTCCCCAACAATTAGAAAATTGCACAGAAAGTGGGGTTTTTGGATTTAATGAGGGAAAACACCATGTTTGGTGTGATATATTGGATGAAAGGGATGGTTGGTGTTTAGTATGAGGCTTGAGGGTGTAAATGGAGGTTTGGTTTGGTGTTGGGTCTAGTTTTGGGTAAAGTTGGGTCCTTACATCAATTTAATTAAAATTAATGCAATAGGTGTTTTAAAATTAATTGGAAGTACATGGGATTAAAATTAGGTGGGAAAGAAATATCGTGGACATAGAAGACTCAGAGTAGAATATTATCATAAATTGGGTTGCACGAAACGGGTCAAGATTGTGTCTCCAGTTTCTATTGGAACGCACAAGGATACAAAGTTGGAATTATTATAGAATTCAATATAAACGTCCGTGACAAATATTGTGCGACTAAAATGTAGCACAAGAGAGCATAATTATAAGTTACACAAAGGTCAGAATAGAAGACGGGTATGTCTAGGATAAGAGTGTGAAATTTATAAGAAGGCAATGGCTAGTGAGGTGCTCCAATTATCATAGCAACGGTAAGGTGCACTATGTGATATATACATTGTATAATTAAATAAAATATCATATTCTATTTCTAATTAGATTATAATCAGCCATAATCTCTCTATCTAAGCCAAGTAGGCCTAATTTTGGGTGAGGGGGTTTACAATCTACCCAACTTAAAAATTATTTCGTCCTTGAAATTAAAAATAAGGGATAATTAGATAATTCCTTCATATGCGTACGTAAGGCAAGTCTATTGCAATCTTTTCCCAAATTTAAAACTTGTTCAAATCCAACGCAATCACTTTCAAATTAGTTTAATCATTGTTTAAATCGAATTTCAACACATCAAACTATCTTCTTGATTTTCAAATTAAATAATCCACATCCAAATCTAATTCAAATCTATATGACATCTCTCATCAAAATTTATATCGCAATTTCCAACTATCATAATCTCCTCTAGAAAATAATTATAATCAAATATTATTTCTATTTTCAACTTGTGAATTTCGTACTCTTCAAATTTTACTTTCAATTTACATCCTTAATGTTTCAAATAGGTAATCCAACAATCAAAATTTCTTTTAATTCAATCATCAAATTTAGAATTCAATCCGACCATGTTCATATTTAGAGTTCTATTTATTTTTCTCGAGATTTAAATCGATGATTCAACCTCCAATTCTCAAAATTTAAATCATGCGCTCAAAGTATAAATATTTGGTTCGCCATATCAAGTTTTTAAATCTCATTAAATCATCATCATCTTAATCCTTCTTTTAAAATTTCTTAAAATTAAAATGGCTTGAATCTCCTAATCTAATCTTACTTGATCACAATCTAAAAGTATTTTATCGCAAGTTAACAATACAATTTGTATCCAACTTAGAATTTACTCATCTATCACATAAGGCTATATATTTAAAGAGATATTCCTCAAATTATTTAATCATGTTATTCAATCGTCGAAACTTTTACACCAATATATCACATATGATATGCCCTTAATTAAAAAAATAATCATCAAGTAATGTGATTGGCCTATATGGTATATCTAGTACTATCTGTATATCAAGCTTATACTAAGCACGATGTTTTGTCTTTTCGGAATAAGGGAAGACGAAAAACAATAATAAGGAGTTCAAGGGGGAGATAATAGAATAGAATTATGGGGATCAAGGCATTTAAAGAATTCAAATAGGAATTTTCAAGGCAGTTGTGGATTAAAATCCTATTTGGTAGATTCCTATTCGCATGTTCATATTGGAACAGTTATGTAACCGATACGATATGCTCAGATATGTCTAGAGGCAAGTATATTCGTCTACTACTATATATCTCAATCCACGTAAAGTAGTCATGCGAAGAGCGAACCAAGCGCACTAAGGTTAGCTAGACCTTAATACACCGATTCTGATTTAGACAATGTATCAGTGTAGCACTCCAATAATACATATGTCATGAACAAGCTCGATAAAGAATAAGCTTGCAAAACTAGGCTATAATAGCAGCATAAGTCAAGGTAGTACAGCAAATATAAGTACGCTATATTATGATAAGAAAAATTACAAAATTCCAAGTTCACAAAGAAGATAAGACTCTACAATCTCTACATTTGTCAAACTAACTCCTTGTCTAAGTTGCTAGTTGACCAAATATGGGTATGGCCCTCTAAGTTCTACATTCTGAATAAACATTATCTTCTTATGCAAGTCTACAGTTAATGTCATTCAGTTACACTTTATTAATGGGTCCCGAGGACTATGTAATACTATGTTGTGAGACATACTACCCAACTTAAAATAATAAACTAATACTGCAACTGCCTTAAAGAAGATTCTAGAAAATAACCTTGTTCCTTGTAAATGAAGTAGAAACTATTGTTAGGATATATGAGGGAAAGATCTTGGTACCGATTAGGGTATCCTACTGCATTATATAGGTAATGGTCATCTTAAGTCTTAGTCGTAGTGCTTATAGAACAAGTATCATGAGTAAGAATGGAAAAGTTACTGACCTTCAAGGGGAAAGAGGATATAACCTATATTGAGGTGGGGTACATGTTACGTGATTCAAAACTAAAGAATAATCATCAAGTCACAATCTACAAGAATAACTCAAAACTATCATGCTCTAACTACCAAGCACAAAATTTTCAGAATTTAAGTTTAGCAAACTATAATCCTACCACACTATATATCCTAACATAGAATAAAATTACTTAGCCTACATTCAGGAGGATTAAGTGGCACGAATTGGAAGATGAAGAATAGAAGAACATAATTAGTCGTCGTATAATTATAGCGAGCGCTAAGTTTTCGGAGGAACAAGAGGTAAAATTAAATAGAAGGACTCTAGATAACATCATAATTTTCTAAGGGGAAGGTGGTAGCTAATCTCTGTGTTCGAGATATGATCAAGGAAAATATTAGTTTATTCCTCTTGGTTTACTAAGGTATTGTTCGGCTACTATAAGACGAGAAGCTAAAGTTGTAGTTCTCTAGTACTATCTCATCATGAAAAGCTAGGCTTAGTCCTAATATTTAACCTTGGATTTCTATTGATTCCTCAATACTAGGGTCAAACACTATCGTTAAATTTCAAACTGATCCTAGTAGCGTCTATACTACTCTCAAGTCATTCATAAATATATCAAGGGATAATGGTGAATCAACCTATAGGTAAGGGATGCTAGGGTTCATTAGGTAGTCACGAATGCTAGGTTTTATTAAGTATTCTAACTCAGTAATGTGTCAATACTCTAGTTGTATTCTTAGTAGGAATTTTACCCTAATTATCATCCTAACAACAGGAATTCATATATTCTAGCAGAGGCTATACTCAAGAAACTAATAGGGAAGCACATGAATCAAGCATGATGCATTTATTCAAATGGAATAGACTGGAAGGAGGATGAGTCATAGTCAGATGTCGATGAGATCCTATATTCTAATCCTATTTGCAGGCTTGTTCGGTACAGTAACGTAACTGAGACAATATGCTCTTAACCTGTGTGGGCCACCATAAAAACATGTAACGCCCCAGTCCCAAAATAAATAGGACTAGGACACGTAAGCATGCCAGCCGTATGTACATGGCAACTCCAATATATGAATACCATGATACACACGTACGCTATAATATGAACAATAATTCACAAGTGGTATGACTAAATCTCAAGTCACAGGGTATAGTCTAAATCTCATCCCTAGAATCAAATATAAATAAATGACCAGTATCTATGAAACTAGATCTCAATGTAAAGTAACTAAAGATGACAATCGGATGGAAATAAATCCACTGCCGAATTAGAATATAGAATAAACAAGATAAATACAATATAAGTACAACATCTAACAATCACGAGGCTCGAAGAGAAGACCTCCTCGAAATATATAAGTAGCCAGTCCGGGTCTGCGCTCCTGCGAATACTAATGAACATCTACACTTGGAAAGGGACCTGGTCCTCGGAGGGATATAATAAGATACATAGAAGCATGCCATAAAGTAAATACTGTAAAAACTCAAGGGTGAAATAAACAACTAAGTGAAATGCAATTTGAGGACAACTTAGTGTGTATGGGAAAGTGTAGGCTAGACATATGCTGACGTAATTCACCAATCGTCATGACTGGCTAGTATATGCCACATATGCCCCCAATACAAGGGCGCTATGTAATATAATAACATCCTATCACTCCGAAGAGTGAGACATCTGCATAGTATATCGTCCATATCGCTACGAAGAACACGGCATCTGAATATTATAAAACGTCCATATCACTCCGTCGAGTATGGCATCTGAATAAAGGAAGTAGGTGTCCCATACGCCTACTAGTCGTCCTCTCGGCCCAATGTAGATATACAAGTCATGAACACGACATGGATATCTCGTACTAAAATGCAAGTCTCTATAGAAATAAACAACTAAGCTAAATACTGTCACACGTGTTGCTCACACCGATGGCCAGTCGAGTATGAGGCACGCGTCCCTACATGAATTCACTCTGTGACGTGTAATGATACGTTTTAAGGCTTGGGAGTCATACCAATAACTCCACAACTTTAGGTGGGTCCACTAGACACTAGGTCAGACACAAGTCGTAACGTCAACGCCTTCGTTGACTGCACTCGAGTCTCTCTCGGACGCGCACAGTTTAAAATAAATAAACATACATCTAAAAATAACTGAATTTAAACAGTACAACAAGGCAAGGTATACTTTCCTGGCAAGAAAGTTGCGTAGTACCAATAACCTGCTCCTGAAGTCGTGCAGAACGATCCGATATGTGCTAGTCTTAGCAGCACTATACGGTATTTTAGTAAGAACCACCGACCCTCGATCCATAAAGCAAGCACCAGCAAATCACTGAAGCTAGGGAACAGCTCAGTCAATCAATTTGGAAACTACCTTAGCACCGACTGTCCTCTCTCCTTCTCGCAATGCAAATATTTACCCCCGTAATATCAGCTATCCTAAGGTAGAATTGAGGTCTGAAATTAGAGAAGAAAGCAGTGTGACGACCACCTTCATCTTTTGTGAGTACATAAATTTCTGCCTCAAATTTCTTGTATGTCTTCAGACTTTCGGGCTTGCAGACAACCTGTCCTCTTTGTACATCTCCCCATTTAAAACTACGCAAAAGAAGGCCAACATTATCACCAGCGTCGCCAGGGTCCAAGATCTTCTTGAACATCTCAATACCAGTGAAAGTAGTCTTCAATGGACAACTCTGCATCAAACACAAAATCTTAACATCCTCTCCAGTTTTAATAGTTCCTTGCTCTACACATCCAGTTACAACAGTTCCACGGCCCTGGATTGAGAAAACATCTTCAATTGGCATAAGGAAAGGCTTATCAAGTTGGCGTATAGGGTCCGGTATGTAATCATCAACAGCATCCATTAACTTTAGAATGGCTTTCTTCCCTGTCTCTTCATTAATACTCTGTAAGGCTGATAGAGCTAGCGAGCGAGCAGAATATGTTCCTTTGTTTGAGGAATTGGTCCATCTGGTGCAGATACATCAAGGATGCCACCATCCATTTGTGCAGCTCCAGTAATCATGTTTTTAACGTAATCTGCATGTCCAGGGCAATCTACATAAGAATAATGTCGCTTGGCAGTTTCATAATCTGCATGAGCCATCGTAATGGTGATTCCCCTAGCTTTCTCCTCTGGGGCTTTGTCGATCTCATCAAATGCGACAGCCTTTGCTTTTTCTTCCTCAGCTAATACCCTTATAATTGTTGCTGTAAGAGTAGTTTTTCCATGATCAACATGTCCAATTGTACCAACATTCACATGAGGTTTCATGCGAGTAAAGGTGGCCTTGGAGCGCCTCCACCAGATTCCAGCCACCGGAGCGCTGGATCCGACAGCCGACTGCAGCTCTGGGGACATTTGGCGAACGGCTCAATAGGGATCCACGACTGCACGAGTGGTAGAAAGAGGAGGAGAAAGGAGAGACTCGGAGGAGGCATCGAGAGTTAGGATTCCTGATGAAGGCGAAGGAGGAGGTCGAGGTGATGATGGGAAGTTGAGCGACTGTCGAGGGAGGAGATAGGGTTGGCTGACGGCGGGGGTGGCCGAGATGGGAGTTCCGGCGAGGGTAAGGTGGTGGGTTGCTGTTTGTGCTTAGGGTTTGCTTAGGGTTTCAGTTTGGTGTTGGTTAATGGTGGTGATATAAAACAATAATGGAGAGGGAGAGTTTTGCATGAGGGAGAAGATGGCTACCTATGGATTAGGGCCGGCCAAGTACATATAGGGATGGGGTTTGCTTTGGGAAAAAGGTTTGAGGAATTATTTATATATACATATAGGAAAGGGTGTTGTGTGGTGGGGATGGCTCCATTTAAAATGGATGGACATGATTCAACATGGAGAAAATTACAAACTAAAAAGGAGGAGAGAGAGAGAGGGTTGAATGGTCAAAGGGGGGAGGGTTAATTTCTTCATGGGTCTTGACCAATAGGATAGTGACACATCATTGCATTTTTATAAATAAGTCCCCAACAATTGGAAAATTGCACAGAAAGTGGATTTTTTGGATTTAATGAGGGAAAACACCATTTTTGTTGTGATGTATTGGATGAAAGGGATATTTGGTGTTTAGTATGAGATATGAGGGTGTAAATGGAGATTTGGTTTGGTGTTGGATCTAGTTTTGGGTCAAGTTGGGTCCTTACATCAATTTAATTAAAATTAACGCAATTGGTGTTCTAAAATTAATTGGAAGTACATGGATTAAAAATTAGGTCGGACAGAAATATCATAGACATAAAAGACTCAGAGTAGAATATTATCATAAATTGGGTTGCACGAAATGGGTCAAGATTGTGTCTCCAATTTCTATTGAAACGCACAAGGATACAAAGTTAGAATTATTATAGAATTAAATACAAATGTCCGCGATGAATATTGTGCGACTAAAATGTAACAAAAGAGAGCATAATTATAAGTTACACAAAGGTCTGAATAGAAGACGGGCATATCTAGGACAAGGGTGTAAAATTTGTAGGAAGGCAATGGCTAGTGAGGTGCTCCAATTATCGTAGCAACGGTAAGGTGCACTATGTGATATATACATTGTATAATTAAATAAAATATCGGGTTCTATTTCTAATTGGATTCTAATTAGCCCTAATCTCTCTATTTAAGCCAAGTAGGCCTAATTTTGGGTGAGGGGGTTTACACGTACATATATATATCTACCCAAAGTATAGTGTAAACTCTTCTAAACTATGTAATCTAACATATCATGGTATAATCTGGTGAGATCAAGACCTCTAACTTTCACTACGAGTCAAAGTACTATATAAATAAGTATCCGGTGATGAGTCCTAGAACCATAAACAGAATCCATACACGAAGAATATATCATAAAATATTCTGTCATATTAGGTCGTGTCAAGTGTCCTACGATCTGTCGTGCAAATAATACCAGCATACTTCATGGATTTAAGGTAAAGACTCTATTTGCGATACTCGACTCTAATGATGGACGTCGGCACCTGAATATGCTTCGGAGACAAAGTATCATATATAGGCCCTAGGGTAAACACACATACATCATAAATAAAAACTAACAGTAATAACTAATAGTAATATCTAACTAAATAAATAAACAATAAACAATAAACAATAAACAATAAACTGTGATACATCATGGCAATGTATACTTGTCTGTATCCTGGTTGATGGTATGGCGAAGTCCACGTAGAGTGCTTGATACGCCAATTGCTCCAAAAAAGATAGAATTTACACAACGGCCTCCGAATATTGAAAATAATATTATATTAATTCCAAAATATGCAAAATAGTAAGGATTGACTACCCATAAGTCAAGTTTGGACACATGGGAAAAATTAGCAGTTTCAGATCAAAGCGGTATCTAAATATGGCCCACTTTCTACCGTAAAATGTGCCAGAGATAAAGATCACCAAATTTAGCAAACTTAATGGCTACTAGTTCAGAACGATCATATGACCTCAATAGAATATCCAAAATTAGATTCCATGGAGTCGGTCACAAAAATGGCTATCGAGTGGGACCGTGGGGACCACAAAATGACATTTCTAGTACCATCCTCATAATCAAACCAAACTTGGGTTACAAGACCATCGTATTGCTACAAATCCGATGGCATAAGTTTTGTTGTAAAAGGACAAGCACAGACGAAGTAATAGCACAAATTCAGAAAAAGCATGATACAGGATTTTTTGGCGGATACGGGTTGATTTCGGCGTATATACATGCCCAAATCAAGTTTTACGAAAGCCCACATATTCGCGTTTATTGTACATGTCTTTCGGTGTAATATACATATGATAAAGTTGCCTCATTTGGTGAGACGGACTCTGTATCATAAAATTTTAGAGTTTTGGAAACAGATTTACCTAAGATTTCTACCTGATTTATCTATAGTTCTATGCGAAATAAGTCGTGAAGATGGGCCGTTGTGGTTGTGGTTAGCTGTTGCTGCTGGGACTGGTGGCCGTGCACGGTCGAATCTACTAGCTCGCATTGGCACTGGGTAGTGGGGTTGATGGTGGCGGTGGTGTTGATGGTGAAGCTGTCAGTAGTGTCTTATGGTTAGGGTTTTGTATCACTACTTATATATATGACGATAGAAAGAAAGAGTTGGGGGAGTGGTCGATCGGGCCTGTAGGGGGGAGATGTCTGGGTAGTTTTAGGCTTTGGGTATTGGGTTTGGGTATTGGGTTTATTTTTATTCATTCAGCTATTTAATTATTCTTTCTCTTTTTCTTCATATAAGTATATATATCTATATATATGGTAAAATCCTAAAATAAATATATATTTGAGTAAAATCATAAAAATTCATAATACTTCATAAAATGGATTTACACCCAAAAATATTTTTTTCGTAAAATCTTTGTAATAATACATTTAAATAGATATTTATATGAATCCAAGAATTTTAAATTTTTTCTAATTTGCTATTAATCACCAAAATTCTTATAATTAAAATAAAATAATAAATTTAAAGATTTAAAAAAATTTAGGGTGCTCACAATCTACCCAACTTATAAATATTTTGTCCTCAACATTTAAAAAATTAATAATGATGGGAGAGAGGAAGAGAATTTACTGCAAAAGAAAGATAATACAACTTGTCGTATCGAGTATCTCGATATTAAAGATAAGGCATGATCCAAGATAAGGAACGCAAACCGGCAAAAAGAATTTAAGTACTTAAGATCGTACATTGATTTTCGAAAAGATGGGGGATACCGTCATATTCTAAGAACAAGGATATACTTAGTTCCAATCACTATCCAAGTTATAGAGATTAATTTGACCATAAAATTTTTGGTCACAACTTCATAATACAATAAAAATTTATTAGTCAATTATAACTAGGGTGAGATGGTACAAAGAAATACGTTCGTCACATATCATGGATGCCGATGAACGGTTCAATAAACGTGTCAAAGGTAATATAATTAGTCAAGGTGATAAATATTGGTAGAGAATACAAGGGGGCTTGATTTAATACAAAATAAGTATCATGGACGTAGTTTGTCTTGGGTGGGATATGGGTATATCAGTGTTTGGGGTAGTTTGGTTGCCGATGTACAATTTAATTTAATTGCAACAAAATTGAATATTTAAGTTTAGATTTTTAGAATGAAGGATGCCACGAATGTTGTGGGGTCTATATGTAGCATGGGAGTATATATTTGGGAGTAACAGTTGGGTCATGAGTGAGTAGGTCCAGTTAGGCTTATGAGTGTCAAGGTTGTCGGAAGAATTGAGTCGGTGTTGCATATTAAAATTGATTCAACTAAAAGTGATATTAATGTATCATTTGTGTGTACAATTGCGTCATAAATATTATGTGACTAAAATGAAGCATGTGAAGGTGAGTTTGTGAGTGATAGTCATGTCATGGGTGTAGAGTGGTTGTCTAGAACATAAGGGTAGAAGTTGTTGAAAAGGAAGGGGTAGTGTTGTGCTCCAAAATCAGAGCCACAATAAAGGGTATCAAAGGATACAAAATTAAATAGGTAATTTAATTAGTTTAAAATTAAACCTAATTAATACTAAATAAATTCAAATTTATCCTAAAATTTCAAAAATAGTCGTACACTAAAACCAGGGGCTTATGAATGTAAAACAAGATAGGAATTATTGATAGGAAAGATAGGAATAAAGTCACTGAAGTAATGCAACAAATCGTTAATCTAACTATTATATACCTATAAGTTCTATTCTATATAACCTCACTCATACTATGGACAAACTACTTCTAGCTATAGGTAAGCACTATACTATCCTTACAACTTCGTCTAACTCGTATATTACTAACTTAGTAGTAAGGGTCAAGGCTAAACTAAATATGTACTTAAGTCTATCACTCATGTCATATTATTTGCTAAATGCACTCTTCAAATCACGATTAGAATTTGTCATTCCAATACTAGTCAAACCTTTAATTAGAATATCTATCTATTCTCATACAACTTACCCCTTATATTACCTATCCGTCCATATTATTGTTCTTCTAGTTTCTGCTATCTTAATACCTATCTTTCTCATGAAAATTCTCTTGTCTAGGTTAGTACCCTATAACACAAGCATGAAATCATGATCATCTCTTCTAAGTGATAATTTTATCGAACTCAAAAAGATGGTAAGATTCTATATAGGCTTATGTCTAATCTTAAGTACAAGAATTATCGAACTATTCTATTCATAATGAGAAAATCATATCTTCTAAAGTCTTCCTTAAGGTTGGTCCTATTGGTTTAAGGAGCTACAACTAATTCTAAGGTTCTAACTGGGTATTTTCTAAATTAGTAATCATAGTCATCTCAGTTTGTATAGAAATTCTACATCTATCCTAATCAATATTTATGAATAATAAACTTCTAGTCAAATACTAACTGCCAGTGGAAGTTCTAATATCTATTGATGAAGGAAAGTTCTTTTCTAAGGCTAATCGTTATTTATAAATCCAAGCTATCCTCTCGTTCTAGTAGACTTTCTAGTACAAGCATTTATTTTACCCACTTCTAACTTAGGTAACCCTTCTTATGAATTATTCTACCGACCCTGATTATATCTTATAATAAATATATAACTAAAAGTCAAGCACGAGTGTTCGTCCTTCCAAAATAGGAAAGAACGATAATCAATGATAGGGAGTTCAAGAAAGGTATACTTGAATACTATTTTTGAGGTTCAAAGGCGATAATTAGAAATCAAAAGAAGTTTCAATAGAAGTTGTAGATTGATATCCTAATATACTTATTCTAATGCAGGCTCATTCGGTTCAGTAACATAACCAAAATGATATGCTCTGACCGGCATGGCCCACCATAAAAATATGTCACACCCAGTCCCAAAATATGTAGGACTATAATTACAAAAATATACTAGCTACGCATTCAACCAGACTTTTGTCCGACTCGAATACATATAAGTTGTACTCTAATGGTCACTATCAAGATAACATTATATATATATATATTTCTTTTTTTAATCCATAATGAAACAAAATACAAGAATGGGCTACATGTGCTAAAGTCGGCTGCCTAGTAACATATAAGCTCGAAAAGACTCGAAAAAAAATATATGTCTATAAAAACTAGGCTATACTAGCAGATTAATAAGTAACATGTGTAAATAAACATAACTCCGGTAGAACTGATATAAGTACCTGGTACCAATGCTCATACAAGAAGGCAACATGCATCAGCAACTCCAGAAAGTCTCTACAACAGTGTTGAAGAAACTAAGGATCCCCAACACTACAGACTGGTGTGCATATCGATCGTTAGAAGATTAACCGGTTTAATACATGATCTAAACCTTCAAAGGTGAAAACTAGGGTTCACAGATTATACCCGAAGTAATAAAAAAAAGATAAAGGTTTTCAGCAACCTTGATCAGTTTGCGAATCCAATATCTTATGCACGTATTCCTTCCTCGGATTGGACATCGTGTGGGCAAAAATCTTCTAACATTTTTTTCTTCTTGGCCAACCCTCTTTTTTTTCCTACGTGAAAGACAAATTTAGAGAAAGGTGCCTGCTTTTGATAATTATGACGGCCAAAGAATAGAAATATTGGTGTACTACTTTTTTAATCCCAAATTACGTTTATGGGCTCCTTCTTCTAATATGCTTGTTCGTCTTTCCATGTTAAGATATCGAATATCTGTCAATCAAATTAAGTTACTAACAACTATATTGATCGACATCTTTTATCCTTAAGTAGTACCACTCAACTTTATTTGTTATGTCGGATATAATCTACCTGCAGAGTTTATTAACAATCCTTATGAGTTTCTTAAGATCACATCATCAAGCCGATGTATCGGGACGTGGATTCCTTTTATAATCAGCAGTCTATCATACACAAAATGTTATTACCCAATTTATAGAGGTTATTGACCCATAATTAATCTCGCTCTTTTATGAGTCAAAGTAATGCACACCGCATATACATGTCTGTTATTATATCCGGATTAAGAGCACAAGTATTCATAATAACAAAGGTGTTTGTTATCTTATATAGTCAGTACAAAGAGAACAACCTCAAGTGATCATGTTCAATATACACAAAGTGTACTAGTATAAACCTATAGTCACGATCAACTAATACCAGATTATACTACAACCTTACCAATGGTTTGTACAAGTTCATCTAGGTAGTAAACTATTTATATATTCCACAGGGAACTAATAATATGATCTTCTGTGTGATACCACACACTATATTATCTACAATATAGAATATCAGACACTTGCATTAACATTATAACAAATACAACATTCAAACATTTGCCCAGATGATTCTCATTTAAAAAATTAGAAAATATAGTTAATACAAAATAATTATTTTAGTATATAAACCTAACAATCTCTCACTAATACTCAAAGCATTGCTTTTTAGTATACTGTTACAGATATTCCACTTATACTTAAAGCTATGCTGCTACGCATCTGACTCTCATTCCCTCAACATGACTATCAAAAGCCTTAGTTGGTAAGCTCTTTGTAAAGGGACCAGATAGGTTGTTACCTGATGTTATCTTGATCACAACAACTTCTCCTCTTTTTACAAAATTTTGTATTATGTGGTACTTGTGCTCAATATGTTTACCTGTCTTATGGGCTCGTGGTTATTTCGAGTTTGCAACTGCACCACTATTATCACAATAAAGTGTAATAGTCTTAGGCAAACTAGGTACCACATCCAAGTCCAATATGAAGTTTCTAAGTCAAACTGCTTCTTTGCCTGCCTCTGAGGCTACCAAATACTCGGCTTCCATGGTGGAATTAATAATATATTTTTTCTTGATGCTTCTCCATATTATGGCTCCACCTCCTAAATTAAATACATATCTGAGGTAAATTTCCTGGCATCCCTATCTGACTGAAAATCTGAGTATGTATACACCAATGGCACTAAACTATCTGCATATTAAACCAACATATAATCTTTAATCCTTTTCAGGTATTTCAAAATATGCTTTACCCCAGTCTAGTGATCTTGTCCTGGGTTAAACTGATATTTGCTAACCATGCCAACGATAAAGTAGATGTCTAATCTCGTACATAGCATTGCATACATTAAGTTTCCTACTACCGAAGCATAAGGAACTGCTTTCATGTCCTCTATCTCTTCGGGTGTCATCGGACACTGCTCCTTTGATAGAGCAATTCTAGGCCTAAAAGGTAAGAAATTATTCTTAGAATTTCGCATGCTAAAACTAGTTAGTATAGTATCGATATAGGAAGCATGGGATAAGCCCAACATTATTTTTCTTACGATCTCATAGAACTTTGATCCCAAGGATGTGGCCTACTTCTCCAAGTCCTTCATATCAAACTGCTTGGATAACCATACCCTTATATTAGATAACACCTTCTCACTGTTTTCAGTAAGCAAGATGTCATCCACATAAAGTACTAGGAATACCACCACGTTTTTATTATACTTTTTGTATACACATGCTTCATCCAGACATTGATCAAATCTATAGGATTTTATCACTTGATTAAAATGGATGTTCCAAGATCCAGAAGCTTGTTAAGTCCATAAATTGACTTCTTGAGCTTACAAACAAGATTCTCTTGACCCTTTTTAATGAACCCGTCTGGTTACTTCATATAGATGTTCTCCTGAAGATTTTCATTAAGGAAAGCTGTCTTAACCTCTATTTGCCAAATCACATAATCGAGATGAGCTATAATTGATAAAAGAATCTAGATAGACTTAAGCATGGCTACCAATCTTACCGTATAATCCTATTTTTCTCTTATAAACCCAATTACATCCAAAGGCATTTACACCAGTGGGTAGTTTTACAAGCTCCTAGACTTGATTAGAATCCATAGATTCTATTTCAGATATCATTATTGTTTGCCAAGATTTTGTATCTTTATCTTGGAGTACTTCATTATAGGTGCAAGGATCATAATCTTGTTCCTCAGGCACGAACTCTTATGACTCTCCCAAGAACATGAATCTGTCAGGTTGTACAACAAACCTCCCACTACGACGAGGCACTATAGGTTATGGTATAACATATGTGACACGTGTGCAGTTACTTGTGGTTCCTCCTATTGTACAGTTGGTAGTAAAATATTTTGTGTCTCACCACCCAGCTCTTGTAGAACAACTCTACTCATGGGTTCATGGTTTATCACATAGTCTTCTAATAAGAATCGGGCATTAGTGCTAATAATGACCTTCTGATCGTTAGGAGTATAAAATAAAACTCCTTTCATTCCTATTGGATAGCCTATAAAGAAGCGTACTTCTGTACGCGATTCTAACTTATATGCTTTCCCATTCAACATATGTGCTGGACTACCCCAATTCTGAAAATATTTTAGACTATGCTTACGCCCGGTCCATAATACTGTGGGAGTAATAGGCACTGACTTAAAAGGTACCAAGTTCAAAATATAAGCTGCATTCTCTAAGGCATATCCCCAAAACTTATTTGGTAAATCCGAATAACTCATCATTGATCTAACCATTATGTTATGGTATTCCCGGTGTAGTCAATTGGGATATAATCCCAGTCTCTAATAAATAGTCCCTAAACTCTCCAAAGAGGTACTTCGCCACCATGATCTAAACGTAATGACTTGATACATTTTCTATGACATTTTTCCGTTTCAGCCTTGTACTTTTTGAATTACTTAAAGCTCTCAAACTAACGGCGCATTAAATAAATGTATTCATACCTTGAATAATCGTCAATGAATGTGACAAAATATTTAAAGCTATTTCTAGCCTGGACAGTCATAGGCCCATACAAATCAGAATGAGCCAATTCCAACACATCTTTGGCCCTATACCCCTTTGTTGTGAAAGGGCTTTTGGTCATTTTACCTACCAAGTAGGATTCGTAGACTGGAAGTGTCTCCACTTCCAATGAACTCAAATGTCCATATTTAACTATTCTTTGAATTCTTCTTAGATTAATATGTCCCAACCGTAAGTGCCAAAGATATGTTTGGTTCATATAAGAAGGTTCTTTTCTCTTATTTAATTTAGAACATGTGTTATTCATTTCCATAAGTTGCATTGTGGTTAAAATATGATTAATGACATACAGATTATCAACTAATGCACAAGAATAAGTAAAATGCTTATTTTTTAATAATAATATTTTTATTAAAATAAACTGAATATCCATTCTTAACTAGCATAGGAATAGAAATTAATTTTTTCTAAGTGAAGTTGCATAAAGACAATCTTTAAATGTCAAAGACTTATTTCTACTAAAAGATAAAATAATATCTCTTGCTGCAACGATTGCTACTTTTGTAGCGTCACCCATGAACAAGCATATCTCTCCATCACTAAGTCGCCCAGTTTCTTGCAACCCCTGTAATGAATTGTAGACATGATAAGTGGCCTTGTATCTACACACCAGGTGCTGGTAGATAATACTGCTAAACATGTTTCAACTACTAGTAAATGAGATATACCTTCATTGATCCCTTGTTTGAGAAGTGGACAATCACTTTTCCAATGTCCTGACATATTGCACTTAAAACACTTATCTTTCAGCTTTTTCAAAGAGCCTTGAGGTCTCATGCCCTTCTTTGCTGAATTTGTTTATTTTTGAAAATTATTGTTCTTACCGCCTTTCGGCTTAAAAGTAGAAGCCTTTTCAGTAACATAAATATAACCATTCTGCCTCATGAGAGCCTCAACATCCTGCAGTTCTTTCACAAGTTCTACCAAACTGTATAACCTTTTGTTCATGTTGTAGTTAAGGAAAAATGTATCAAAACTTTTAGGCAGAGTCCCGAGAATGATATCGACCTGAGTTTCTCCATCGATTTCAGCTCCAAGAATCTCCATCTCAATCAGATGACCCATCACTTTGAGAACATGATCCCTTACTGGCGTCCCTTCAGGCATGGTTGTATTCATCAAACTTTTCATAGTAAACTGCCTAGCTACCCTACTTTGATGTCCGAAGTGTTCCTTGAGGTTGTACATCATGTCATAAGCTGTGGCCATGCCCTAATGCTGATGTTGTAGCATATTTGACATAGATGCTAGAATGTAACACCTCTCCATCTTATCTTCCATGATCCACTTCCTATAAGCCTCTTTGACCTCTTTATCAGAATTAGCATCAGGCTTAAGAGAATATTCCTCATAGAGTATATATTTGTACTCTTCAACAGTTAAGACAATATCCAAGTTACATTTCCAGTCAATATAATTAGAGCCAGTAAGTTTGTTTTCTTTAAGAATCACCATAAGTGGATTAAATAAACCCAATTTTGAAATCCTAAGAATCACATAAATAATAATTATATAGGGCAAAAAAATTTGAACTAAAAATATATTGATTACCTCAAAACAATAATAAAAAGTTCACCAACACCTTAAACACCATAAATTTAGAATGCTACGATAGTGTGGATGTATACTAATTAAATATTTATCCAAGGAGGTTTTTTATACAAATTTTACTATCATGTCAACCTAACTTTATGACAAATAAAATTAATTTGTTGGTCTTTGCTTTGCTACTACAGATAATAACAGTTACTACAATGGGGAGGATACCATTATTTGAATCAAAGTATATATCATTACTTAATAGTAAGTCCATTACTTCATAATGTGTTCGTTCATATAGATAAGTAAACACACACTAAGTAATTTTCTATAATTATTTCAAAGAAAGTATATACTAGTGATCCGTAATTATATCATCCGATATGGAGGAAGGCACCAAAGCCAACACGCAAGTATAATTACAATACCTACAAACCTACCTATAAACCAGTAATGGAGACCATGAGATTTATATTAAATATATTTCTTCTCCCACTTAGTTATTTAACAATGAGGGTTTTTCTACAAGTTGACGTATGTCCATGTTATCCATTATTAATGCGGGCTTATTTTATAGAAAACATCCACAAAATAATAAACATGCATAATAGAATAAATATATATAGCAATAAAGAAAAGATGAATATCTAACTATTATGGCCAAATATCTTGCTTCTTCCTTAACTGTCGAATCCAGAATCTTGCTCCAACTATTATGGCCATATATTCAACTTTTTTTTTAGGTGTGGCCTTCTTTTTCCTTTATATAAAATTATCCGTCTGCCTCCGAACTGCTAAAAAATAGCATCTCATTCCGCATCAGAAAGAGCCATCATCGCCATCATGATAGATCAATTTTTTAAAATTACATCAATCATATAATGACCGAAGGAGTTTACACATAATCTAGATTGAAAAAAGTTAAATAAATAAGCACGATCAACCCTCATGATTTTAATTATATCCATGAACAATAACAGCTACGAAATATCATGGATTCAAATTAAAGAAACAAAACATGCACAAAGAAAATAAATGTTGGATCTAAGATGCCTGCAATACCGGCTCTGATACCAATTGTAGGAACTGGGGATCCCAGGACCGCCGAGTGGTGTGTATATCGATCTATAGAAGATTAATAGGTTTTATACGTGATCTATCCCTTCAAAGGTGGAATCTAGGGTTCATGGATTATACCTGAAGTAAAGAGAAGAAGATAAAGGTTTTCAACCACCTTGATCAATTTGTGACCCCAAGATCTTCTGCACGTATTCCTTCCTTAGATTGGGCATCGTACAGGCGATGATCTTCCAACATTTTCTTTTCCTTGTCCGACCATCTTTCTCTCCCTACGTGAAAGACGAATTTAGAGAAAGCTGCTTGCTTCTGATAATTATGATGGCCAAAGAATAGAGGATATATATAGGCTACGACAAAAACCATGAGAAGAAATTAGGGATATGTCTCCTAACGGATCTGGGTATCCCATGTTCAGCCCGAATACACAACCCAGGCCCGTTAACAATAGCTCGGTCAAAAGAGCTATTATTACTACCATCCTAATCCCGAATTAAGTTTATGGGCTCCTTTTTATTATATGCATATTCGTCTCCCCATGTTAAGATATCGAAAGTCCGTCGATCAAATTAAGTTACTAACAACTATATTGATCGACATATTTTATCCTTACGTAGTACCACTCAACTTTATTTGTCATGTCAGATATAATCCACCTGCATGATTTACATGATAATCCTTATGAGTTCCTTAAAGGTACATCAATAACCCGATGTATCGGGACATAGATTTCTTTTATAATCAACAGTCCATCATACACTCAATGCCATTATCCAATTCATAGAGATATTGACCCATAATGAATCTCACTCTTTTATAAGTCAAAGTAATGCATACTACATATACATGTCTGTTATTATAACCGAATTAAGAGCACAAATATCCATAATAACATAGATGTTTTTTCTCTTATGTAGTCAGTACAAAGAGAACAATCTCAAGTGGTCTTGTTCAATACACACAAAGTTTATTAGTGTAAACCTATAGTCAAGATAGACTAATACCATATAACACTACAACCTTACCAATGGTTTGTTCAAGTCCATATAGGATGTGAACTATTTATATATTCCACAAGGAACTAATAACATGATCTTCTGTGTGACACCATATACCATATTATCTATAATATAGAATATCATACACTTGCATTAACATTATAACAAATACAATATGTAAACATTTTCCCAAATAATTCTTATTTAAAAAATAAGAAAATGCAGTTAATATAAAGTGATACTTTTAGTATATAACCCTAACAAGTCTATGCTGCAAAACTGGTAAGGACCTAGGTCCTCAGAGGAATGTAACAAGGTACATAAAATAGCGTACCAAAAGTAAAATAGTATAATAATACAACACTCAAGGTTAATCGACAGTAACAATCTTAGTGATATGCAAATGAGATAATCACTCATACTCAGGCAAGAGACTCTCAAGGCTCTATGTGTGGGATCCCCAAGCAGTCTAATAATAGTAATATCACTAAGGGCTTTATATCAGGAACCCAAAGCAGGCAAGTAAAAGTTTATCACAAAAGGCTCTGTATCATCGAACCTAAAGTAGTCAAGTAAATAACACTAAAGGCTCCTGATCAGGGAACCTAAAGCATGCACATAAATAACACCAAAGTTCTTCTATAGAGACTAAGATAGTCATGTACATATAGATATCCTTGCCCATGTAATCTTACATAACATGTCATAAACTGGTGAGATCAAGACCTCTAACTATCACAACGAGTCATAGTAGTATATATATAAGTATCCGGTGATGAGTCCTAGAACCCTATAAAGAATCCACAAACTAAGAATATATGATTAAAGATTTTATCACATGAGGTCGTATCAAGTGTACTATGGTCTGTTATGCAAAAAATACCAGCACAGATCACGGGTTCGAGGTAATGACTCTATCTACGATACTTGACTCCATTGATGGACGTTGGCACCTGAATCTGGTTCGGACACAAAGTATCATATATCGGCTGTATTGTAACCATATATACATCATAAATAACAAGTAACAATAATAACTAACTAAATAAATAAACAAGAAACTGTGATACATCATGGCAAGGTACACTTCCCTCAATCCGGGTTAATGGTATGGCGAAGTCCAAGTAGCGTGCTCGATATGCCAACTGCTCCCAAAAAGGTAGAATCCACAAAACTATCTCCAAATGCGGAAAAAATATTACCATCACTTCCAAAATATATAAAATAACTAGAATTGACTACCCATAATTCTATTTTGGACACAGGGGCAAAATTTGCAGTTTCAGGTCAAAGCGGTATCTAAATGTGGCCCATTTTGCACCATAAAATGTGCTAGAGATATAGTTTTTTAAATTTAGAAATCTTAGTGTCTGCGAGTCTAGAACAATGATACGACCTCAACGAAATGTCCATAATTGGATTTTGAGGAGTCGATCACAAAAACGCTCGTCGAGTGGGACCGTGGGGCCTACAAAACGATATTTCTATAAGCGTTCTCAGAATTGAACAAAAAATGGGTCACATGACCAGCATATTTCTATAAATACAATGGCTAAAGTTTTGTTACAAAATGACAAGCACACATGAAGTATAGCAAAAATTTAAAAAAGGATGATAATAATTTTTTGGAGCATACGAGTTTATTCCAGTATGCAAACACGTCTAAATCAAGTTATGTAAAAGCCCACACATCCTCTTTTTACTGTACGAACCTTTCGGTACAATCCTTATAAGACAAAATTATTTTGTTTGGCAGGACGGACTCCGTATCGAAGAATTTTAAAGTTTTGGAAACATATTTCTCTAAGATTTCTACCGAATTTTTCTACAGTTCTAATAAAAAATTAAATAAACTAATTAACATAAAATAATCTCAGTTATATAGGCTTTATACTATAAAAAGTATATCTCAATTTGGATATCTAGGTTGAAAGATATTAGCCTCGAAATATAGGTACTTGGGACAGTTTTTCAGTTTCATAAAACTAAGTTTTTCTTGGTTTTGGAACTCAATTTACGACCTATATGAAACAAATCGACTAAACTATTTGAAAGGGATTTAAGAGGATTATGTTGTGAATGTACCAGAGGAAGCAGATCAAAAAATGATCAACAGTCAAGAAAGAAAATAGTTCGTGGAGATGGGTCATTGCTGTTGTGGTCGGCTGCTGCTGCTGTGCCTGGTAGCCGTGCCCGGTCATTTTCGTCGGCACTCGCGGTGGCGCTGGGGATTGTGGGTGATGGTGGCGATAGTGAAGGTGGTGGTGGTGTCTTATGGTTAAGGTTTTGTATATCTACTTATATGTAGGAAGAGGGAAAGAAAGGTTCGTGGTGGTGGTGGTCGATCGGTCCTGTAAGTGAAGACGTTTGGTTAGTTTTAGGCTTTGGGTATTGGTATTGGGTTTGTGTTTGGGTTCGGGTATTGGCTATTGGCTATTGGCTAGTGACTATTAGCTATTGGGTTTTGTTTTATTCATTTAGCTATTTAGTTATTATTTCTCTTTTTATTTATATATATATATATATATATATATATATATATATATATATATATATATATATATATATATATATATATATATATATCCTTAAATAAATATATATTCGAGTAAAATCAAAAATATTCATAACACTTCATAAAATGGTTTTAAACCCAAAAATATATTTTTCGTAAAATCTTTGTAATAATACATTTAAATAGATATTTATATGAATCTAAGAATTTTATGTCTTTCTAATTTAGCTATTAATCACCAAAATTCTTATAATTAAAATAAAATAAAAAATTTAAAGATTTATAAAAAATAGGGTACTCACAAATTAGCTCGATTCACATACATTCATAGGGATCCTCAAGGATATGTTGGAGTCACAACAACAACAAAATCTCATTTTCCAGTAGAGTATCCAGATGTTGATAGAGCATATTGGACAGGGAATGTCAAAGGTATTTTAATTCGAAGACTTGCAGCCAAAAGGAGTATAGATTGGAGCAGAATCATACCATTAATCTAGTTAGTTAGCATATCCAGCTCATTCTACTATGGAGGCAGCACGAGAGAATGAGAATATAGCCAAGATGACCACATCAACTGTAACCCCATTGTCCAAATTTAGGTCTACCTGGCTTAGATAGAGAAACTAGGGTTAGTTTGAAGCCATTAAGAAATTAGACAATAGTATTTTAGATTAATGTACACAAAATTCATATCACTTTGTGCACCTTACCGTTGCTTCGATATTTGGAGCGCTATACTAGCATTTGCTTTCAAACGAATTTCATAAACTTTTCCTAGATATGCCAGCCTTCCATTCCGACCCTTGTGTAACTCATAAATATCCTCCCTTGTGCTTTATTTTAGTTGCACAATATTCTTTACAAACTTCTATTCCTAAATTTAAATAAATGCAACTTTGCATCCTTGTCCGTTCCAATCAAAATTGGAAACACAACCTAGACCCATTTTGTACAATCCAATTACTGACAATATTCTATTCTGAGTCTACTACATCCATGACACTTGTGTCCTACCCAATTTTAATCCTATGTATTTTCAATTAATTAAAGAGCACCCCTTACACTAATTTTAATTAAATTATTGTAAGGACCAAACCTCACCCAAAACTAGACCCAACTCCAACCCAAACCCCTACTCACACCCCCAAGATTCATACTAAATACTACACACCATTTTAGCTAACTATATCACACCAAACATGGTGTTTTGTCTCATCCAATCCTAAATTCCACTATTCGTGCAATTTCCAATTGTTAAGGGACTTTTATACAAATATATAATGAGGTGTCCCCCTCTCATTGGGTCCAAGTCCATGAAGAAACCCTTTTCCCCCTCTTTGACCGGTCCACCCATAATTTCCCCCTATTTGTTGTACCTCATACAACTTTTCTCCTTACAACTACACCCTCCATTTCAAACCCCCATCACCAAAGTCATCTACACCCTCCATCCCTTCATGAAGAGGTTTCCCTCACCCCTAGAAAATACCCACAGCCGGCCCTAATCTCAAGGAGAGCCTCTCTCTCTCTCCTACATATACACCTCTCTCTCTCTCTCTCCCGTAAAACCCACACAACAGCGAACTACATCACCTAACAAAACCCTAAACCTACTTCGTCCCTTCCTTATCAACCAGGCAACCAGCACAACCCGGCCACCTCCCTTTTCCTCTGAACGCCTTCCTCCTCCAGTACAGCCCCGCCGCCTCAGCCATGACCATCTCCTCTGCCTGTCCCCCCCTCAACCCGACTCCTCCTTCCCCAGTCATCTCCACCGCCACCGTCGTCACCATCACCACCAACATCATCAACAATACCATCATCAGCAACCCGCACCCTTCCACCCGACTCCTTCTCCTGTACAGTCCCGCCGCCTTATCCACCTACCTCGACCTCGGCCATCTCCACCACCATCATCCCCACCTCACCGTCTCCACCACCATTAGCGACCACCGCCGAGTCCCCGACTTCCCGACCACTTCAACATAGCCTCCTCCGACCACAGTCCACCCACGATTGAACTCCACCGCCTGAGCACCCTGACCCGACCTTCGAGTCCCCACGCCATCCTCCACATCTCACCCGACTGAACCGCCATCACATCATCATCTACACCATTACTACCATCGTCAACATCCCCATCACTACCACCTCGCCGGAGCACCACCCTCCCTCGCTGGAGGTAGGCCGCCGACGAGCCACGGACACCACCCCCCGGCCACGATCGACTAGGTATACATTTACCCTTCCCTTCTTCATGTTCATTGGTGAACCCTAAGTGCTCTGTGTGTGTGTGTATATTTTAGAATTAAATTAGTGTTAGAATTTACCTCATAGAATTTTTAGTTATTTAATGTGAATACTTATGTTGACCTAAGGGTTAGACTACTAGCCTTGTGCACACTAACATGTTAGCTAGGACTTATATTTTTTTATTATACGTTATTTAGTTTCGTAACGTATTTTGATAACTCGTTGTCTTGTTATGCACGAAAATTTAGGATGTGACACTTGTACGTTTTAGCTATGTACACACGCGACCCTACTAGTTGACCAGTCGTGACCCCCCTACATTAATTCCTAAGTACAGCGTAGTTATAATTTTTATACGTACTATTGTAATGACTGATAATTATATTATATTATATTATATTATATTATATTATATTATATTATATTATATTATATTATATTATATTATATTATATTATATTATATTATATTATATTATATTATATTATATATATAGGGTCACTGGACCGTTCAGGCGAGACTTCAGGAACAGGTTATTGGCACTCGCAGTTTGAGGACCCGGACAAGTATACCTTTCCTTGTTGTACTATTTAAATTCAAATATTATTTAGTTGTATATTTTATTGTTTTAATATTATATAACTGTGCGCGTTCGAGAAAGACTCGGGTGCATTCAACGAAGGCGTTGACGTTAGGACTTGTGTCTGACCTAGTGTCTAGTGGACCCACCTAAAGTTGTGGAGTTATCAATATGACTCCCCAGGCCTTGACACGTATCATTGTACGGCACAGAGTGAATTCATGTAGGGATGCGTGCTTCATGCTTGACTGGCCAATCGGTGTGAGTAGCACGTGTGGCGGTATTTAGCTTAGTTATATATTTTTTAGTGACTTGTATTATAGTATGAGATGTCCATGTGTCACTTGAGATTTGTACATTGGCATTGGACAGGGAGGACGACTAGTAGGCGTATGGGACACCCACTTCCTTTATACAGATACCGCGCTCCGCGGAGCGATACAGACGTATATATATATTATAGATATCTCGTTCTTCGGAACGATGGACGTTACATGTACAGATACTATGCTCTTCAGAGCTGGACGTTATTATATTGCAGAGTGCCCTAAGATGGGGGGCATATATGGCATATACTAGCCAGTCATGGCGATTGGTGAATTACGTCAGCATATGTCTAGCCTACACTTCCCATACGCACTAAGTTGTCCTTAAATTGTATTTCACATAGCTGGTTAGTTCATTCTTGAGTTTTTACAGTATTTACTTTATGGCATGTATTTTTGTATCTTGTTGTGTCCCTCTGAGGACCTGGTTCCCTCCAGGTTATTTGTGCAGTTTACAAGATGCTTGATCTAGTGGAGTGTGGACATCTTTGCAGGTATCTTTACATTTTTAGTTATTACTGTCATGTACTACTTTCTATTTTTGATTCTGCTTTTATAGCCTAGTATTTATAGGCCTATATTGTTCTTTTGGCCTATTCGAACGAATGTATTATTGGGCTGCAGAGTGATGATGCGTATCATTCTTTCTTGAGATTTATTTACCATGGATTAAGATTTAATTTAGTTGTTGCATGTTAGAATTAGATATTAGTTTGATCACTTGACCGTGGACAGCATAAGTGCACTTTTTCAAGTCTATTAAATTGGAAAGCCCTACGGAGTTGTACCAGCTGGCCAATACCACGTGTCTAGTCCCATAGATTTTGGAATTGGGGCGTGACATGGTTTTATTGGTGGCCCATGCAGGGTAGAGCATATCATTTTGGTCACGTTACTGTACCGAATGAGCCTACAACTTAGGATTAATGTTGAATAAGATCTTAATCCATAACTGACTTTAAAACTCCTCTTGTATTCAATTATCGCCCTTGGACTTCATTATTGTATTCGTTCATTTACCGTCGACAACGTTATTATTGTTTCTCATCTTCCTTATTTCGAAGTGATGGATCCTCGTGCACGATAATTTCCTCCAGGAGCAGATCCTCGTCAAGACAAAGATGGCATATTTGATTGGATGTTTGAGTAGATGGTTAACCATGGTAGAGAAGGTTGATAAATTCTTTCTTGTTACTAGAGTTAGTATAGATTGTTGGCGTAAGAATTAGACATAGAAGTAGAGATTTAAAACTAGACTCTACCCTTACTTAAGGTATCCATGATTTGTAAGTATAAGAAGCTAGAAAGGTTGTTTGATTCTAAGACTCTAGAATAAATTGGGGAGGACATAACTAGATGCTAGGAATTAGTGATAGTCTTTTGGTAATGATACAAGGAACGACCTTATGAACATGACAAGACAAAATTTTAGACTCACATCTAGAAGAAGTTTATCAGATACTAATAAAAATAGAGTAAGAAATAACACTTAGGGTAGCAAACCATAGTGGTTAATCCCTAGTTGCCTTGTGACTTACAGTACCAGACCTAGAAATTTTTCTACCCTATAGATAATGGTGATTATATGACTAAGCTAAAATAGATAGGTAGATTGCTAGACGTAGATTGTTAGACCCAATATTTGGAAGATGAGATAACTCAAGTACTACATTGTAGCTTTCAAATTAAATTATATGGACTAGACTTATTTGGGTTGTCAGTGTCTATTAGGCTCGTGTTTTCACCATTGATAACTAATTAGTTGAGCTAGTATCTGAAATAGAGCAATTAGATTGAAGGATGAGAGTATCGACAGATGTTATAGCCTTAAGTTGGATATCGTGAACTACCTATAATGGATGGCCAGTTATAAACAAGATGGTACCTATATAGTTTGAATGAAGGGTACACATAGAGTAAACTAGGAGAAACCTCAGGTTCGAGGTAAAAAGGTAGAGTGGAAATAAGATGAGATTCACGATAAGTACCTGACCTCGAGTTTTATTTAAAATTTAGAGAAGTACCTGAACCGGAGACAAAGACGTTGGCTCGAGATGATGACAGACTTTGAGATTGAGCTACAATACCATCCGAGAAAAGCTAACGTAGTAGCTGACGGATTAAGCAGGAGGCCCATGGTATTCTTTTTGACTACCCAGCAATACCTGTTGAGAGATCTAGAGCAGTTGGGTATAGAGGTCATTATGCCTAGAGAAGACGACCAGTTGTCAAGTTTTTAGGTGCAATCGATATTGGTTGAGAGAATCAAGGCTGCCTTACCAACAAATGCCAAATTCTAGAGACTTTGACAGAGGACAGAGACCGGGATACGGTCAGGATTGTGTATACACGAGGATGGGACTTTGAGATGTGGAGATCGTCTCTATGTTCCGAACGAAGAATTTTGTTAGGAGGTGATGTCGAAGGCGCACAGTTCAACATACTATATTCATGCAGGAGGCACAAGATATACAGAGATTTGAGGCAGTACTATTTATGGCATAGAATGAAGAGGGAGATAGACCACTTTGTGGCAAAGTGTCTAGTATGTCAGCAGGTCAAAGCTGAGCATCAACGGTCTACAAGTTTACTTAATCCGCTCCCGATACCTTAGTGAAAATGGGAGCCTAAATCCAATTTGCCCTAGCCAATAAATTTGAGGAATCGTATTCTTGTTATTGTAATTGTTATATTTATTCTAGGGTATTTAGAAGGATTGAATAGATATTTATTACATAATTTCTATATATCCTTATTAATATGTATTGAGTAGATACCTATATGGTATTTTATTACATATATTTCTCCTAGAAATTGTTCGAATTGAGCTTCAAGACTAGGTATGACTGAGTAGCTCGATTAGACTTATTGCTAATAAGAGCGATTGTAAGAAGTTAGGATGTAGGATTTCAATATGGATATTATAGGATACCTATGAAAGAATGTGGAGATATTAACCATCCTAGTTGCAGAAGAAGGTTAGAACAACATTGCAGGTGCATATCGAACCAACATCAAGCTCAGAAATGTTTCCAGTATATCAATAGAGCCCAGCAGATAGTACAAAGGCCAACTCCACCGGTCCTAGGTATGTCTGTAGCGTTGCTTGATAATTTATAGTTTATTATGTATTTATTTTAATTTTGTCACTATCACATTTTCTAGGAAAGAGTATTTTAGTTATTTGGTAATTAATTAAATATTGTGCATGTTAAAATTTTATTTATTGTATTATTTATTTATTATTAGCATGTTAGATTTATTTTTGGACTTGTGTTTGTGGACCTAACTAGTTTAATTTAGACTCATGGACCAACATGTATTAATTTTTAGAATTGAGCCCAGCTAGAAAGCCCATTGATTTGGAGGATGATTAAATTAATTAAACCTTTGGACTAGAAGCTTCCCTCCTTAATTAATTTCTTCATGAGAGGCCCCAAGGGGTATTTTTGAATTTATATAGTAGCTTGAGGGAGGGGGCAAGTAAGGCCGATATAAAGGGGATAAAAACTTTCTCTCTCTTCATTTTTTATTCCAAATCTAGATCTAAAATTTCCCTCAAACCAAATTCTTTCAAATTCCTACCAAATTTTGATCCAATTCCTTCCCAAATTACCATTGGAGTATAGTAAAGCAAGGATCTTGAAGGAGAAAGCATGGATCTACAAAGAGAAGCAAGGATCTACAAGTTGAAGGCTCATTTCACCAATTTTGGAGGTTTCATTGAGAATCCATCTCCCAATAGGTATAATTCAGTTTTCCCCCTTAAATTAGGTTCTAAATCTGAGAATTAACCATGAAAAATCAACCCATATGCATAGGCTACCCATAGGATTTGGTTTTGTGTTCATAGGAGGCATATTGAGAAAGTTATTGTGCTTTTTGTATCAGTTTTAGGAGAATTCCGAGATTGACATTTGTTGTGTGTGTCAATTGGTCCTATAGATCAATTTGGCATGTGCTTGTATGTTTGGGGCTAGTGTCGTGTCTATAATTGGGTACGTGTAGGTCGTATCCCATCAACTTGGTGATACTTATTGATTTGGGAGTTTTTTCTCCAACACGGGACTTTGTGCATATCACATTTTGACACGGACACATAGATTTGTGTTTGACTCTTCGTATTGTTCATAAATAATATATATGACTAGCTCGTGTCCTTCGGGGTACGTTTGGATGTGTGTTGGACTCGTGTCGCATGCGCATCCTAGATCTAGTGGGATACGGGGTGATATGTTCCATGTATGTGCAATTTAATTATAGATCTAATTATTTTGTGTTATTATTTTAGGAGAAGTATAATTATATATATAATATTGTGTATATATATTTATGTAATGTTGTGTCTTAGATCTATGTACCTATGTATATACTATATGTGTGTATTTATTATGTAGCTATTTTTTTTACATGTAGATATATATTTATAAGTGGTAGTATATGTATATATAATATAGAAGATATAATTATATGTGGTTATATATATAGTTATATCATATATTGTTATGTATTTATATAGTGTATGATTTCATATACGTATACATATATGTATATATATATATATATATATATATATATATATATATATATATATATATATTACTATGTATGTGTGTGTATGTTACTATGTATTTATTATATACATATGTTGTATATAGTTGTAGCTATGTATATATATGATACTATTTTGTAATATGTATTATTATGTACATATATGTATGTTATTTTAGTGTATATATATACTATGAGTTATACAATATTATATATATTATTTGGTTTATATATATTATTATATATATATTAGGAGAGAGAGAGCAACAGTTATTGTGACAATTCAGCGACAAAATTAGAACGCAGCAGCAGCCAAGGCAGTAACAGCAGCAACAGGAGCTACAGCGACAGCCGTAGCGTCATAAATAACAGCAGAGGCAACACAGCAGCAGCGGCAGCAGGGAAACAACGACAGCAGCCAGCGACAGTTGTAGAAAACTGTCGCTGAAACAGCAGCATATCAGCAACGTATCAGGAGCTGTAGTGATAGTTTTTAGTGACAGTGCAGAAAACTGTCACTAAAACAACAGTGTATCAGTATCAACAACAGTCTTCAGCGACAGGGGCAGAGTTTTTAGCGACAGTTTGGCAGTTTTTAGATATATATATATATATATATATATATATATTTATATGTATATATATATATATATATATATGTATATATATATGGTAATTAATATACACGTATATATGTTCTTAATTTTTAATTGTGTTTTAGTATACTATATGTATAATATATTTAGTTGTAGCATATAATATTATTGGAATACTTAGTATATTTTAGTTATCTATTGTTATGAGTATTTTTAGTTATATATATTATATATTTGTAGGTATGTATGTATGTATGTACGTATATATGTATTAATATTTAGTGTGTAGTTGGTAGTTAGTATTTATTCTATTAGTATATACTAGAAGTTATATTGGATTGATATATGTATACATATAGTTATTGATGAATAGTTGGTATATATATGAAGTTTTGGCAATTACCTTGAGATACCAAGGTAAGTATCAAGAGATACCAAGGTATGAGTAGTAGGTATTGTCATAGTAATAGGATAGTTATAAACTAATTATGGGTTGGCATTAAGATGACTAAAATAAGGTATATAGTATCGTATAAATATTAAATGCTTGGTAGTTTATAATTATTGATGGGTAGTTAGTATAAATAATGTTTTGAATTTACCTTGAGATACCAAGCTAAGTATCAAAGTATTGGAGGATAATCAAGGTATTAGGTTTGGGTATCAAGATAGAGGTTTAGTGTTGTGATACCAAGTTGGTTCAAAACTAAGATAATCATTTAGCATGTGTAATTATGATTTATATATTTAATATTGCTTTATTATAGATATGTAATATTTACCTATTGTTTGCGTATCCTGAGATACGGTATCTTAGTATCCTAAGTTATGACTTATTGACCTAGATTCATAGTGTATGAACCCAATATCATTGAGGTAGACTCATGCAACCTAGAAATAGGTAGTTGACCATATTTGACCATAGTTTAACTATAGTTGACCATAGTTGACTTAGAGTTGACCAAGTTTGACTTATTGACTTAGAATTGACTTATTGACCTAGAAGTTGACTAGTTTAATTTATTCTCATTCCAGAACCTTGTATTAATGCAATATTCTATATATAGGTCTGTGTGGCACCAGTTCGGACACATTTTGACATTTATTGCTCTGGACCGTAGGTGAGTACATTCTCTGATAGTTTCTCATTTATGATATCCTATATGTTCATTGTATCTAGTATAGATATCCATGTTTCTTGACATGATGGTTACACAGATTGGTATATCCGAATCTCATCATGCGATGTTATTCCATGTATATGGTGTATCTTGTGCAAGTCTTGTTTCATTGATTATCTTATGCATGTATAAACACTGATTCTCGGGAAGAGTCATTATCTTCTTGGGGAATCCCGTGCCATAGCATACCATGGTTGGATCCACTATACCAGTTGGGGTTGGAGAGTATGTAGTGTAGATATATGATCATACCTTCCTTGTGCAAGTCTTGTTCCTTGTGAGTGTTGATTATACACCGCACGTATGATTGACCAGGCCTTTTACTCTTGTGCAGGTTCCCAAGCCGATTACTTGTTAAAGCTGGTACTCACTCACTTAGTCATTAGTATTCTTGTTCATTGCCATATTGTTCATTCTTGTATTTATTTCTTGTATTGCCTTTATTATGTATCTCTTGTACATGTATATACATCTTGTATATTCATATCTATTTACTGTTACATAGTTTATATCATTGATTAGATCGGTTGTTAGAGATGTACTTCACTCTATTCCTGACTGAAAAATATTTTTCAGAGGATCCGAGAGATTGGTGTCCGACATACTATGGACTTCAACTTATAGATAGTACAGACTTGGATCCACTAATTATGGAGTGATTGCCGGGAGGTTTATTCGGATCACTAGTTTTTCATAGTTAGTTTCTTTAGCATTTTAGTACCGGATTTGTTTTCAGCTTATAGTTTGAGATTGAATATTGTTCTATTATTAATTATTATAGTTAGACTTTCTTCATATCTTCTCGTGCTTTAGATTGTGATTTAGTTTTGCGTGAGCTATTATTAGCAGAGTTTATATTATTGTGAGATGTTTAGATAGTATAGTTAACCAAGACAACGTTCTACCGCCGATGCTGCGGCGTAGGCTGGCGTTGCTCCTGACTTGCATCCCTATACCGGGTACGGGTCATGACACGTTTTTAGTGGTGGCCCATGCAGGTCAGGCTTCACAAGTTTTGTGATGTCATGGTAGTGCGATAACTTAGTTGTACTACTGCGTGCCTGCGATAGGATATAGGACATAGGACACTGGGATGAGAGAGGATACTCAATCACAAATTTCTTTAGAGATTCTTGGGATGACCCTTGAGAATCTTATTACAATTCCCATTTCAAATCTTTTCTCTTGTTTTTGTTCGCTCTCACTTGTTGTTGAAATTAATTCTTGGTGATCCATTGTTGAATTTGATTTTTGGTGATCGGATGATTCAAAATTCTTCGTATTCATTATTTAGTTTAATTTTATGTCAAAAGAAATTTTATGGACTAAGTTACGGTATCATCTGATGACATATGTTGATGAGGACAGTGAGAAAGGTAAAAACGTCTACTTTGGTTATGGAGCCTAGAGTTTATCGCAGCCATATTAGCTGGCATAACGGAAACGTAGGGACCTAACTTCGGATGTATATATATCTTAGTTATGAAATTTAGAGTTTCTCGCAGCCATACCGGTTGGCGTGGTAAGGATCCTAGATGACATGATTATAGAGTTGCATACCTTAGTTATGGAATATATCGTTTATCGCAGCTATGCTTACTGGCGTGGCGAGGATTCTAAGTATCATGATTTCGGACAGACGTGTATGATTATCAAATTATATCATAAATTTGTTCTTAAAGAATCATCTCAATACTTATTTATTTCTGTTATTTCAGGACTTTGTTCCATTGTTCCTTAGCTTAGCAGTAGAGATACCTTCAGTTCTCTAGTTCCTTATATAGCTTATTTTTATTAGAGTCCTTATTAGTGTGATAATTGGGAGTTGCAATTAGATCTGTGTCTTGAGTATTAATATTGACTATTGAGAGTGTGACTTATGAATCTGTAAGTGGTTCTTGGTTAGGCATATAAGCAATAGGCATAAATCTAGCGATAACCCATAGCATAGTACTTTGTAGCACTAGTTCTATGATAGGTATTATTATAGATAGTATGGGTACTATAGGTAGAAGGGAGAGTAGAGAGTATCAATAGTTGTAAACACCCTAATTTTTTAGAATAATTTTAATATAATTTCCCCAATTTTACGGTATTTTTTTGGAAGATGAAACAAGGTAATTGGGAGTTAAAGATTTTTAAATATTGTTAATTGGTGTTAAAATATTATGGAAATAATATTTTATGGTGTAAAATTAAAAACTAGACTTAGGGTAATTTTTCTGGAATTTATTGGGCCCCGGACCTATTTTATAACACCTAAAAACTATTATTTATTCATTATTGATTTATTTACTTATTTAATTATTAAAAACCCAAACCCTGGCCCAAAAGGCCCAAACCGAGCCCAAGCCCACCGAGCCCAGCCCAGCCCTACCGGCCCGTTGGGCTATCGGGTCGGGTCGGGTCCGCCCGACCTAACCCGCCCGACCCGCGACCCGCTTCCCCAGCCACTCTCTCCTGGGAGCCCGCGTCCCCCGGCCGCCCGCTTCCTCCGCCGCCCCGCCCGCGGCCATGCCACCCCCTCGCCTCTGCCTTCCCCGCCACGACGCCCGCCCCGCTCGACCCTGGCTCCCTCTCCCATCCGCCTATAAGAACCCCCCTGGCCGTCACCACCCTCCGATCATCTCCTCACCGCCACCGTCCCACTCCGCCCGCCGCCGCTCCTCCCTCCGGCCGCCCAAGCCTCGGCCGGCCACCTCAGGAGATGCCGTCGCCCGCAGCTTCTTCCTTCCCTCGTCTTCTCCGGCAGCAGCAGCAGCAGCTGCAGCGCCCGAGCCCCTCTGGCCGCCGTCACCTGCTCCGTCGCGCCGCCTCCGCGCCCCCTGCCTCCTCCGACCGCCTGTGTCGCCCGCCTCCGGCCACCTGAGAACCCCCAAATCCTAACCCTAGGATTCGGACACAGCCCTCGGACACGTGTCGAACACAGAATAGTTCGGTTTTTTAGACCCTGTTCAGGTACGCGTATCTCCCTGCTCGTTTACCCATTTTTAATTCCGTCAGTTGTATCGCGAACCCTGCGTGACCTTCTCGGTGCCCGTGCAATCCGCTCGGGGCATCGCGTCTTGTGGCGATCGCGAACCGCGATCCTAAAATAGGAAAAATAATGCCCTGTTTTACCCCGGAACTGAGTACGCCCCGCCAAACGGGACGACTTGGTCGCGCGCGGTCTTCACAGATACATGCGCGTCGTTAATACGGACGTGTGGGATTTCGCAAAAGTCGATTCGGATGTGCATGCACACCGGAATCAACGCGTATCCGCGGACACCGTCCCGTATCCGCCCTTCCTGGAATACGTCATAACTTTGTGTACACACGTCGGATCGAAACGAAACTTGCGCCATCGGACTCGTACCAATACGCTGGTCCTGTGACCCAAGTTTGGTTCGAATCCGAGAACGTTAACGAAATCGCGTGTCGTGGGCCCCGTAGGCCCTACTCGACGGGCAATTTTGTGATCGGCTCATCGGAATCCAATTCTGGAAGTTCCGTTGAGTTCGTATCAGCGTTCCTGACTTGTTGACACTAAGTTGGACAGATTTGGAGACCTTTGACCCTGACATATTTTTTTGGTGCAAAGTGGGCCCACATGCGGACTCCGTTTTGACCCAAAATTGTCATTTTTGCCCCTGTGTCCAAATTGAACGCAAGAACAGGCATTTCTTGCTATTTGATATCTTCTGAGCATGATGGTAATGGTTATTTCAGTATCCGGAGGCATATCTAGAAATTTCCCGAGGACAGAACCGTAGTTGGAATCCAAACATCAGGCAAATACCTGCACTTCAAGTTTATTCTTTATATTATGATAATTAGTTTCTTGCGCTATTAGCACCATTGGATGATTACACTTAGTGTTAGAATTTGGATTTCATGTCTCGATTTTCGTGTCGGGAGGGAGGATACTAGGAGGCATATGGTCTACCCTTTCCACCATGTCATGACTGCTAGCTGTTGAGTACGCGACTGTACCATCAGCCTTATAGTCGATTGTCCCTGACTGCTAGCCGTCTATGACGTGCCTTATTAGCCTTATAACCCCCTACATGCCAACTATGTATTCTAAATACACAATTTCACACATAGTTTCTTTGTCTTGTTGCAGTTCGATTTTCTTGTCTCATTATCTTCCTGTTTTACTCATATCCCTGATTTATAGCAATCAACCCTTAGTTAATTTTACTACTTATTATGTATAAAATTTTATCGTGATACTTAGTCAGTTTTTACTACTTGTCATAATTATTTAGTTTAAGCTTGTTGTGTATTGGTACTTTGCTCTTTTTCTGACTGGATCCGTTGACATTTAGGCGATGATGAGGACTATGCCCCTACCTTTTATGGCCTATATGACGTAGCAGATGATACTATTGAGGAGCCTGTTCCTACTCAGGAGACTACTTTTGAGGAGTAGTTAGCCAGTTAGCTAGTATTTTCTTTCAGCATAGTACTCGGGTTTATCCCCGATTTATCTTCTGGTTCTGTATTAAACTGTGGATTTGGATGTCACAAAATTTATCTTGTGAAATCTTAGCATTCCTATTTTCTGTTATTATCCTTGCCTATTTATTCTTGTGAATGAGCTAGATTTTAAATTACCTGTGAATATGATCTAGACAGCGTACTACCGCCGACACTGCGGCGTAGGCTGGACGTAATCGCGAACCGGTACCTGAATATCTGGGTGCGGGTCGTGACACGTTTTTATGGTGGCCCATACAGGTCAGAGTGTAATATCCTAGGACAGAGTATGAAATAAGATTGAGGATTTTAGGAAAAGCTCATTCACAGAATAGGATCTTTTATTTCAAATCTTGACATCATTCCTTAGTAAATTTTCCCTATCATCCTTGATTTCCAAAGTAATTTATTCAAATCCTACTATCCCTTAACCTTTCAGAATGGTTCAGACATGGAATACCGTAGGAGGCACATCCGAACCCGTCGAGCAGACTGTGCCTGAAACCCTTGCGCTCCCTCCGCCTCCAACTACTCCGACAGTTACTATGGATGGAGCACAGCTACTCGGAGTATTTCAGGGACTTATAGAATCCCAGAGGGAACAGACTGCCCTGCTACGAACTAGCCTTTCAGATGCTCTTCGATCCCAGAAGGCACCACAAAAGAGGCCAGGAAATGCCAAGGACTTCAAGAACCTTGGAACCATGGAATTCTATGGGACTGAAGGTATTCTCTATGCCGATGAATGGATAGAGAATGTGGAGCGACTCCTGAAAACTGCTCGGGGCCCTGATGATCTTAAGGTGGAATCTGCAAGCCTGCAACTATTCGACATAGCTCGAACTTGGTTTAGAGATAAACCTCAGTTATCTGCTCCTGAGCTCACTTGGGAGGATTTTAAGAGGTTGTTCAAGAAGAAGTTCTATCCCGAAGTGGCTTAAGAAGCTCTCGAAAGTCAATTCGAGAGGCTGGAACAAGGTAATCTTTCTGTTGATGATTACACTGCTGAATTTAGCAGACTGAGCCACTTTGCAGAATATATGGTTCGTACCCTTGAAGATAGAGCCCGTAGATTTAAGAAGGGGTTGTCTCCTGATATTCGCCTTGCTGTCACCACTAGCCGAGCTCGTACATACGAAGAAATCTTGACCGTGGCACAAGGTGTTGAAAGAGACATGGGACCTAGACTAAAGCGGGAAAGAGATACTAGAAGTATGGGACCCCACAAATGCCCATTCCAACCACAACTATAGCAGAGGGCCCCGCAACAAACCCAGCGTCCTCTCCCTCGAGCCACAGCACCCCAACACCAAACTCAAGGACGGAACCAACAAGCTCCCACTTGTGGCTATTGTCAAAAACAAGGTCACACTTGGCAAGTTTGTAGAAAGAGGCTAGGTGCATGTCTATATTGCGGATCAGCAGCACATCAAATGAAGGACTGTCCTGCCGCTCAGGGATGCACAGCTGCACAAAAAGTTCCAGTTCAGGCCAGGCCCCCAGCAGCGCAGCAGAAAGGACCCCCACTCCCAACTCAACAACAACGCTTTGCTCAGCACCAGCATCAGCAACAGAGGGGTGCACCTCAACAAGGCCGTGCTTTTACAATGACTCTAGAGAAAGCTGAAGCCACAGCAGATGTGATAACAGGTTCTGTACTTATAAATTCAGTACCAGCCATTACTTTATTTGATTCTAGAGCGTCACATTCATTCATGTCCGTAGATTTTCTTATGAAGCATAGTTTAGTCACAGAACCTCTTAGGAATTGTTATAAGATCATTACCGGTGGAGAAATTATCCCGGTTAGTGATGCATGTAACAATTGTCCTATCACACTATGTGGGAGAGAATTATATGCTAGGCTACTCGTAATGCCAATTCCCAGTTTCGACATTATCCTGGGTATGGATTGGTTGAGTCAGCATCATGCCACTATAGATTGTCACTGGGGTAGTGTAATCTTTAGGCCCCTTGACAAGCCAGAATTTGATTTCACAAGAGGTTCTAGAGAATTGGGTAGTAACCAAATTTGTGGAGTCCTAGTACCAGAAGAATTGCCACTACCTATCATTTCTGAATATCTTGATGTCTTCCCTGAGGATCTCCCAGGATTACCCCCAGACCGAGAAGTTGAATTCTCTATTGACTTAGTGCCAGGAGCAGCGCCAATATCTCAAAACCCATATAGAATCAACAAGAAAGAGATAGTAGAATTAAATGAGCAGATAAAAGAGTTAGAAGACAATTGCTTCATTAGGTCTAGTGTTTCACCCTGGGGAGCTCCAGTATTATTTGTGTCAAAGAAGGATGGAACATCTCGAATGTGTATTGATTACAGGGCTTTGAATGCTTTAACAATCATGAATAAGTATCCCCTACCAAGGATAGATGATTTATTTGATCAATTAAGTGGAGCTCGGGTATTTTCGAAGATTGACTTGAGGTCTGGTTACCATCAAGTAAGGGTGAGGAAGGAAGACATCCCTAAAACTGCTTTCAATACCCGGAACGGACACTACGAATTCTTAGTGATGCCGTTCGGGTTGACTAATGCACCAGCAATATTTATGAATTTAATGAACAGAGTCTTCCAACAATATCTAGACAAATTTGTGGTAGTTTTCATTGATGATATTTTGATTTATTCCAAGACTCCAGAAGAACATGAAGAACACTTGAGGCTAGTATTGGAGACATTAAGGAAGGAAAAACTTTATGGAAAACTATCGAAATGTGCATTCTTCCTAGACAAAGTCTAATTTTTGGGACATGTTGTAACTGGAGATGGCATAGCAGTAGATCCTAAGAAGATAGCAGTAGTAGAATCATGGCCCACTCCAGACTCTGTACCAGAAATTAGAAGTTTTCTGGGACTAGCTGGCTATTATCGGAAGTTTGTGAAGGACTTTGCTAGAATTGCTGAACCAATGACAAAATTAACAAGGAAGAATGAAGAATTTATATGGACTGATGAATGTCAACATGCTTTTGAAGAATTAAAAAAAAGGCTGACTACTGCCCCTATTCTGACCTTACCATCTGGAACCGGAGGATTCGCTATATACAGTGATGCTTCTGGAAAAGGTCTAGGTTGTGTATTAGAGCAGAACAAAAAAGTAATAGCATATGCTTCTAGACAGCTTCGACCTCATGAACAGAACTATCCAACTCATGACTTAGAATTAGCAGCTATCATCTTTGCTCTTAAGCTATGGAAGCATTATCTTTATGGAGAAAGGGTGAAAATCTTTACAGATCACAAAAGTCTAAAATATATCTTTACTCAAAAAGAGCTGAACATGAGGCAAAGAAGGTGGCTGGAGTTAATGAAGGATTTTGACATCACCCTTCAATATCATCCAGGGAAGTCCAACGTAGTTGCTGATGCTCTAAGCAGATATCCTATGGCAATGTACTTGACGATGGACCGACACTTGCTTGAGGACTTGGAAAGTTTAGGAATTAAGGTAATTATTCCAGGAATAGAAGGTCAGATGATGAATTTGAAGATCCAATCTACCTTAATGGATAAGATTAAGGAGACTTAGTTTCAAGACGAAGGCCTACGAAGCATTCGAGGCCAAGTGCAAGCTGGATTATTGGAGGAATTCAAAATTCATAAAGATGGATCACTAAGACATGGAGATAGATTATGTGTACCTCAAGGAGAGATAAGAGAAGAAATTATGCAAGAGGCACACAGATCACAATACTCTATACATCCAGGAGCCAACAAAATATACAAAGACCTAAGGATGCATGTTTGGTGGTATGGCATGAAAAGAGAAGTAGCCAAGTTCGTATCTCTATGCTTAGTGTGCCAACAAGTCAAGGCTGAAAGACAAAGACTTGGGGGATTGCTTCAACCACTACCCATTCCGGAGTGGAAGTGGGAACATATTACTATGGATTTTGTTTCTGGGCTTCCAAGGACACCTAGTGGGAAGGATGCTATTTGGGTGATAGTGGATAGGCTGACCAAGTCTGCACATTTTCTACCCTTCAAAGTAGGGCTACCTACGGAAAAGTTGGCAGATTTATATGTTCGTCAGATTGTTAAATTGCATGGAGTTCCAGTAAGTATTGTCTCCGACCGAGATTCAAGATTTACCTCTCACTTCTGGAGGAGCTTACAAGCTAGCTTGGGGACTCAACTTAAATTCAGTACAGCTTATCATCCCCAAACCGATGGACAATCTGAACGTACAATTCAGACACTTGAAGATATGCTCCGTACATGCGTTCTGGATTTTGGAGGATCGTGGGAAGATTATCTATATCTTGTGGAGTTCTCTTATAATAACAGTTACCAAGCAAGTATTGAAATGACTCCATTTGAGGCTTCATATGGACGAAGATGTCGTACCCCACTATCATGGGACGATGTAGAAGAAAGAGCTTTACTGGGACCAGAGATGGTGGTCGATTCAACCGAGAAGGTGAAACAAATAAGGGAAAGACTTCGTGTGGCTCAAGACAGGCAACGACATTGGGCAAATAGCCATCGAAGACCATTGGAATTTGAGGTTGGAGAATTAGTATTCTTGAAGATTTCTCTGACACGTGACACCATTAGGTTCGGAAGGAGCGGAAAACTCAGCCCAAGATTTATTGGACCGTTTGGCGTACAGGAGAGAATCGGAGAAGAGGCATACCGTCTGGCCTTGCCACCCACTCTAGATGGGGTCCATAACGTATTCCACGTATCGCAACTGAGAAAATACGTGTCAGATCTAAGTCATATTTTGGATCATTCAGAGCTCGAAGTGGGCCCAAGCTTGAATTACTAAGAGCAACCTGTGGGGATACTGGACCGAACGGAGAAAGTTCTAAGGAATCAAGTTATTCCCCTCGTTCGTATAGCTTGGAGGCATCATTCTCCCGACGAATCCACCTGGGAGCGAGAAGACGAGATTAGGGAGCGCTACCCCTATCTTTTTGAACCTTGAGGTATATTTTAACTCTCGACCTTTCTTTTCGTGCCATTGTTATTTTTAAATTTTGAGGACAAAATTTTATAAGTTGGGTAGATTGTAAACACCCTGATTTTTCAGAATAATTTTAATATAATTTCCCCAATTTTACGGTATTTTTCTGAAAGATGAACCAAGATAATTGGGAGTTAAAGATTTTTAAATGCTGTTAATTGGTGTTAAAATATTATCGAAATAATATTTTATGGTGTAAAATTAAAAACTAGACTTAGGGTAATTTTTCTGGAATTTATTGGGCCCGGACCTATTTTATTACACCTAAAAACTATTATTTATTCATTATTGATTTATTTACTTATTTAATTATTAAAAACCCAAACCCTGGCCCAACAGGCCCAAACCGAGCCCAGGCCCACCGAGCCCAGCCCAGCCCTACCGGCACGTTGGGCTATCGGGTCGGGTCGGGTCCGCCGGACCGAACCCGCCCGACTCGCGACCCGCTTCCCCAGCCACTCTCTCCTACGAGCCCGCGTCCCCCGGCCGCCCGCTTCCTCCGGCGCCCCGCCCGCGGCCACGCCACCCCCTCGTCTCCGCCTTCCCCGCCACTACGCCCGCCCCGCTCGGCCATGGCTCCCTCTCCCATCCGCCTATAAGAACCCCCCTGGCCGTCACCCCCCTCCGATCATCTCCTCACCGCCACCGTCCCGCTCCGCCCGCCGCCGCTCCTCCGTCCGGCCACCCCAGCCTCGGCCGGCCACCTCCGGAGATGCCGCCGCCCGCAGCTTCTTCCTCCCCTCCTCTTCTCCGGCAGCAGCAGCAGCAGCTGCTGCAGCGCCCGAGCACCTCCGGCCGCCGTCACCCGCTCCGCCGTGCCGCCTCCGCTCCCCCAGCCTCCTCCGGCCGGCTCCACCGCAATGACGCCCGCCTCCGGCCGCCTGAGAACCCCCAAACCCTAACCCTAGGATTCAGACACAGCCCTCGGATACGTGTCGGACACGAAATAGTTCGATTTTTCGGACCCTGTTCAGGTACGCGTATCTCCCTGCTTATTTACCCGTTTTAAATTCTGTCAGTTGCATCGCGAACCCTGCGTGACCCTGTCGGTGCCCGTGCAACCCGCTCGGGGCATCGCGTCTTGTGGCGATCGCGAACCGCGATCCTGAAACAGGAAAAACAATACCCTGTTTCACCCCGGAACTGAGTACGCCCCGCCAAACGGGACGACTTGGTCGTGCGCGGTCTTCACAGATACGTGCGCATCGTTGATACGGACGTGTGGGATTTCAGGGAAGTCGATTCGGATGTGCGGGCACACCGGAATCAACGCGTATCCGCGGACACCGTCCCGTATCTGCCCTTTCTAGAACACATCATAACTTTGTGTACACACGTCTGATCGAAACGAAACTTGCGCCATCGGACTCGTAGCAATACGCTGGTCCTGTGACCCAAGTTTGGTTCGAATCCGAGAACGTTGACGAAATCGCGTGTCGTGGGCCCCGTAGGCCCCACTCGACGGGCGATTTTGTGACCGGCTCATCGGAATCCAATTCTGAAAGTTCCGTTGAGTTCGTATCAGCGTTCCTGACTTGTTATCACTAAGTTGGACAGATTTGGAGACCTTTGACCCTGACATATTTTTTCGGTGCAAAGCGGGCCCACATGCGGACTCCGTTTTGACCCAAAATTGTCATTTTTGCCCCTGTGTCCAAATTGGACGCAAGGACAGGCATTTCTAGCTATTTGATATCTTCTGAGCATGATGGTAATGGTTATTTCAGCATCCGGAGGCATATCTGGAAATTTCCCGAGGACAGAATCGTAGTTGGAATCCAAACATCAGGCAAATACCTGTACTTCAAGTTTGTTCTTTATATTATGATAATTAGTTCTTTGCTCTACTAGCACCATTGGATGATTACACTTAGTGTTAGAATTTGGATTTCATGTCTCGATTTTTGTGTCGGGAGGGAGGATACTAGGAGGCATGTGGTCTACCCTTTCCACCATGTCATGACTGCTAGCTGTTGAGTACGCGACTGTACCATCAGCCTTATACTCGATTGTCCCTGACTGCTAGCCGTCTATGCCGTGCCTTATTAGCCTTATAACCCCCTACATGCCAACTATGTATTCTAAATACACAATTTCACACACATAGTTTCTTTGTCTTGTTGCAGTTCCATTTTCTTGTCTCATTATCTTCCTATTTTACTCATATCCCTGATTTATAGCAATTAACCCTTAGTTAATTTTACTACTTATAATGTATAAAATTTTATCGTGATACTTAGTCAGTTTTTACTACTTATCATAATTATTTAGTTTAAGCTTGTTGTGTATTGGTACTTTGCTCTTTTCCTGACTGGATCCGTTGACATTTAGGCGATGATGAGGACTATGCCCCTACCTTTTATGGCCTATATGACGTAGCAGATGATACTATTGAGGAGCCTGTTCCTACTCAGGAGACTACTTTTGAGGAGTAGTTAGCCAGTTAGCTAGTATTTTCTTTTAGCATAGTACTCGGGTTTGTCCCCGATTTATCTTCTGGTTCTGTATTAAACTGTGGATTTGGATGTCACAAATTTTGTCTTATGAAATCTTAGCATTCATATTTCCTGTTATTATCCTTGTCTATTTATTCTTGTGAATGAGCTAGATTTTAAATTACCTGTGAATATGATCTAGACAGCGTACTACCGCCGACACTGCGGCGTAGGCTGGACGTAATCGCGAACCGGTACCTGAATATCTGGGTGCGGGTCATGACAGTAGTGGTTTCATGAGTTAGTATCAAAGTCAACATAACGGTTTAGGATAATCATGAATTCATGTAGTTGGGTGATCCATGTAAACAATTAAGTATCAAGAAAATTGTGTTAAAAATCAATGAAGTATGATATTCAAATTGGTGGTTGATACTTGGGTGTGTCAAGAGTAGAGAGATGTATATGCATCAAGGATATTAGTGAGTGTGTCGTAGTAGAATGGTACCCATAAGTGTATAGGAGAGTGTAAGGGAATCAGAATACATTATGCTAAAGTAGTAGGTCTTGTGTTAAGGTATAGTAGATCATTGATAGGAGTGCACCAGTATATGACTAGTGATGGGTATATCACCTGTTATTGAGACTAGTGATGTGTTAGAAGCAATAGGTGGAAGAGTGTCTAAAAATTGTGTGCAGGATGTACAGTGGGTGGTAAGTGTCAGTGTGGAAGTTCATGAGTATCATAAAGTGGAAGATTGAATGTTAATATTATGTCATGGGTTGGGAAATATCAAGATTGGTCATGGAAGATATGTATCACTGATTTGTATATATGACTATAAAAGGGGTTTGAGGAGAGATACATATACATCAATAGATATATGGAACCATATGTCTGCCTTTGAGAGTGAAGTAAAACGTGTGCATTATAGAAGTTAATAACTAGTGCATTGGATGTAAGTGATCATGATTTCTAGTGAGTATTATGAGGTGATCTAATGATGAAGCTAGTATCCAGAATAGTAGTAATGTTGTGGTAAACTGTTGTAAGTATTAAGAATTGAGTAACCATCAGTTAATGTGGATAGAAAGATATTTGGGAGTAATAGTGCAAGTAATCCAAGCAGTAGAGGAGGGAGACAATAAATATATATATATAACTGAGTAAGTATAGTACCTTACTAAATTTGATTATAGAGGTCATATGTATCAGGGAATAGTACGAGGGGTATAAGAATACCAGTAAGATATCATGGTGTTGTAATGGCTAGAAGGTAATCGTGTATTTATTGTGATACTAATGTACAGATGAGAAAATTAGGATAATTAACAAATGTTAGAGGATGAGTTACGCCAAGTATCAGATAGAAAGAGATACCCTAGTAACAAGAGACAGAGTACCTCAAGTATTATGGAAGTTGAGGCAAGTAATTTTAGTATAATAATACAGAGGAGAGACACGAGTAACTTGGTATGAGGATGTCATCTAAAAATACATACGAGAGCTGATGCCTTGTGTAGACAGTAACAAGATTTAAGTAAGGCATCCTTTTGGGAGTATTAGGTTGGACGAGGGTGTGCTAATAAAACACAGGATTGAAAAGGTATACAAGTGTTTCTTGCAAGAGAATGATTGAGAAATTTTGGTATCTATAAGAATTAAAACAGAACAAGGGGTAGTATCTTAGCAGTATTTTGTATAGTATCCTAGGTACCACATGCTAGTGAGTTAAGTATGTCCATGACCTAGAATTAGAGTATATCACTAGTATTTGGTAATCCTCAGTATTAAAAATATCTTGACAAGATCGATGATTAATAGTGTGTAATGTAATAGGCCACAGGTGGCATAGCAGATTACCTCACTAGTAAAGGAAGACATCCCAGCAGGGCAGAGACTGATTTTATGATAGTTAGAGACTATCTCCAAGTATGATTTCCCTTTCAGTAGAATGATATGATTGTATGTTATAGGATATATATTATTTTAGACTGTGATTGATGGGGTTGACCATAGTAAGATTTGTATGAATAGGATATGACTAGCCCAAGAGAGAGGGGTGGGAGTTTTAATTTCGAGGACAAAATTCTTCTAAGGGGGGTAGATTTGGCACTACCATATTTTCTAGGAAAGGGTATTTTAGTCATTTAGTAATTTATTAAATATTATGCATGTTAAAATTTTATTTATTTTATTATTTATTTATTATTAGCATGTTAGATTTATTTTTGGACTTTTGTTAGTGGACCTAAATAGTTTAGTTTAGACTCATGGACCAACATGTATTAATTGTTAGAATTGAGCCCAACTAGAAAACCATTGATTAGGAGGATGATTAAATTAATTAAACCATTAGACTAGAATCTTCCCTCCTAAATTAATTTCTTCATGAGGGGCCCCAAGGGATATTTTAGACTTTACATAGTAGCTTGAGGGTGGGGGCAAGTGACGCCTATATAAAGGGGATGAAAATTTTCTCTCTCTTCATTTTTTATTCCAAATCTAGATCTAGAATTTCCCTCAAACCAAATTCCACCAAATTCCTACCAAATTTTTACATAATTCCTTCCCAAATTACCATTGGAGAGTAGTGAAGCAAGCATCTAGAAGGAGAAAGCATGGATCTACAAAGAGAAGCAAGGATCTACAAGTTGAAGGCTCATTTCACCAATTTTGGAGGTTTCATTGGGAATCCATCTTCCAATATGGACAATTCAGTTTTTCCTCTTAAATTGGGTTCTAAATCTGAGAATTAACCATGAAAAATCAACCCATATGCATAGGCTAACCATATTATTTGGTTTTGTGTTCATTGGAGGCCTATTGAGAAAGTTATGGTGATTTTTGTGTCAATTTTAGGGAAATTCCGAGATTGACATTTGTTGTGTGTGTCAATTGGTCCTATAGATCAATTTGGCATGTTCTTGTATGTTTGGGGCTAGTGTCATGTCCACAATTGGGTATGTATAGATCATATCCTATCAACTTGATGATACGTGTTAATTTTGGGGGTTTTCCTTCGACACGGGACTTTCTGCATATCATATTTTGACACGAACACATAGATTTGTATTTGACTCTTCGTATTATTCATAAATAATATATATGACTTGCTCGTGTCCTTCGGGGTACGTTTGGATATGTGTTGGACTTGTCTCACATACGTATCCTAGATCTAGTAGGATACGGGGTGATACGTTCCATGTATGTGCAATTTAATTGTAGATCTAATTTTTTTGTGTTCTTATTTCATGGAAAAGTGTAATTATATATATAATATTTTGTATATATATTTATGTAATATCGTGTCTTAGATCTATGTACCCTTGTATATATTATATGTGTGAATTTATTATGTAGCTATTTTTCTACATGTAGATATATATTTATAAGTGATAGTATATGTATATATAATATAGTAGATTATTTGATAATAAACGAAAGATATAGAAGAAGAAGAAGGTTTATACGAAACCCGCTCTTTGGTTTACAAACAAGATTGTACAATTAATCCTATACGAGGATGTCGAGTACAATTTTTTAATCTGGGTAAATATTGCTATAGGAGTCTGATCTGCAGTCGATCACTTTGTCCCTTGGACCACACGATGGTGAAGAAGTGCCGTAGAAGACAGAAAGCAGCTTCGAACGTTGCGAAAGAGAGTGGATGCTCGATGCCAAAGTCGTCTATCACTACTCTTTGCTTGAGCTCTGGATTCTTCTCTCTCAAGGACTCTTCGACTCTTGACCTCCTTTCTCCTGTTTTTCCCTCTTTTTATCCACCTTTTGGTTCTGATCTTCGGTTTTTGACCCTTTTTACCTCTGCTGATAGAGGTCCCTATTTATAGGGTTTTAGTGACAGTGACCATCAGTCGGCGTAGAAGCCGGGCAGTGGAAAGTATAGCACCTTTTATGCGACGGTTATAATAACCGTTACCTACGTATAAATGATCTTTTGAATGAGCGTGTGACGCGTGTCCCATTAAGAGAAAATGCGTATAACTGCTGCTAAGATTATGACATAAAATCCACGTAGGTAGTTATCCCTCGCATAGAAAAGGTTGGCGTAGAAGCCAATAACTGTCACTATGGCATAGAAGCCAAATAGTTTATCAAACTGGCGTAGAGGCCAGATAGGCATAGAAGCCAAGTAGGCATAGAAGCCGAGTGGGCGTAGAAGTCGAATAGGCGTAGAAGCCTGATGCAGCATGGACGGGTAGCTAGCGTAGAAGATAGCTGATCCTCCTTCCTTGACTGAGGCTTTGAGTGAATTCTGAACCAAAATAGCCTTAATACGCACTAATGCAAATGTAGCCTGAGTTGGCGTATTTCAAGGTAGTGGCGTATAGCGTGCTACTCATAGCTGAAAATGGCCTGGTGGTGTATTCCAAGGAGATAGCATACAGCGTGCTCCTCATGGCTGAAAATGGCCTAGTGGCGTATTCCAAGGAGATAGCGTACAGCGTGCTCCTCATAGCTGAAAATGGCCTGGTGGCGTATTCCAAGGAGATAGCGTACAGCGTGCTCCATAGCTGAAAGTAGCCTGGTGGAGTAATATGCAAAAAGCGATGATGTGGACGTTTTAGCCAAAATCACGGCTTTGGGAGATATAATCAAATATCTTGCATTAAATACAAAGATCTGCCCCCATCTTGCGCATTAAATGCAGAGGCGTGTCCCGAAGATCTGCCAGCCTCGAAGATTTGCTATCATTCTGCGCATTAAATGCAGAGGCGTGCCTCGAGCCCTGTACGAAGAGGAACTTTTGACGTGGCAGCCTGTTTGTCTTTTGTGGAGCGTAAGAAGCTCACGTCTGCCTGTGTAAAACTAGGCAGCGTATTCCAGAGGCGTGTCTCGAAGATCTGGCATCATTTTGTGCATTAAATGTATTAGGCGTGTCCCGAAGATCTGCCAGCCTTTCGCACATTAAATGCAGAGACGTGCCTTGAGTGTCTGCCATCATTTTGCGCATTAAATGCAGAGACGTGTCTCGAGCCCTGTACGAAGAGTAGCTTTTGATGTGGCAGCCTGTTTGTCTTCTGTGGAGCGTAAGAAGCTCAGGTCTGCCTGTGTAAAACTAGGCAGCATATTCCAAAGGCGTGTCTCAAAGATCTGCCATCATTCTGTGCATCAAATGCATTAGGCGTGTCTCAAAGATTTGCTATCATTTAAATGCTTGAGGCGTGTTTCAAAGATCTACCAACCTTCTGCGCATTAAATGCAGAGACGTGCCTTGAGGGTCTGCCATCATTCCGCGCATTAAATGCAGAGACATGCCTCGAGCCCTGTACGAAGAGCAACTTTTGATGTGACAGTCTGTTGGTCTTCTGCGGAGCATAAACAGCTCATATCGGCCTGTATAAAACTAGGCAACGTATTTCCTTGTATGCGTAAAAGCAGTTTACGCCAAGAAAATGTCACTAAACGACAGTCTGGGTCGCTGTGCCGCACCATCATTATAGCCGTCGTCTGGGTAGTCGTGCAGTACTCTTTGTCAAAAGTCAGACGTCAGGTTCACTACACGATTTGACATATTTATTTTGGGGAATACGAAGCGTCCCTAGTACACTTCAATGCTGTATTAAAGCGGATGAGTTTTACGCCATAAAGGCGATATATCATCCTTTTTATGCTGAAGCAGCTTAGACATACTGTCTTACGCGGATAGTCCTTGAGCTTGTATTTTATGCTGCTTTAGCGAAAAAGCTCTGTTGTACGCCGATGGCTTCGAAGCCATATTTTACGCTACCCAGCACTAGACTGATGCGTAGAACTCTCTCAGCGTATTTTTCATGCTTCTACAAGACCACCTTCAAAGCTTTCGAATTCCTCGTAATTTGAAACACTTTGAATAAAGCATGAAACGGTCAAGTCTGACATGTTATTTAAGGCTGACTTTATGGCAGATTTATTGGGGATTTGTTGGGATTTGGTGTGTTCTCTTTGGCCTATAAAAAGGCTGAGGAGTTAACCTGTTCTTTCCATATTTCCTTCACCACGCAGAGATGATCGCCGGAGTTCGTCGGGTCGACTTGAGGAAGAAGAAGACCATGTTCTTCCAGCATGTAAGGAGCCGAAAAAGATGGTGTCTTCGAGCAAATGTCTTTTGCAACGATGGATCATGGAAGAATATTATAGCCTCCTTTGCTCGGAATAATCAGCAACTTTATATGACGGATCTTCCAGGAGAGGGAAAGGGTCTCATTCGACCACACAGCTTGCAAGCTGTATTTTCTCCTGTCATTCGTGGACAAGAGCAGACAAACTAGCTCTATCCTCGAGTATTGAGTTGGGTTAAATACCTCAACTAAATCTGTCATGGCGTACAGAGGATGGGATCGGCATAATTTAGGCAGGCCCAGTTCTGTATCCTCCCACCATTTATCATTTTCTTGTTAATCGGTTTGCGGAAATCGACTAACTGCTGAAGAAGATACGAAAGATCTCCACCAATACGAGAACCTGGCAGAACAGATTCTGGGGATGATCTTTTGACAAAGATAAGAAAATCCTTTGTAGACGGGATTTCCCTCATATGTAATCACAAAAATGAAGAAAACCCTTTTGTAGACAGAATTTGCCTCATATGTAATCGTAATTTAATAAAATCTTATTCTTCTGTGCATATAATTATTTGCCATATCTTTTGCTGTGATGAAGTCTGAATGTGTGTACCTTTGACACGTCTGATAACTTTACGTCGACTCTGATAGAAAGAGTACTAGGTCCCATCCTGTCTTTTACGCATAACTGAGGCCGCGCAGAAAGCCGCTTTAGCATTTAAGTCGAATATTCGAACTGTCCTGTTGTCAGGAATGGGGGGGGACTGCGTAAAATTCTGAACTGTCACCCTTCTGAAAGAGAGAGAATTTTTTGTTCAGACCATCATCTTCAAGAATGATTTCTCAAAAATCCCTTGAAACAGGGTGAGAAACGGCCGTCAAACTGAGTCGCCATCTTGAACTGTAGAGACTGGATTCTGGATGAACTTCCAATCGACCCAAGAAGAGTCATTGTGTAATGTTGAACTCTGTCTGCTTTGGGTACTTGGGATATTTTAAGGTCAAGAAGGAGTATCTTCTGTGTGAACTCTTGCAATTGACTGCCTTGAGAATTTGTTCAGATATACGCAATTCTGGCCTGCGTATTCACAGATATGCGGAACGTCATAGATCTGTGAATGTGGATGAGCGAAAAATCATAAGTTCGTAGCCTCTCGAGCATAAAAGCTGCTGAGCATAAAAGCATCCGGGCGTAGAACTGTAGATTTGTAGCCTTCGAAAAGAAAATCTTCCGAGCGTGAAGTTGTGGAACTGTTGATTCTGAGCGTAAAAGCCACCGAGCATGAAATCATAGATTTGTAGCTTCTGAGCGTGAAGTCGTAGGTTTGTAGCCTCTCGAGCATAAAAGCTACCGAGCATAAAAGCATCCGGGCGTAAAACCATAGACTTATAGCCTGTGAGCGTAAAAACCGTAGATTTGTAGCTGTCGAGCGTAGAAAGCTCCTTAGCGTAAAACCACGAATCTGCTTTGCACGAAAACTTTTCGAATTCGCTGACTATCCACCTTCCCTTAGTAATAGGCTGACGTGGTCTCCAATCATGACCAAATATTAAATGTTGGACCTAGTTAGGGATTCGAGGAGTCCATCCGAACTCTATATATACCCCAATGCTTTCAGAGAAAAACTTTGTATCCGTCTTCTTGCAAATGAAAGCCTTCGACTGTTCGAGTTATCTCCTTCGTCCCTTCTCCGAGCTCTCCGAGTTTTTCAGCAATGGCCTCGAAACAAATCTCTTCCTCTAAGGGAAAGAATACTGACTCTTCTTCTCGCTCCTCTGCCCAAGCAAGGGAGACTCCGGTCGGGCAAGGCGACCTTCATTCTGAGCGAAGTGTCCCGCCGACGAGCTCTGCGCCGGGCGTTATAGGTAAAGCGTTTGGGACGACGAGATCGATAAAAATCCTTCGCACACGTTGTACGTGAACACGCTAGGTCATCTTCTGTGCTGATAGCCTCTTCGAGGAAGATGATGCACAGAGATGTTTTATCTTTTACGCCCACATTTCTAATGTGTCAGCGTAAAAACTCCATATTTTTGCAGTCTGGCGTAAAAGCACAGACTGTCGAAACTTGGCGTACACCATAAAATTTGAGTGTTACGATTTCGGATGAAAATTCCGACGTAATAACTTAAACTTTGGCAGTCTGGCGTAAAGCACAGACTGTCGAGTTTTTTGTATATACTGCCATTCTTGAATCTTACGCCTTGAAATAGGATTCCAGCGTAAAAGATCAAGTTTTTACAGTCTTGGCGTAAAGCACAGACTGTTGCCTCTTGGCATATGCTGCAAGATTGTAATGACTAGTATAGAAACTGATGTGTCGTTTCTTGTATTTTACAGTTAACTTGCGTGCGTCTCCGCTGGCCGAGGTGATGGGTTCTGCTGCCGGGATGCTGCAATCCAACTACTTGGAGGATTTTTCCCACGTGACATTTTTTATCTCTGGACCCCAATATCCTGAAGGAAGGGGAATCCTGATATCATCCCAAGGAGAGCGGATGATGTTGAGCATGATCAACGGAGAGCCCCTGACGTCTATAGACGGGGCACAATATATAAAACCGGCATTTCTCTTCGGGGACATGATTGACAAGCAGTCCCAGACGAAGCCCAAGAAAGAGCTCTGGGTTTTCCCTGTCGGGGGCTTGGTCATGTACCTGCCCAAGATGCCGAGAGACTACCCCATCTCGACATTCTTCCATGCCACACATCCCAGGAGGATGTCGTGGACGCTGACTCCCAATCTTTACGGCCAGCCGGGGAAGATATTCTACTAGAAAGGATCTGACCAAGGGTCATTCGTCAGCTGTCCTTCCGGCTCAGTGATGCCGTTCAGGGGATTATTTCCGGGCGTTGTCCCGAGTGAGGATACTGCACCCTTCCAGCCAGTCCAGATACCGACTTTCTGTAACGATTTCATAGGGCACGGAGGAGTATACCCAAAGGTTAATCCTCGAACAAGTGGGTGGATCACCCCCACAAATCTTCGATGGGCTCGCTAAGCTGACTGGGCCCTGAAGCATTTTCAGACATAGCTGGAGAGCATTGGTCTGTACTCAGCTGTGAGTGTCACCGGCGTTGGGTTACCTCTCAACCCTAGCCTATTTCTGGGTTTGATGGAGCAATATATCTCGCTCACTGACACTTTTGCCACTCCACTGGGGGAGTTGGGATTGGCCCTCCACGAGATAGCAGAGATCTCGAGACTGCCGATGGGGGATACTCCATATGAAGAGTATGTTCCCACCAACCGGGAGCTGGAGGATTCAGACCCTCGGGTAGTGGTAGTGTACCAGGAGCTGATGTGTCACTACCTCGCTTGCACCGCCTTCTATAATGAGCCTTCAGATTTGGCTCATATCAATAAATGAGCGTCCTACCTCTTCTTTCACCGAGCCAGGGCTGCTAAGCCAGAGAAGGTCTTGGATACTAAGGATCAGCCTCTGAGCTTTCTGAGCGTGCTTAGTGCTCAGGTAGTCGACGATCTCATAGAAGACGCTGGGGCTCTAGATCAGATCCTCGATGAAGGGAAAGAAAAATATCCTGCAGGCAATAAGGCCTACAATTTTTTGAGGCATTGTCGCAGGCCTCTGTCCAAGGAAGCTCAACTGGCGGGCTTTCTCTCTATATGGCTGCGCCGACTGGTGGTACCCGGTATTGCATCCTCGGACCGCATTTACCGTAATACTTTGTGGCCTGCAGTACATCTGGTGTTCGGGGCAAGACTGGGTTTGTTCCCTGCCATGGTGTGCCGCATACAAGCTGGCCTGAGGGCCATTACTGATGGGCTGCTTGCCGATGAAACTCGGCGTGATAGCTTTCCAAGGGTAGAATTACCATACCTGTATTTGATGGGATGGTTAATTCTCCATAACCCCAAGGTGATGTCTCCTGGCTCTGGCAGCAGTTCAGGGGGTAGTTTCTTGCTGAATTACAAGAATTCCTCCTGGAACGTGATCACAGTTTTAGACTGTCGGCGGGTACTAAATTTCAGTCACAGCTGGAAGATCTTCTGCACTGTCCCCTCTGTACATCTTAATCAACAGGGGCGCAGACTTCCGGACGTGGGCGACGGGAAGACCGTTCTTTCTCCTGAGGCTTTTAATTGGTTGGTCTGCATTAGACCTTCCCACATACTGTACAAAAGTGAAGACCAGTGCTTCTTGGAACCCTACTTGCTTAGTCGGTTTGCCAGGCAGCTTGGGTACGACCAATTGCACGTGGGCAATGCCGTCACCAGCTTCAGGTCCAGGGGTGGACTCATTGATGGAGCGAGAGGGTGGCGATACTTCATCATGGGTTGTACTGAAGCAACTTTTATTGTGCCCACCATTTCACTCTCCACGGAGCTGTGCATGCTCCATTCGTATGCCCAGTTTTATGTGGCAACGAACACCTTCCAAGCCTGGGGGAAGATACGAGATCACCTCAGTTTCCTCCGATGAGGGTGAAGATGCCGTAAATCCAGATGAGCCTTTATTGGCAGTACCGAGGGGTAAAATACCTCAACCTGCCAGGCCTCTGGTCATCTCTAGTAAGCGAAAGGCTCCTACTCCGACGGAGATTTCCCCTCGTAAGAAGAAGAAGAAGACGGTTACTCGTCCTCTCAGGATTCCCGACCATGAAGCTCCTAGAAGGGAACCTGCTATTTTCCCTGTCGGGGATGATTCTTTGATTAGAGGTTCCTCGCCTTTAAGAGAGGGACCCTCTACAGTTCCGGCTGGCGGTGTCGGAGAATCTTTGCTTGAGGCTGGTGTCGTTGCTACTGCTTCGGACAGTGGGACGAGATTGCCTTCGGGGCCGAGACGAATAAGGATACCTTTATCCAGACCAGCAACGGGAGAGACTCATGCCGTGTCTGTCAGTGCACCCAGTGAGATTTCAGCCGATGAGCCTCGGTTGGAACTTGACGAGGACCTGGAAGAATATTTGCTAGTGTCGGTTGACACACCACCTTCCCCAGGTATGACAGCTTGCTTAGCATCATTAAGAAATAATTTAGCTGTACTAGCTGCAGACGCGATATATATGCCATCGGCCATGGGTAAATGTCGTCTTTACGCCTCTTTTTTAGAAAAATTAACATCATTCTAATATTAAATTTCTTCTGTCTTCTTTTCAGGGGAAGACATCTACGGGGAGGGCTGCGTTGACGCCCTTTTTGGTCTGCTTCAGCTCCTGGCGACGACATAGAGGTGCCCGACTTCGGAGAGAAAGCACTTTCGGGTGCCGGCTCGCCTGTCGAAGAGATTCCGATATCTCAAGAGGAGGATGAGCCCGTCACTACGACAATGCCTCCTTTGAGTACGCCAGTCTCTCCAACCGTTGTCGGCGCCTCTTCTTTTGTCGCATTATCTACTGAGGCGATGACTGTGACAACGTCGTCGACAGTCATTCCTGGAGGGGGATTCTCTGATATTGCAGCCACCCCCAGCACCCATTTAAATCTTACCATGTTGGTTGAGCAGTTTTTTACCATTTTCTACGCCACTTTGAAGACGCTGATATCAATGGTGCTGGAGAAGAACTTAGACTTCGAGGATCTGAAGACGTCCTACAACCTTACTATCACACAGATTAGACATTTCAGCGACATTGGAAGAGCTGATGCGCTAGAGCTTAGGCAAATTTCCCCAACGGCTTACTTTTCCTGGCGTTGAAACCCACGATTGTAGTAGTGGTATATGCCAATTCGCTGGTAGGAATCCTCAGCGGTCTGAGCAGACTATGAGAAATAATACTGATCGATGATCCCAGATATATGTGAATCCGGTCGACCTCCATAGAACCGACGTATCCGGTGTAATAGAGGGGTATGTCATGTCTGTTGTGTTTTAACAGCATGTCATCTTGAGTGAAAGTGATATTCGGGACCACCTCCATCACACTGTAGCATTGAGGACATGCCATGGATTCTTCGTCAGGGAACTTGAGTTGGGTCAAGTATGCATCCGCCTACATTAATGCTTCACTCAGGGCTTGACGAGTGTCTTGAGAGAGCCTGAGTAGTTCGAAGATGAACAACCTGGCTGGTGTATTGGCTAATTGGGCCAGGATATCGAAGTTGTATGGCTTCTCCAAACCTTTGTTTTGAATGTTTTTCAAAGGTTTATCGAAGCGCACTTCCTTTTGCTTCCCCTTGTCCGCCGAAGTTGGTCTCGAAGGACCGGTCTCTAGCATAGCAGGACAATAAAAATGAAGATATCCCACTGGGAGATCTTTGGTGGACCTATCATTTGTTGTGTACGAGAGTGCAAATAATAGGTTTGGGACAAGCCCTGCCAGAGGTAATATGGACGTGGCAGTTTTTGTGGACTCAACACCACTGGCGTACTTAGAGTTAAGTACAGGTGTTAAGTTGAGATAACAACCGATATTAGAGGTAATATGAACATGATAATCGGTAGCCAAATTAGGAAGGTTTGTTCAGAGGTAATATGAACATGACAAACTCTTGAGTTGTGACCCCATCGGGGATGGAGGTATACATCTGCTCAGAGGTAATATGGACATGGCAGTTTTTGTGGACTCAACACCACTGGCGTACTTAGAGTTAAGTACGGGTGTTAAGTTAAGATGCCAACCGATATCAGAGGTAATATGGACATGATAATCGATAGCCAGATTAGAAAGGTTTGTTCAGAGGTAATATGGACATGACAAACTCTATGGGGAAAAAAACAAAATGTTTGGACAATAATTCAGAGGTAATATAGACATGACCTTATGTCTGAATAATTCACTGTGGAGTGATTTTCCTGAAAGGAGCAAATTGTCATGTTAGAGAAAAAAACCGATTTGTAATGATCATCCTTTAATTTACAGATGCAAAGTGATAACTTTGGCATCAATCAACTCTTGGATTCTCTTTTTTAGTACATAGCACGCCTTTGTAGGGTTATGAATGTACCGGTGAAAGAGACAATAATCTGGGTCATCGACTTTGCTTGCCCTCTTAGGATACCTGATGTTGGGAAGCTGAAGTTTGTGTTCCTCCATCAATATATTGAAGATTTCAATGATGTCATCTTCATTGAAGGAGAAAGTCCCTTTTGGCCTTCGGGCTCCTGATGCCTGAGTTTTATGGTCTTCCGAGGAGATCGTCATCGTTGCATAATCTTCGGTCTCCGAGGGAATTCTATCCCCCGCTTTGGATGCTGCCCTATTTTGTCGAGGTAGGCTACCCCCAGACATATCGTGGCATTTGTCCACAGAAGCTGATTTAGAAGGTCTTGCCTCTGGTTGTGCAGGATCAGACTCTCGAGGTTGTGAGTTTGCACGAGATGCAGTATACCCTAACCCAAAACGAGCTTGTTGACAGTAAGAATTACCCTACAACGGCGTTCGTCTGCCTTTTCCGTAGTTGAGGCCTTGTTTCGACTTTAAATCGTAACCCATGCTTTGTATAATTTTTAAAGCCAGTGGGCTATACCTGTGGATTTGCATTTTGCCACCCTCAGACTCGCGAAATTCTTCTTGTATAATTGGTCTGCTCTATATGCGATCGAAGACTATTGGATGCTGGTCGTCGCGAGTTGGAGGAACATTAAAGACAGAATCTTCATGTGGCCCAAGCGTCATGACGACATTAAATGTCCCCATGTTTGATAGTTAGGGGAAATGAAGCCTGTTTATGGCTCTTGTCTTTGCTTTTCTGGATCAGATACTCACGCAGGTCAGAAGGATTTATAGAAGAAGAAGAAGAAGGCCTGTTCCTTCTGTTCACGTCAGTGGGCATGTGGATGTTGGGAACCATAGTCCTCCCTGTGCCACCCGTATACAACAGGTTGGCCATCTGAGTGGCAGAATTTCCCCGAGGAGTGTGTCTTTTCGCAGACTGAGCCTGCTTTACGCTGAGGGGCCTCTCCTGGCGTAAATTGGAGCTCTGTTCATGTTGGCGTAAAGCTAAAGAGGTCCTCAGTCGGCCATCAGCTCCTCGCATAATCCGGAGGGCGGGCAGATTCTTTCCTTGCTGGCGTAAATGTCGAGAAGCTGCGTAGTCCGCCACTTGCTTTCCCTTGTATAGATTGCAGGGATCATCTGCTTTTCTGTGGAGGGCAGATGCATTTTTATGCGCGGAGCGCGTTTGGAATTTTTGATTTAGCGCTAAGGCATTGTCAGAAATTATGTCTGCCACGTCATCGACGAGAGACTGGATTTTACGCGCAGAGCGCGGAATAGACTTCTGGACTAGCGCTGAGGCTTTGTCATAAGTTTTGTCTGCCCTGTCAGCGACAGGCGACTGATTTTTACGCGCGGAGTGCGAAGGTTGTGCAGCTACAACCCGGCTGGTCGGAGAGATCGGAGAGATCGAAGAGTCGGTAGGAACGGTAAGGGATGTCTTGGGCATCCAAACCTTACGCAGCTTCTTGTTATCTTGGACAGAGAGAGAGTGAGAGCTACCCCCTGCTCGAAGCATATCTTCGTAGGCAGACTGGTCGAACTGGACGACCAGGGTCTTCTTCACAGATCCCACGGATACCGCATCGTGTTGAGCAATAGCTTTCTCGTCAGAAGAGAAAGACATCCCCAGCAGAGTCGCCATCTTGTGTTTGATAATAAACGAAAGATATAAAAGATGAAGGTTTATACGAAACCCGCTCTTTGGTTTACAAACAAGATTGTACAATTAATCCTATACGAGGATGTCGAGTATAATTTTTTAATCTGGGTAAATATTGCTATAGGAGTCTGATCTGCAGTCGATCACTTTGTCCCTTGGACCACACGATGGTGAAGAAGTGTCATAGAAGACAGAAACCAGCTTCGAAGGTTGTGAAAGAGAGTGGATGCTCGATGCCAAAGTCGTCGATCACTACTCTTTGCCTGAGCTCTGGATACTTCTCTCTCAAGGACTCTTCGACTCTTGACCACTTTTCTCCTGTTTTCCCCCTTTTTCTCCACCTTTTGGTTCCGATCTTCAATTTTTGACCCTTTTTACCTCTGTTGATAGAGGTCCCTATTTATAGGGTTTTATTGACAGTGACCATCAGTCGGCGTAGAAGCCAGGCAGTGGAAATTATAGCACCTTTTACGCGACGGTTATAATAACCGTTACCTACGTATAAATGACCTTTTGAATGAGCGTGTGACACGTGTCCCATTAAGAGACAATGCGTATAACTGCTGCTAAGATCACGGCATAAAAGCCACGTAGGTAGTTATCCCTCACGTAGAAAAGGTTGGCGTAGAAGCCAATAACTGTCACTATGGCGTAGAAGCCAAATAGTTTATCAAACTGGCGTAGAGACCAGGTAGGCATAGAAGTCGAGTAGGCATAGAAGCCGAGTAGGCGTAAATGTAAACCCCCTAGATTTATTCTATAGATGGTCAAGTTTAGGGTTTGAGAAATATTGGATCTTATTTGGGGTTGTATTCGTATTGGGAATTTTGAGGAAATTACATGGTTAGTAAATAAGGTTCAAATGCTAGGTTTGAAATGTTAAGGTTTTTCATTTAACATATGCGTTTGATTAAAGTTGTTGTGCATGCATTTAAACGATTAAGAAATGATGGTGACATGAACACAGTGATTAATACCAAGAAGCATATAAATTAAAATGGTAGAGGGACATCGATCCTTGGGTAAATATTGGAAGATGTGATAAAGTTGTTTGAGGACATAAATTATATATACGCAGATGGGTCATTATTTTGTTAGCTGTTGCAAACTATTGCTGAAAATTAATATACCATTAAAATATTGATGGACCTTGGGAGTAGGTGCTCGATCGTGAAATAGACATAATATTAAATCAGGAGACCGTGATTGAGGATTGAGAATAATAATTATTTATTCGAGCTGGAGACGTCAATGTGCAAGTTAACATCTGTGAACACTGGGGTAAAACTGAGGATTAGATCATGGGTTGGAACACGGAATATCGTAATGAACATAGTAAGATTGAGGTTTGGATTGATAATATTGTACCAATGTTTAATTTAATTAGATGTAGCGTACCAATAGTCAATCTTGGTCAACCCTCTAGCGTCGTGTTTATGTGACTTGTAACTAAGATTGTAGCATATGTTTAGACGTGTGTCACATCCCTGTTCATCGTGTGATAGACCTTGATTCGGGTTTGTATCTCATCTCCAGGTACTACGGGACCTGAGGACTTGGACGTGGTACCGGATCCCCGTCATCAGCAGCCGCACGCAGGCAAGTGTACCTTGCCACCCTGTATTTCAGATTACAGTTAGTTATTGTTTCTTTATATACACTGTGCATGTATTTAAGTTGACGTTCGATACTTCGTGTCCGATTCACAACCGGGTGCTGACGTTCGTCGTAACATCTTAGAATAATTGTTAGATACTTTGTAGTACCTCGTTGCACGTACCTGAGTACATCGATACCCCAGGACACACTCATACACTGTGATTATGCCAGATTCATGTATCCTGATACTGACATCATGACCAGAGACTGAGACGACCTTAGGGTCGTGTCGGTTGAGTATCTTCCGTGTGTCAAGACTGCTAGTTAGAGGTTTAGGTTCAGCGCACAATCGTTGACCGCTTGGGAAGGGGAAGACAGTTACTAGACGTTTGGGCTACTCTGCACGCTTATATATATATATATATATACTATTTCTGTAGTGATCCAGTATCTAGAGTAGTTGTATCACCCGTGTGACTCTTTGCCCGGAGCTGCGATACGTGCCGTGTATTTTCGTGTCCGGAGCTACGATTTTATTTTGGACAGCCCACGCGTCGAACATTGTCTTTAAACTGTGTCAGACTAGTTGGTTATGATAGAGTACCCTGTCGTACACTTGTACTTTCTGTTTACTTGGCATGCTATATTTCTGTACCTTGTTACGTCCCTTTGAGGACCTGGTTCCCTGCCAGTTTTGCAGCACAGGTTATTACGGAGCATTGGAGTTGGTGTGGGAGTTGCATGTCTTGCGGGCATGGTACCAGGTACTCACATTATATCTATCGGTATTATGGTTATTTTATATTGTTTATTTTATCTGATGTTGTAGCCTAGTTTTTATAGACTCATACTTCTTCTCAAGTCTATTCGAGTTAGTGTGTTATTGGGCGGCCGACTCTAGCACATATAGCTCTTTCTTGTATATTGATGTACATTGTGGATTGAGACATAGAGGTTTATATTTATGGGATATCTAGATTGTGCCCTTTTATATTACAGCTTATACGTATTCGAGTCAGACCAGAGTCTGGTCGAATGCGTAGCTGGCGTGTCATGTATTCCTGGTCCTACGTATTTTGGGACTGGGGCGTGACATATTTTTGTGGTGGCCCATTCAAGTACGATTTAAATCGTCTTGGTCACTTGAATGTGCCAAGCGAGCCTGCAAATTAGGAATAGATGTTATGATTGTTGAATAGGATCTCAATCCATAATCGATTTTAAAACTCTTTGTATGTGATTATTGCCATTGGACTTCCACTTTGTATTCGTTCAATCTTCGTCAATATCGCTATCCTTGTTTCTCGTCCCCTAATGTTCGGGGAGACGAATGCTTGTGACTGATGACGTCCCTCCAGAAGAAGATCGAAGACCAGACGACAGGAGACAGAATTCGTATACCTTTCTCGGAGAAGATTGTTACCTTATCAGGATAGATTGATGGGTTCTTTGGATTCTAGAACTAGTGTGGAAGGTTGGCAAGAGAGTTGGACCCAGTAGTACCCTACCCGTGCTTGAGGTAGCAGTGATCTTGGAAGTACTGAGAGCTGGAAGGATTGTTGATCATGACCTAGAATAATTTAGGGAAATGCATAGCCTGATGATGGAAACTAGTGGTTGTATATGATAGCAATACCAGGAATGACATTATGGACTAGAGGAGATAAAATTTCAAGCTCTTACTTGGAAGATGATGATCTAATACCAGAAATTTTAGTATATCCTTGGGTGACATCATTTTATAATTATAATTATGACTTGGAGAGATAAATAACGAAAAGTCGAGGAATAAAAATTTTAGGGAAAATTTGAGGAGAAAAGAAATTATACTTTAGGCAGGGGAAAAAAATTTCTTTTAAAAGGATTAGTGTGGTAAACAGAACAGGAGGATTTATTTCGAGGTTAAGTCTGGAAGATGACACCGTCCTAGCATGAGTTAATTGAGCCTATACGACGCGATACTAGATTGTCGACGTAGTTGTATTTATATTTTTAGGCTACCAGGTTACCCTGAGTTGAGTTCAGGGAACTCAGGAGTATGGTGCCCATCTACCTTAGGGGTATACAATGCAGGAGGTGAACCAGTGTACCACCATATTATATCAGAGTTGAGGATGTTTTTCTAGAGGATCTTTTAGGCCTGCCACCTGACAGAGAGATAGAATTTGCTATAGAGTTGACTCCAAGAGCAGAGCCAATTATTTTCCCGTCTTCAGACTAGCACCGAGAGAGTTGGTTGAGTTGAAGGTCCATAGTAGAGGATCACTTGGACAAGAGTTTCAGTCGGGCTAGTGTTTCTCCATGAGGGAAAATCTATCTTAATTGTGCCAAAGAAAGACGGGACAGTACAGTTGAATCAGCTAAGCGGCGCATATGTATTCTCGAAGATCGAACTCAGATCAGGCTATCATCAGATCAAGGTACGGAGAGAAGACATTCCGAAGACGGCACTTCGGACGAAGTATGTGCTCTATGAGTTTCTGGTCATGACCGTTTCGTTTGACCAATGCGCCAACAGTATTTATGAGCTTGAGGAACAAGGTTTTCCACCTGTACTTGGATAAGTTCGTGGTGGTGTTCATCGACGTCTTGATATATTCCGAGAACCAGGAGAAGCACGAGAGACATCTCAAGATTGTGTTAGAGATATTGAGAAATGAGAGGCTGTAAGCCAAGCTCAGCAAATATGAGTTATGTTCAGATAGAATATATAGTCTACACATCAGGACAGCTGAGTGTTCTTGAGAAGACACACGATCTAGGGCTAGCCGCAGTGATATTTGCACTAAAGCGATGGTGATACTACCTTTATGTAGAGCAGATGTTGAGATTTCTACAAAATACAGAAAGTCTGAAGAATGCCTACACGCAGAAGGAACTCAACATGAGACAAAGGCATTGGCTAGAATTTATGACAGATTATAATATCGAGTTGCAGAACCACTCTGGCAAGACGAATATAGTTTATGACTCATCGCCAGTTGTTAGAGGATTTTCAGGAGCTCAGGATTGAGATTGTATTACCAAGCATGGATGGACAGATGGCCAGTCTTGAGGTTCAGTCTACTTTGGTTGAGAGGATCAAGGCAGCATTGCCTACAGACACGAGATTTAGACAACTGCGAGAAAGGACAGAGGCCGACATGCAAACGGGATTCAAGATTCATAAAAACGAAACATTGAGGGGTGGAGATCGCCTATACGTTCCGAGTGGCAAGCTACGCCAAGAGTTGATGACCGAGGCTCATAGCTCGATTATTCTATTTCATCCCGAGGATACGAAGATGTACCGAGATGCGAGGCAACATTACTGGTGGCATGGGATGAAGAGAGAAATTGCAAGATTAGTAGCGAAGTATTTAGTTTGACAACAAGTCAAGGCTGAACATCAGAGGACTACAGGATGCAGCCACTTCCCATTCCCGAGTGGAAGTGGAAACACATTACCATGGACTTCGTCACAGGATTTCCATGGAGCCCTAGTGGGAAGGATGCAGTTTGGGTTGTCGTAGACAGACTCACCAAGTCTGCACATTTTTTGCCATTCCGAGTTGGGCGGTCCACGGAGATATTAGCTGACATGTATTTGAGACAGATAGTACGATTACATGGAGTGCCTGTCAGCATCGTATCGGACCGTGATTCCAGATTCACGTCACCATTTTTTGGCGGAGTATGCAGGAGAGCCTAGGAACTCGTCTCAAGTTTAGCACTACATATCATCCCCAGACTGATGGTCAGTCAGAGCGCACGATACAGATATTAGAGGATATGTTAAGAGCGTGCATGATTGATTTTGGAGGATCTTGGGAGGACCACCTACACCTGGTGGAATTCTCCTACAATAACAGTTACCAGGCCAGTATACAGATGACACCTTATGAGGCACTGTACGACAGGAAATGTAGGTCGCCAGTTTGTTGGAGTGACGTGGGAGAGCGTCAGATACTTGGTCCAGAGTTGGTGACACAGACAGTAGAGAAGGTCAAGCAGATTCAGAGCCACCTGCGTGCAGCACAGGACAGACAGAAACACTGGGAAGATGCGTACCGCAGGCCATTGGAATTTAAGGAGGGTGACCATGTGTTTTTGAGGATATCGCCTAACCGCGGTACCATCAGATTCGGAGACAGAGGCAATCTGAGTCCGAGGTCCATCGGACCTTTTGACATCTTAGAACGAGTTGGCGAAGTGGCTTACCGTCTTGTATTACCTCCATCATTAAAGGGAGTACATGATGTATTTCGCGTACCGCAGTTGAGGAGATATGTCGCAGACCTTAGCCACGTGCTTGATCATTCGGAGATTTCAGTCGGGCCCAGTCTGTCTTACATAGAGCAGCCAGTTGAGATCCTCGACCACAGCGAGAAGACTTTGAGAGGCAGACGATTCGACTGGTCAGAGTTGCATGGAAGCACCATTCACCAGGCGAGTCTACTTGGGAGCGCAAGGATTCTATTCGACAGCGATTCCCGTACTTATTTGAGGAACAAGGTACGAATTTACGTACGGTATTTGATTACTAGTTGTTTTAAAATTCTTTTAGATATTATCATGCTTTACTTTTAATTTTGGGGACAAAATTTTTTTAAGTTGGGAAGAATGTAAACCCCCTAGATTTATTCTATAGATAGTCAGGTTTAGGGTTTGAGAAATATTGGATCCTTGTTTGGGGTTATATTCGTATTGGGAATTTTGAGGAAATTACATGGTTAGTAAATAAGGTTCAAATGCTAGGTTTGAAATGTTAAGGTTTTTCATTTAACATATGCGTTTGATTAAAGTTGTTGTGCATGCATTTAAACGATTAAGAAATGATGGTGACATGAACAAAGTGATTAATACCAAGAAGCATATAAATTAAAATGGTAGAGGGACATCGATCCTTGGATAAATATTGGAAGATGTGATAAAGTTGTTTGTGGACATAAATTATATATACGCAGATGGGTCATTGTTGTGTTAGTTGTTGCAAACTATTGCTAAAAATTAATATGCCATTAAAATATTGATTGACCTTGGGAGCAGGTGCTCGATCGTGAAATAGACATAATATTAAATCATGAGACCGTGATTGAGGATTGAGAATAATAATTATTTATTTGAGCTGGAGACGTCAAGGTGCAAGTTAACCTCTGTGAACACTGGGGTAAAACTGAGGATTAGATCATGGGTTGGAACACAGAATATCGTGATGAACATAGTAAGATTGAGGTTTAGATTGATGATATTGTACCAATGTTTAATTTAATTAGATGTAGCGTACCAATAGTCAATCTTGGTCAACCCTCTAGCGTCGTGTCTATGTAACTTGTAACTAAGATTGTAGCATATATTTAGACGTGTGTCACATCCCTGTTCATCGTGTGATAGACCTTTATTCGGGTTTGTATCTCATCTCCAGGTACTACGGGACCTGAGGACTTGGACGTGGTACCGGATCCCCGTCATCAGCAGCCGTACGCAGGCAAGTGTACCTTGCCACCCTGTATTTCAGATTACCGATTCACAACCAGGTGCTGATGTTCGTCGTAACGTCTTAGAATAATTGTTAGATACTTTATAGTACCTCGATGCACGTACCTGAGTACATCGATACCCCAGGACACACTCATACACTGTGGTCGTGCCAAATTCCTGTATCATGATACTGACATCATGACCAGAGACTGGGACGACCTTAGGGTCGCGTCGGTTGAGTATCTTCCGTGTGTCGAGACTGCTAGTTAGAGGTTCAGGTTCAGCGCACAATCGTTGACCGCTTGGGAAGGGGAAGACAGTTACTAGACGTTTGGGCTACTCAGCACGCGCTTATATATATATACTATTTCTGTAGTAATCCTGTATCTAGAGTAGTTGTATCACCTGTGTGACTCTTTGCCCGAAGCTGCGGTACGTGCCGTGTGTTTCCGTGTCCGGAGCTACAGTTTTATTTTGGACAGCCCACGCGTCGAACATTGTCTTTAAACTGTGTCACACTAGTTGGTTATGATAGAGTACCCTGTCGTGCACTTGTACTTTCTGTTTACTTGGCATGCTATATTTCTGTACCTTGTTACGTCCCTCTGAGGACCTGGTTCCCTTCCAGTTTTGTAGCATAGGTGATTACGGAGCATTGGAGTTGATGTTGGAGTTGCATGTCTTGCGGGCATGGTACCAGGTACTCACATTATATCTACCGGCATTATGGTTATTTTATATTGTTTATTTCATCTGCTGTTGTAGCCTAGTTTTTATAGACTCATACTTCTTCTCGAGTTTATTCGAGTTAGTGTGTTATTGGGCGGCCGACTCTAGCACATATAGCTCTTTCTTGTATACTGCTGTACATTATGGATTGAGACATAGAGGTTTATATTTATGGGATATCTAGATCGTGCCCTTTTATATTACAGCTTACACATATTCGAGTCAAACCAGAGTCTGGTCGAATGCGTAGCTGGCGTGTCATGTATTCCTGGTCTTACGTATTTTGGGACTGGGGCGTGACAGTAGAAGCCGAGTAGGCGTAGAAGCCTGATGCTGCATGGACGGGTAGCTAGCGTAGGAGATAGCTGATCCTCCTTCCTTGTCTGAGGCTTTGAGTAAATTCTGAACCAAAATAGCCTTAATACGCACTAATACAAATGTAGCCTGAGTTGGCATATTTTAAGGTAGTGGCGAATAGCGTGCTCCTTATAGCTGAAAATGGCCTGGTGGCGTATTCCAAGAAGATAGCGTATAGCGTGCTCCTCATAGCTAAAAATAGCCTGGTGGCGTATTCTAAGAAGATAGCGTACAGCGTGCTCCTCATAGCTGAAAATGGCCTAGTGGCGTATTCCAAGGAGATAGCGTACTACGTGCTCCCATAGCTGAAAGTAGCCTGGTGGCGTAATGTGCAAAAAGCGATAATATGGATGTTTTAGCCGAAATCACGGCTTTGGGAGATATAATCAAATCTCTTGCATTAAATGCAGAGATCTTCCCCCATCTTGCGTATTAAATGCAGAGGCGTGTCCCGAAGATCTGCCAGCCTCAAAGATTTGCCATCATTCTGCGCATTAAATGCAGAGGCGTGCCTCGAGCCCTGTACGAAGAGCAGCTTTTGACGTGGCAGCCTGTTTTTCTTTTATGGAGCGTAAGAAGCTCACGTCTGTCTGTGTAAAACTAGGCAGCGTATTCCAGAGGCGTGTCTCGAAGATCTGCCATCATTAAGCACATTAAATGCATTAGGCGTGTCCCGAAGATCTGCCCGCCTTCCGCGCATTAAATACAGAGACGTGCCTTGAGGGTCTGCCATCATTCTGCGCATTAAATACAGAGACGGGCCTCGAGCCCTGTACGAAGAGCAGCTTTTGACGTGGCAGCTTGTTTGTCTTCTGTGGAGCGTAAGAAGCTCACGTCTGCCTGTGTAAAACTAGGCAGCTTATTCCAGAGGCGTGTCTCAAAGATCTGCCATCATTTCGCGCATTAAATGTATTAGGCGTGTCTCAAAGATTTGCCATCATTTAAATGCTTTAGGCGTGTTTCGAAGATCTGCCAGCCTTCCGCGCATTAAATGCAGAGACATGCCTTGAGGGTCTGTCATCATTCTGCGCATTAAATGCAGAGACGTGCCTCGAGCCCTATACGAAGAGCAACTTTTGACGTGGTAGTCTGTTGGTCTTCTGAGGAGCGTAAACAGCTTGCATCTGCCTGTGTAAAACTTGCCAGCGTATTCCTTTGTATGCGTAAAAGCGGTTTACTCTAAAAAAATGTCACTAAACGACAGTCTGGGTTGCTGTATCGCGCCATTATTATAGCTGTCGTCTGGGTAGTCGTGCAGTACTCTTTGTCAGGAGTCAGACGTCAGGTTTACTGCACGATTTGACAGGTTCATTTCGGGGAATACGAAGCGTCCCCCGTACACTTCAATGCTGCATTAAAGCGGATGAGTTTTACGCCATAAAGGCGATATAGCATCCTTTGTACGCTGAAGCAGCCTGGACATACTGCCTTACGCGGATAGTCCTTGAGCTTGTATTTTACGCTGCTTTAGCGGAAAAGCTCTGTTGTACGACGATGGCTTCGAAGCCATATTTTACGCTGCCCAACACTAGACTGCTGCGTAGAACTCTCTCAGCGTATTTTTTATGCTTCTACATAGATATAATTATATGTGGTTATATATAGTTATATTATATATTGTTATGTATTTATATAGTGTATGATTTCATATACGTATATATATATGTATATTTATATATATATTACTATGTAAGTGTGTGTATGTTACTATATATTTATTATGTACATATATTGTATATAGTTGTAGCTATGTACATATATGATACTATATTGTAATATGTATTATTATGTACATATATAAGTATGTCGGTATGTTATTGTAGTGTATATATATATATACTATGAGTTATATATATTATATATATTATTTGGTTTATATATTATTATATATATATATATATATATTAGGAGAGAGAGAGAGAACAGCAGCTATTGTGATAATTCAGCGTCATAAATAGCACGCAGCAGCAACCAAGGCAGTAACAACAACAGCAGGAGCTACCGCGACAGCCGTAGCATCGCAAATAACAGCAGAGGCAACACAGCAGCAGCGGCAGCAGGGAAACAACGACAACAACCAGCGACAATTGCAGAAAACTGTCGCTAAAACAATAGCGTATCAGCAGCGTATCAGGAGCTGTAGTGACAGTTTTTAGCGACAGTACAGAAAACTGTCACTAAAATAGCAGTGTATCAGTATCAACAGTAGTCTTCAGCGACAGCGGACAGGATTTTTAGCGACAGTTTGGCAGTTTTTAGATATTTATATATATATAGATATATATGTATATATATATGGTAATTAATATATACGTATATATGTTCCTAAGTTTCTAATTGTGTTTTAGTATACTATATGTATAATATATTTTGTTGTAGCATATAATATAATTGGAATAGTTAGTATATTTTAGTTATCTATTGTTATGAGTATCTTTAGTTATATATATTATATATTTGTAGGTGTGTATGTATGTACGTATATATGTATTAGTATTTAGTGTGCTGTTGGTAGTTAGTATTTATTCTATTAGTAAATACTAAAAGTTATATTGGATTGATATATGTATACATATAGTTATTGATGAATATTTAGTATATATATATGAAGTTTTGGCAATTACCTTGAGATACCAAGGTAAATAACAAGAGATACCAAGGTATGATTAGTAGGTATTGGCATAGTAATAGGATAGTTATAAACTAATTATGGGTTGGTATTAAGATGACTAAAATAAGGTATATAGTATTGTATAAATATTAAATGCATGGTAGTTTATAATTATTGTTGGGTAGTTAGTATAAATAAGGTTTTGAATTTACCTTGAGATAGCAAGGTAAGTATCAAGGTATTTGAGGATAATCAAGGTATTGGGTTTGGGTATCAAGATAGAGGTTTAGTGTTGTGATACCAAGTTGGATCAAAACTAAGATAATCATATAGCATTTGTAATTATGATTTATATATTTAATATTACTTTATTATAGATATGTGATATTTACCTGTTGTTTGTGTATCCCGAGATACAGTATCTTAGTATCCTAAGTTGTGACTTGTTGACCTAGATTCATAGTATATGAACCCAATATCATTGAGATAGACTCATGCAACCTAGAAATAGTTAGTTGACCATAGTTGACCATAGTTTAACTATAGTTGACCATAGTTGACTTAGAGTTGACCAAGTTTGACTTATTGACTTAGAATTGACTTGTTGACCTAGAAGTTGACTAGTTTAACTTATTCTCATTCCAGAACCTTGTATTAATTTAATATTCTATATATAGGTCTGTGTGGCACCAGTTCAGACATATTTTGACATTCATTGCTCTGGACCGCAGGCAAGTACATTCTCTGATAGTTTCTCATTTATGATATCCTCTATGTTTATTGTATCTAGTATAGATATCCATGTTTCTTGACATGATGGTTACACGGATTGGTATATCCGAATCTCGTCATGTGATATTATTCCTTGTATATGGTGTATCTTGTGCAAGTCTTGTTTCATTGATTATCTTGTGCACGTACAGACACTGATTCTCAGGAAGAGTCGTTATCTTCTTGGGGAATCCCGTGCCATAGCATACCATGGTTGGATCCACTATACCAGTCGGGGTTGAGGAGTATGTAGTGTATATATGTGATCATACCCTCCTTATGCTAGTCTTGTTTCTTGTAAGTGTTGATCATATATCGCACGTATGATTAACCAGGACATTTACTCTTATACAAGTTCCCAAGCCGATCACATGTTAAAGCTGGTACTCACTCACTTAGTCATTAGTATTCTTGTCCATTGCCATATTGTTCATTCTTGTATTTATTTCTAGTATTGCCTTTATTGTGTATCTCTTGTACATATATATTCATCTTGTATAATCACATCTATTTACTGTTACATAGTTTATATCATTGATTAGAACTGCTGTTAGAAATGTACTTTGCTCCATTCCTGACTGGAAAATATTTTTCAGAGGATCCGAGAGATTGGTATCCGACATACTATGGACTTCGACTTATAGATGGTGCAGACTTGGATCCACTAGTTCTGGAGTAATTGCCGGGAGGTTTATCCGGATCACTAGTTTTTCATAGTTAGTTTCTTTAGCATTTTAGTACCGAATTTGTTTCCGGCTTATAGTTTGAGATTGAATATTGTTCTATTGTTGATTATTATAGTTAGGCTTCCTTCATATCTTGTCGTGCTTTAGATTTTGATTGAGTTTTGTGTGAGCTATTATTGGCAGATTTTATATTATTGTGATGTGTTTAGATAGTATAGTTAACAAAGACAACATTCTACCGCCGATGCTACGGCGTAGGCTGGGCGTTGCTTCCGACTTGCATCCCTACACCGGATGCGGGTCGTGACAAATTTTGAGGATGAAATTCTTATAAGTTGGGTAGATTGTAAACTCTTTCGACCAAATTTAGGTCTATCTGGCTTAGATAGAGAAACTAGGGTTAGTTTGAAGCAATTTAGAAATTAGAACATAATGTTTTAGATTAATGTACACAAAATTTGTATCACTTTGTGCACCTTACCGTTGCTTCGGTATTTGGAGTGCTACACTAGCATTTGCTTGGAAACGAATTTCACACACTTTTCTTAGACATGCCAGCCTTCTATTCTGACATTTGTGTAACTCATAAATACCCTCCCTTGTGCTTTATTTTACTCGCACAATATTCATTACAAATGTCTATTCCTAAATTTAAATAAATCCAAATTTGCATCCTTGTTCATTTCAATCGAAATTGGAGATACAACCTTGACCTGTTTTGTACATCCCAATTTATGACAATATTCTATTCTGAGTCTACTACATCTATGATACTTGTGTCCTATCCAATTTTAATGCTATAAATTTCTAATTAATTAAAGAGCACCACTCACACTAATTTTAATTAAATTATTGTAAGGACCCAACCTCACCCAAAACTAGACCCAACTCCAACCCAAACCTCCACTAACACCCTCAAGATTCATACTAAAGACCATACACCATTTTAGCCCACTACATTATACCAAACATGGTATTTTGCCTCATCCAATCCCAAATTCCACTATTCGTGCAATTTCTAATTGTTAAGAGATTTTTATGCAAATATGCAATGAGGTGTCCCCCTCTCATTGGGTCCAAGTCCATGAAGAAACCCGTTTCCCCCTCTTTGATCGGTCCACCCATAATTTTCCTCTATTTGTTGTACCTCATACAACTTTTCCTCCTTACATCACTACCCTCCATTTTAAACCCCCATCACCAAAGCCATCTCCACCCTCCATCCCTTCATGAAGAGGTTTCCCTTACCCTTAAAAATTACCCACAGCCGACCCTATCCCAAGGAGAGCCCCCTCTCTCTCTCCTACATATACACCTCTCTCACTCTCTCCCCTAAAACCCACACAACAGCCAACAACATCACCTAACAAAACCCTAAACCTACTTTATCCCTTACTCATAAACCCAACCACCAGCACAACCCGGTCACCTCCCCTTTCCTTCGACCGCCTTCTACCTCCTCCACAGCCCCGCCGCCTCAGCCACGACCATCTCCTCCGCCTGTCCCCCCTCAACCCGACTCCTCCTTCCCCAGTCATCTCCACCGCCACCGTCGTCACCATCACCACCGACATCATCAATAACACCATCATCAGCAACCCGCACCCTTCCACCCGACTCCCCCTCCTGCACAGCCCTACCGCCTCACCTACCCACCTCGACCCCGGCCATCTCCACCATCGTTATCCCTACCTCACCGTCTCTACCACCATCAATAACTACCGCCGAGTCCCCGACTTTCCGACCACCTCAACACAGCCTTCTCCGTCATCTCCTCCGATAATAGTCCACCCACGACTGAACTCCACCGCCTGAGCATCCTGACCCGACCGCCGAGTCCCCACGCCATCCTCCATATCTCACCTGATTGAACCGCCGCCACATCATCATCTACACCATCACCACCTTCGTCGACATCCCCATCCGTACCACCTTGTCGGAGCACCGCCCTCCCTCGCTGGAGGTAGGCCGCTGCCGAACCGCGGACACCCCCCTTCCACGATCGACTAGGTATACATTTACCCTTCCCTTCTTCATGTGCATTGGTGAACCCTAAGTGCTATCTGTGTGCGTGTATATTTTAGAATAAAATTAGTGTTAGAATTTATCTCATAAAATTTATGGTTATTTAATGTGAATACTTATGTTGACCTAAGGGTTAGACTACTGGCCTTGTGCACACTAACATGTTAGCTAGTACTTGTATTTTATATTATACGTTATTTAGTTTCGTAACGTATTTTGATAACTCATTTTCTTGCTTTGTACGGAAATTTAGGACATGACACTTGTACGTTTTAGCTGCGTACACACACGACCCTGCTAGTTGACCAGTCGTGACCCCCCTACGTCAGTTCCTAAGTTCAGTGTAGTTATAATTCCCGTGCGTACTATTGTAATGACTGATATTATATTATATTATATTATATTATATTATATTATATTATATTATATTATATTATATTATATTATATTATATATATAGGATCGCTGGACCGTTCAGGCAAGACTTCGGGAGCAGGTTATTGGCACTCGCAGCTTGAGGACCCAGGCAAGTATACCTTGCCTTGTTGTACTGTTTATATTTAGACATTATTTAGTTGCATGTTTTATTATTTTAATATTATATAACTGTGCACGTCCGAAAAAGACTCGAGTGTAGTCAATGAAGCCATTAACGTTAGGACTTGTGTCTGACCTAGTGTCTAGTGGACCATGTTTGATAATAAACGAAAGAAATTGAAACTAGGTTTATACGAAACCCTTTCTTTGTTTACAAACAAGAAAAAGAAGTACAATTGATCATATACGAGGATGTTAAGTACAAAAATTTGATTCTGGGAAAATATTGCTATAGGAGTCTGATTTGCGGTCGATCACTTTGTCCCTTGGACCACACGATGACGAAGAAGTGATGTAGAAGAAGAAGGAGCTTCAGAGATTGCAAGAGGGATTGAACTCTCGTTGCCGAAGCTCTCTACAGGTGCTTTCTTGACCTTGACCTCTGTCTATGATTCCTGAATTCTCTCCACTTTGAATCCGACCTCTGTTATTCTCCTCTCCTTGACCTCCGTGGCCGGAGGTCTCTATTTATAGAGTTTGGTCACAGTAACTGACCAGTCGGTGTAGAAACCGAACAGCGGAGAGAGCTGCGCTCTTTATGCGGCGATTATAATAACTGCTACCCACGTATGAATGATCTCCTGAATCTGCGTATGACGTGTGTCCCATTATGAGGTAACGCGTATAACTGCTCTGAAGATCACGGCATGCAAGCCACGTAGATAACTGCCCCTTGCGTAGAGATGGTTGGCATAAAAGCCAAATAACTGTCTCGTTTGCGTAAAAAACCAGATAGTTATCTTGTTGGCGTAGAAGCCCAAATAGCTGTTTTGTTGGCGTAGAAGCCAAATAGCTGTCTTGTTGGCATAAAATCCAAATAGCTGTCTCGTTGGCGTAGAAGCCACATAGTTGTCTCATTGGCGTAGAAGCCAAAAAGCTGTCTTGTTGGTGTAAAAGCCAAATAGTTGTCTCGTTGGCGTAAAAGCTAAGTAGCTGTTTTGTTGGCGTAGAAGCCAAATTCTGCTTTGTTGGCGTAGAAGCTAAATTCTGCGTAAAGCTCGATGTTGCATGGATAGGTAAAAGATAGCCAATTATCCTTCTTTGACTGAGGTCTTGAGCGTATTCAGGGCCAAATAGCCTTATTGCGCACCTTGCAAATATAGCCTGAATTGGCGTATTTCGAGGAGATAGCATACGGCAGGCTCCTATAGTTGAAAATAGCCTGAGTTGGCGTATTTCGATGAGATAGCGTACGACATGCTCCTATAGTTGAAAATAGCCTGGTTGGCATATTTCGAGGAGATAGCGTACGGCGTGCTCCTATAGTTAAAAATAGCCTGGGTGGCGTAGTATGCAGGGATAGTGACGTGAGCATATTAGCCCTAATTTTAGAGGGACATAACAAGATACAAAATGCATGCCATATATAAATACTGAATAAAATAAGGGGTGTGCTAACAATCTAAGTGAATGCAATGTGAAGACAGCCTTGGTACGTATGGGTAGGTGTAGGCATAACGTCCAACACTCCTAAGAGCATAGTATCTGTACATGTAACATCCATCGTTCCAAAGAACGAGGTATCTGCAAATATATATATATATATATATATATATATATATATATATGTTCGTATCGCTTCGAAGAACGCAGTATCTGTATAAAGGAAGTCATTGGATCTGTGGCTCCTCCGGATACTACGAATTCTAATGTGTATATCCCATACACCTACTAGTTGTCCTCCCAACCCAATGCATATATACATTTCGAATACATGACGTGCATACCACGTAACTATATGCCAAGTCTCAACTAATTAGATAACCCTGATTACATACTAAACCGTGATGCATGTCACACGCACCGATAGCTAGTCAGGTACGCGAACCCGTATCCCAATATGAGTTTGTCATTGTAAAGCGTGTAAGTGTCAGGGTCTAGGAAGATATCAGAATATCCTAACAATGGTAGGTGAGTCTGCTAGTGACTAAGTCAATTACACTATATATCAACGCATTCTTCGACTACACCCGAGTCATTCCCAGACGCACACAGTTTATATTTAATATTGCAACAAGATATCATACAATAATTTATAATTTAAATTAAACAGTAAATATGGCAAGGTATACTTGCCTGGGTCCTCAAGTTGTGAGTGCCAATAACCTGCTCCAGAAGTCTCGCCTAAATGGTCCAGTGACCCTAGTCATATAATATAATATAATATAATATAATATAATATAATATAATATAATCATTAGTCATTATTATAGTACACACAGGAATACTACGTTGTGCTTAGAATTTGATGTAAGGGGGTAACGACTGGTCAACTAGCAGGTTCGCATGTGCACGTAGCTAAAACGTACACTTGTCGTATCCTAAATTACCGTGTATATTAAGACAATAAAATATCAAAATATGTTACGAACTAAATAATGTATAGTACAGAAATACCAGTCCTAGCTATTATGTTAGAGTGCACAAGGCCAATATCTAGCCCTCTAGGTCAACACAGTGTTTACATTAAATAATCCTAATTTTTATGAGATAAAATCTAACACAAATTTTATTCTAAAATATACACACACACGCATAGCACTAGGTTTTACATTACCCATCTCCGTTCAACGACACATCGACATAAGAAAAAGAAGACAATAAATATCTATACTTAGTTCTTGGCCGAGGGGGGTCTTTGGCTTGTCGGTGGTCTATCTCTAGCGAGGGAGGGCGGAGTTCTAACATGCACAACACACGACAGCAGTAGCTCCGACAGCGGTTTGTAGCAACGACAGTAGCTGCAACGACGGTGACTTGTTGGCAGTGGTCTAAGGTGGCAGTGGTCAGGATATGGATGGTGCGGGTGATGGTGATGATAGAGTTGGTGATGGTAATGATGATGATGGTGTTAGTAATGGCGGTGATAGTGATGGTGGTGGTGGTTGCTGATGGTGGTGCTGTTGGAGATGGAGATGTCGACGGGGTCTACGGTGGCGGAGATGGTGATATTGGTAGCGGAGGAGATGACCTGGTGGAAGGGGAGTCGAGTTTCTGGTGGGTTGGTGATGGTGATGATGACGAACGGAGAAGGAGGAGGTGGAGGAGGAGGTGGTGGTGCTATGGCGGCGGTTTGATGTCAAAGGTGAGGTGGTCAGGCGGTGGGGGGATGGTCGGCTTAGGCGGCAGGCTGTGTAGTGGGTGATCGGGGAAGGAGGGATGTGGCTGGGTTGTGTAGTAGGGTTTTAGCTAGGGTTTGTTTTTAGGTTTTGGAGAGAGAGAGTTATATATATATAAGAGAGAAAGAGGGGGTGCTATCCTCGGGAATTAGGCTGGCTAGGTATGATTCTAGGATGAGGGAAATATTCGCATGAAGGAATATAGGGTGTAGATGGGCTAGGTTGACACGTCCCTAACAATTGGGAAATTGCACAAATGGTGGAATTTTGGATTGGATGAGGAAAATCACCATGTTTGGTGTGATGTTGTTGGCTAAAATAGTGTATGGTATTTAGTATGAACATTGAGGGTGTGAGTGGGGGTTTAGGTTGGAGTTGGGTCTAGTTTTGGGTGAGGTTGGGTCCTTACACCAATTTAATTAAAATTAGTATAATTTGTGCTCTTTAATTAATTGGAAATACATAGAGTTAAAATTGGGTGGGACACAAGTATCATGGACGTAGTAGACTCAGTATAGAATAATGTCATAATTTGGTTGCACAAAATGGTTTGAGGTTGTGTCTCCAATTTTGATTGAAACGGACAAAGATGCAAAGTTGAATTTATTTGAATTTAAAGATGGACGTTATAACGAATATTGTACGAATAAAATAAAGCACAAAAAAAGAGTATTTATAAATTACACAAAGGTCAAAATGGAAGGTTAGCACGTCTAGGAAAAGTGGGTGAAGTTTGGTTGAAAGCAAAGCTAGTGTAGCGCTCCAAATATCGAAGCAACGGTAAGGTGCACTAAGTGATACAAGTATTGTACAATAAATCTACAACACTGTGTTCTAATTCTAATTGAATTCAAACTAACCCTTGTCTCTCTATTTAAGCTAAGTAGACCTAAATTTGGTCGACGGAGTTTACAATCTCACAACTCATCCTTTCCAAATATCCTTTACTGAGTAATACTCAGAGCTTTAATCTTCTCCATCTTTAAGATCAACTTTCTGGCCTTCTTTTGCCAAGTGCGATCTAGATTAGAAGTCTCTCAGAGTTGTAAAAGCTTGGTTTGTCAAGTTTCCTCTTTAGCTTGGAATTTATCAAGCTCTTCGTTTCAAAGAATGTGGTTGTAAGAAGTTGGCAACCCTTCGGATCAAAGCTTGTGATTCACTATTGGTGATTATAGTGGATACAACTCCAAGCTTGTTACTATTCTACCATGTACGGACCCGGGCAAGAGACGAGGTACGCATCCGAGTTGGAGCTAGAGGTGCTTCCATCAGAGTTCCCTTGATCATTGGTAGGCCTTTCGCCTAGGACTGGAGCATCCTTATCAAGTTAGCCGCTGCTCTAGTCATTACTCTCTGATTTGTCTTTCAGTACTCTTTTTTCATCAATATAGTAGGTTGTTCCCATCAGACATATTTTGGAATGAACTATGATATTTCAGACTTGCACTTATTTGCCAATATTTATTTCAGTACTCTTTATTTATATTTGTGGATGAGATTAGACATTTATCTGATGTATGTTAGTATTAGACTTGTTAGTATTTTAGGACAACGTAGTATGTTTCGTTGGGTCCTTTAGATTAGGTAATCCTCCGGAGACGTATTAGTTGACCATTGCCAGGTAGCCTGGTCCCGAGTATTTTGGGACTGGGACGTGACATAGTTTTAGTTGTGGCCCATGCTGGTCATATTTATCGCTTGTGGTATGGTAACATGCACAGCGAAACCTACAATAGGATAGAAATTAATAGATCTCATCCACTTTGATTACATCTTTGAACCTCCTTCATTTTTTTTGAAAATATCTACATCATGTTTGCTTGTTTTCGTACTCTTTTAATGAAGTTCTATCTCTTGCAGCGAGATGAACTTGCGCAACGGATGCGGGGCATACGGTGCCATAGTGCCAGCCGCCGCCGCACAGAGGGATGAGACATCCCAAGGACCACCCGGAGAGCAACCACCATCCCAGACCCCGGTGATTCCATAAGCCCCGTCGATACATTGGCACCAGACTTCTCCTGGCGACCCGATGCAGCAGCACGAGGGTTAGATTTATCAGACTATCCCGATGTAGCACTTCGAGGGCCAGACTTCAAGGGCTACACCGATGCCACTGCCCGAGAGGCCGACATCGTAGGAGACACCTATGACATAGCCGGAGGTCCTATTGCCATAGATGCCACATCCAGAGGGACAGTCGCAGATGTTCTAGTTCTTCTAGACTATGATACAGGAACAGTGGCATCAGACCGAGACATTAAGACTGTGCTTGATGGCAGTTCTAGAGAGGTCACATGTCCCAGCACCCGCACCAGCACCTACACCAGTTCAGCCAGCTGGTACTGTACGAGGATTTTTCCATATTGGCCCGGATAGTTTTTCGGGCAGTAAGAGCGCAGAGGAGATCTCCGATTGGGTCGCCAACACGAAGATGCTACTGGAGGCTTCTCAGCTACATTCAGACCTTTGGATGACTGCAGTGAGGGCCTAACTGAAAGGCAACACCCATCACTGGTGGGACTCCATAGAGCGCAGCATCGGCAAGACGCAGACGTGGGAGCAGTCTTAGAGTACTTCAATGTGAAGTAATTCCTGGCTACAGTCAAAAATGCCCTATACTCCCAGTTCTTGCACCTGGAGCAAGGGAATATGACCGTAGACGTATACGACGCAGAGTTTAGTCGACTTAACAGATTTTGTGCTGCCTTGATACCCAACGACCTGGAGAAGGCCAGAAGATTCCATCACAGCCTAACTTTCGAGATGCAGAGGTACACTACCACCCAGGCGAGGATCTCTTATGTGGAGGTTCTTTCAGAGGCAAGGATCTAGGAGGCCAATAGCAGAGGAGAGAGGTGTTCCAGCATGACCGCACCAGCCAGAGCTCAGCCCGGAGCAAGAGGACCGATCCGTCATCCGGGAGCACAGACACAGCAGAGGATGGTACCATACCAGCCCAAGGAGCTTCCGACTTCTCACTATTGTAGCAAAAAGGGGCATGTTGTCAGAGATTGACGGAAGAAGCTTGGATTATGCATGATATGTGGAGCGAGTTAGCACCTTGCCAGAGATTGCCCACAGTGCAGGAATGTATCACCGCAGACAGGACAGAGGCCAGCAGCAACAGTCCTGAGGATATTACCCCCGCTAGGAGGTCAACGTCCACCGACACCCGAAGGATTTCAGAGGGGACTACCCTTGGCCCCACAGGAGGCACAGTTTGATCGAGCCAGACAGTAGGCCGGAGGGCAGAGGCATGGGTAAGCCTTTGTACTAGCAGCGAATAAGGAGGAACCAGAAGTGAAAGTTATCACAGGTACCATTTTAGTTGCATCATTACCTGCGACTACGTTGTTTGATTCTGGTGCTACACTATCTTTCATATCTAGTAGTTTTATAGCCATGCATAAATTAGCTACTTCTCCCTTACCTAAGAATTGGAAGATTCTTATCGGAGGAGGCATCGTACCAGTTACCAGCACTATTATAACATGCTCGGTAGTTCTGTATGGTCGAGAGATGAGAGCACGATATTTGCTATTCATGATGCCAACCTTCGATGTTGTGTTAGTCATGGACTGGTTGAGCTAGTACAATGCTATACTGGATTGCCAGAAGGGTAGCGTCATATTTAGACCGCCACATCAATCAAAGTTCGAGTACATGCGAGGGACCATCGAGCAAAGAGTAGGTCATACAACTGGAACTTACATGACTATGGAGACGACACCCCCACCAATAGTTGTCGAGTTCGAGAATGTTTTTTCGGAGGAGTTGTCAGGCTTACCGCCAGATAGAGACATGGATTTCAGTATTGAGTTAGTACCCGGAGTAGTGCCGGTATTTTCAAATGTGTACTGGTTGGCGAAGAAGGAATTGGATGAGCTGAAGCTACAGTTAGAGGAGTTGCAGATCAAGGGATTTGTCCGTCCTACTGCATCACCCTGGGGAGCACCAGTGTTGTTTGTACCAAAGAAGGATAGGACAGTCCGTATGTGCATTGATTACAGAGCCCTTAATGCTTTGACTATCAATAACAAGTACCCCCTGTCGCGGATTGATGATTTGTTCGACCAGCTGACAAGAGCAGTGGTGTTCACGAAGATCGACTTGAGATTGGGTTATCATCAGGTAAAGGTGTAGAGAGAAGATATTCTAAAGACTATATTCAGGACTCGTTATGGTCACTACAAGTTCTTGGTGATGCCTTTTTGGGCTGACGAATGTGCCTACAGTGTTTATGAACCTTATGAACAGAGTCTTCCACCAATATTTGGACCAGTTTATGGTAGTCTTCATCAACGACATCTTGGTATATTCAAAGAGCCACGAGGAGCGGAGAGCACTTGAGATTATTGTTGGAAACGTTGAGGCGAGAAAGGCTCTATGCCAAGCTGAGCAAGTGAGGGTTCCTCCTAGATCGTGTCACTTTACTCGGACACATTTTCTCAGGAGATGGTATTTTGGTAGTTCCAGCGAAGATTTCGTCAGTAAAGACGTGGCCTACCCCTACCAACTTCTCGGAGGTAAGGAGTTTCTTAGGACTTGCCGGATATTACCGGAGGATCATAGAGAACTTCGCAAGGATCATAGAGCCGATGACCCGCTTGACCCGCAAGGAGTAGGAGTTCACCTAGACAAAGGAGTGTCAGATGGCGTTCGATGAGCTGAAGAAGCGTCTGACTATGGCACCTATCTTAACTATACCTTTTGGACCTGGAGGATTCATGATCTATAGCGATGCGTCTGGGAAAGGATTAGGATGCGTCTTGATGCAGCATGGGAAGGTTGTAGCCTATGCCTCTAGGCAGCTGAGGACCTATGAGAAGAACTATCCCACTCACGACTTGGTGCTTGTCGCAGTGATCTTTGCCCTGAAGCTTTGGAGGCACTACCTATACGGAGAACGAGTGAAGATATTCACAGATCCCAAAAGCCTGAAGTACGTCTATACTCAAAAGGACCTGAACCAGAAGTAAAGATGTTTGCTCGAGGTGATGATAGACTTTGAGATTGAGCTACAGTACCATTCGGGAAAGGCCAACGTAGTAGCTGACGCATTGAGAAGAAGACCTATGGCATTATTTTTGACTACCTAGCAATACTTGTTGAGAGATCTAGAGCAGTTGGGTATAAAGGTCATTAGTACCCAACAGATGCCAGATTCCAGATGCCAGATTCCAGAGGCTTTGACAGAGGACAGAGGCCGAGATACAGACAGGATTACGCATACACGAGGATGGGACTTTGAGATATGGAGATCGTCTCTATATTTTGAATGGAGAACTTCGTTATGAGATGATATCACAGGCGCACAGTTCAACATACTCTATTCATCCAGAAGGCATGAAGATGTACAGAGACTTGAGGCAGTACTATTGGTGGCATGGAATAAAGAGGGAGATAGCCCACTTTGTGGCGAGGTGCCTGGTGTGTCAGCAGGTCAAGGTTGAGCATCAGAGGTTTGCAGGTTTACTTCAGCCGCTCCGGATATCTGAGTGGAAATGGGAGCACATCATTATGGACTTTGTTACGAGCTTTACGAGGAGTCTTAGTGGTCGCAATGCGGTATGGGTGATCATAGATTGACTCACCATGTCTGCTCACTTTTTATCTTTTAGAGTTTGGCAGTCTACGGAGGTCTTAGCAGATATGTATATGAGGGAGATTGTGCGACTGCACGGAGTTCCAGTCAGTATAGTGTCTGACAGGGATACGAGATTCACATCTTACTTTTGGCGGAGTATGCAAGAGAGTCTCAGTACCCGCCTGAAGTTCAGCATATCGTATCACCCGCAGACAGTTGGCCAGTCCGAACGCACCATTCAGACGCTGGAAGACATATTAAGGGCATGCATGCTTGATTTCAGTAGATCATGGGAGGACCATTTATATTTGGTCAAATTTTTCTACAATAATAGCTATCAAACGAGCATTCAGATATGGCTCCATATGAAGCATTGTATGACAGGAAGTGTTGTTCCCAGTGTGTTGGAGCGATGTAGGCAAGAGGCAGATTCTTGGACCATTGTTGGTTGTTCGTACAATGGAGAAGGTAAAGAAGATCCAAGGGCACCTGCGAGCAGCACAGGATAGACAGAAGCATTGGGAAAACGCATATCGATGACACCTAGAGTTCAGGTTGAAGATCATGTATTTCTGAAAATATTGCCTACCCGAGGAACCATCAGGTTTGGAGGCAGAGGAAAGCTGACTCTGAGGTACATCGGACCATTCGATGTATTGGAGCGCATCGGAGAGGTTGCTTACAGATTAGCATTGCCACAGACATTAGAAGGAGTTCATGACGTCTTCCATGTATCTTAGTTAAGGAGGTACATGCCAGATCCGAGTCATGTGCTTGACCACTCATAGATCACAGTCGGGCCGAGCTTATCATATCAAGAGGAGCCTGTAGAGATTCTCGACAGAAGGGAGAAGGTATTGTGAGGTCAGACTATCCCTCTAGTTCATGTCATATGGAAGCATCATGCACCAGGCGAGTCGACCAGGAAACAAGAGGATGATATTCGATAACGTCTCTTTTAAGGCCTAGGTATGTAGTAGCATTTAATTTCAGTCAATAGTTTTACCATATGTATGTTTTAATTTCGAGGACAAAATACCCTAAGGAGGGTAGATTGTAAACTCCTTCGACCAAAATTAGGTCTACTTAGCTTAAATAGAGAGACTATGGTTAGTTTGAATCCAATTAGAATTAGAACACAGTGTTGTAGATTTATTGTGCAATACTTGTATCACTTAGTGCACCTTACCGTTGCTTCGATATTTGGAGCGCTACACTAGCTTTGCTTTCAACCAAACTTCATACACTTTTCCTAGACATGCCAAACTTCCATTCTGACCTTTGTATAACGTATAAATACTCTCTTTTGTGCTTTATTTTAATCGCACAATATTCGTTACAATGTCCATCTTTAAATTCAAACAAATCCAACTTTGTATCTTTGACCTTTCCAATCAAAATTGGAGACACAACCTCAAATCGTTTTGTGCAACCAAATTATGACATTATTCTATTCTGAGTCTGCTATGTCCATGACACTTGTGTCCCATCCAATTTTAACCCTTTATATTTCTAATTAATTAAAGAGCACCAATTATACTAATTTTAATTAAATTGGTGTAAGGACCCAACCTCACCCAAAACTAGACCCAACTATAACCCAAACCCCCACTCACACCCTCAAGATTCATACTAAATACCATACACCATTTTAGCCCACTATATCACACCAAACATGTTGATTTCCCTCATCCAATCCGAAATTCCACCATTTTTGCAATTTCCCAATTGTTAGGGACCTATCAACCTAGCCCATCTATACCCTACATTCCTTCATGTGAATATTTTACTCACCCTAGAATAATACCCAGCCAGCCCAATTCTCGAGGACATCCCCTCTCTCTCTCTCTCTCTCTTATATATATATATATACAACTCTCTCTCTCTCTCTCTCCAAAACCTAAAAACAAACCCTAGCCGAAACCCTACTACATAACCCGGCCACCATCCTCCTTCCCCGATCACCCACTGCACAGCCCGCCGCCTCAGCCGACCATCCCCCCACCACCTGACCACCTTACCTTCAATATCAAACCGCCGCTACATCACCACCACCTCCTCATCCTCCTTCTCCGTTCATCATCATCACCATCACCAACCTGCCAGCAACTCGACACCCCTTTCCCCGGTTATCTCCTCCGCCACCAGCATCACCATCTCCGCCACCGTCGACCCCGTCGACATCTCCACCGCCAACATCACCACCATCAGCAACTACCACCACCATCCCTAGCACCGCCATCACTAACACCAACTCCATCATCACTATCACCCGCACCATCCATATCCCGACCACTGCCATCTTAGACCACCGCCAGCAATCTGCCGTCGTTGCAGCTACTGCCATTGCAATAAACCGTTGTCAGAGCTGCTGCTGTTGTGTGCTGTGCACGCCGGAACCCTGCCCTCCCTCGCCGGATACAGACCACCGACAAGCCAAAGACCCCCCCCGGCCAAGAACTAGGTATACATATTTATTGTCTTCTTTTTCTTGTGTCGATGTGTCATTGAACGGACACGGGTAATGTGAAACCTAGTGCTATGCGTGTGTGTATGTATTTTAGAATAAATTTATGTTAGATTTTACCTCATAGAAATTAGGGTTATTTAATGTGAACATTGTGTTGACCTAGAGGGTTAGACTTTGGCCTTGTGCACTCTAACATGATAGTTAGGACTGGTATTTCTGTACTATACGTTATTTAGTTCGTAACGTATTTTGATATTTCATTGCCTTGATGTACACGGTAATTTAGGATATGACACGTGTACGTTTTAGCTACGTTTACACGCGACCCTACTAGTTGACCAGTCGTGACCCCCTAATGTCAGATTCTAAGTACATCATAGTATTCCTGTGCGTACTATTATAATGACTGATGATTATATTATATTATATTATATTATATTATATTATATTATATTATATTATATTATATTATATTATATTATATTATATTATATTATATGACTAGGGTCACTGGACCGTTTAGGCGAGGCTTCTGTGCATGATATTACTGTTTAATTTAAATTATAAATTGTTGCATGATATCTTGTTGTAATATTACAAATAAACTGTGCGCGTCCGAGAATGACTCGGTTGCAGTCGACGAATGCGTCGATGTGTAGTGTAATTGACTTAGTCACTAGCAGACTCACCTAGCATTGTGAGGATATTCTGATATCTTCCTAGACCCTGACACTTACACGCTTCACGATGACAAACTCATGTTGGGATACGGGTTTGCATACCCGACTAGCTATCGGTGCGTATAACATGCATCACGGTTTAGTACGTAATCAAGGTTATCTAATTAGTTGAGACTTGGCATATAGTTACGTGGTATGCACGTCGTGTATTCGACTTGTATATCTGCATTGGGCGGGGAGGACAACTAGTAGGCGTATGGGATACATATATTGGAATCCGTAGTATCCAGAGGAGCCACGGATCCAATAACTTCTTTTATACAGATACCACGTTCTTTGGAGCGATACAGATGTATATATATTTACAGATACCTCGTTCTTCGGAATGATGGACGTTACAAGTACAGATACCACGCTCTAAGGAGTATTGGACGTTATGCCTACACCTACCCATACGTACCAAGGTTGTCCTCATATTGCATTCACTAGATGGTTAGCACACCCCTTATTTTTTTAGTATTTATATATGGCATGTATTTTGTATCTTGTTATGTCCCTCTGAGGACCTGGTTCCCTTCCAGATTTAGACGAGGCTTACTATCCGACCGTGTACGAACCTGGGCAGGAGACGAGGTATGCATCCGAGGAGGAGCTAGAGGTGCTTCCATCAGAGTTCTCTTGATCATTGGTAGGCCTTCCACCTAGGACTGGAGCATCCTTATCTAGTTAGCCGCTGCTCTAGTCATTACTCTCTTATCTGTCTTTCAGTACTCTTATTTTATCATTGTAGTGGGTTGTTCCCATCAGACATATTTTGGATTGTACTATGATATTTCAGACTTGTACTTATTTTCCAGTATTTATTTTAGTACTCCTTATTTATATTTGTGGATGAGATTAGACATTTATCTGATGTATGTTAGTATTAGACTTGTTAGTATTTTAGGACAGCATAGTATATTTTGTTGGGTCCATTAAATTGGGTAACCCCTCGGAGACGTATTAGCTGGCAATTACAACATGGCCTGGTCCCGAGTATTTTAGGAGTGGGGCGTGATCGAGATAGTGAGATGTTTCAAAATAAAGAATTCCAAGTCTATTAAAGGCTATTCTGGGGCAGATTTCAGCCCGAATTCGTTAGCCAATTATTCAAAAATTTGAACGTTATAACCACAAAATAAGGGATTTAACAGGTAGCAAAACTTTTGTTTATGGCAGACAAAGTTTGGCCCGTATTTTGTAGGCCTATTTCCAGAATGGTCTAAGTTTTGGTATGGGCTAGTTTTGGTTGGATTTGAGTAGGGTTATGGGTAGGCTAATGTAAGTAGACTTGAGTACTTCTAGTTGTCAAGTGCGACTTGACACAAATAAGTCCTGGACTCAATAAAATATAAAATTACATATGATGAAATAAATAACTCGATGCAATACAACCAGCAATCGCCATTGCAGAAATAACATCGACGAAGTCTTTAGTTGTATCATATTGCGACATATCGAAACATGGTTTAGTTAAGTATCAAAATCGAGTTGACTGAGACCGAATGGGTCAACATGAACCGTACACCTCAGGATAATCCTCATTTCCTGCACCTAGAGTCCTAATTCGAATTCAGGTCCTCAGGGGAGATAGCAAGTTACATAGACAACATATCAAAGTAATAGTAAAGAATTTACATAGTGCTCAAGAGTAACTAACATAACCTGCTATTTGAATACATCTAAAAACACACTTGTCTGCTAGACCACCAATAACTGTAGGTTTCAACAGATACGACAGTAATTATGGAATGTGTATACAGGCCCCACCAGGGTACATACTGCTGCTATAAATGACCAAAGCTCAAGAAATGGTAACTATAATATAAGTGGTAGCCCAACGTTTCGAGTATATTCTCCCCTCCCTATGTATCTCATGTCTCATGTCCACAATATGTAAGTTCAAACACTAACTAGGTATCGAGTCAACTCTGTAAATATAATTATATCATTTATTCATGTCACGAGTCCTATTCTGACATAGAATTTGGTATCCTTGAATGTCTCAACTATAGATTTTTTAATGCAAGTCTTTTCAAGTGACCTAAGATTTATTGTGCTAGAAGTAGCACGAACAGGGCAACGCGACGATAATGCAACTAACGATACATGACTTTGCTAACGGATGTCAGCACCCGAACATAACTCATACAATAAGTATCGACAATGGTCCTATGGTCACAATATGATATAGGCTATAAAATAGAGGTACAATGAAAAATAGTAATAAATACAAGGCAAAAGATATGTAAACGATGACAATGTACACTTGTCTATATCCTGATACTACTCAGTCGTCTGTTTGGTGCCCACATCTGTCGGTGCTACAGAAAGTGTCCTGAATAAAATAATTAAATTAAAAACTAAATAACTCAATCACCAAACATACATGGTGTTAGATAGGGGTTTATTGCCCGAACATCGACAAGTTACTCGATGTTCGTGCCAACGATCCTATGCATGCATTGTAACCTCCGATTTCCAAATTTCCGAAATAATTAGATTTTTAATTTATTTTAAATATCAAGTTTATAAATTATTTTCTCCTTGAATTTTTAGTATTAGATTTTCGAACAATGTTTGATTTTAGAAGGTGATTTAAAATCTTTTATCAAAATCATTTTTCCTAAATGTCCCTTTCTTATAAAATAAATAGATAAATAATGATGTAAATATAATACTATAGCTTCGAATATTTATTGGCTTGAAATCATGAAATTATTGTTTTAAATAAATAAAAAAAAATTATTTGAAGGACTAGTTGATAAAATATAATAAATTTTATATTTATTGGGATAGTAAATAAATAAATTTCATACTTTCTAAGATTTTGCAATATGGATTAATTAGTAGCTAATTGGAAATCAGTTAGCTTTCCTAAAATATTTTCTGAAATTATAATCTTTTCTTTTTAAAATTTTACAAGTTTGTCATTTCCCATTAACTAGCCAACACACCCTCATTCCCACATGAAGAACTTATTCATGTATAATCTTGGCCATTCATTATTGGGCCAATCCTCACCCTTCATTCCACACCCTCTTTCCCTATTTAAAGTCTCTCATCACCATTCCCAAGAAACCCTAGCTAGCCCTCACAAATTCCCACAAGCCAACAACCACCACCATTTTGTGTGCTCGTGTCCGTGTGTCCAGCATTACCGTGTCAGCCGTGTTGGCCTCGGGTCCGACCCCGGGTGTCCCACCGTATCCATTCATTTCCTGTGTCCAGATTTACAACATTACAACCAGATTTTCGTGTCCGACATACCCGGACACATCCACCTCCACCATAGCAAACATCATCCTCGTGTCCACCATCTGGACACATCCCTACCACAGTACATCATTTCTATGTCCAATACCCGGACACGTCCACCCCCAATACCACAACACCACCATCGTGTCCAGCCTCGGACACGATCCACCCCGACACAGCAAATTCAAACCCTAACCCTAACTTCGACCTAACCGTCGTGCGCCGAGCTTCGCTGCCGCCGGTGGCCGCCTCGGATCTCCTCGACCTCGTCGAGCCATGGCCGCCTCGGATCTCCTCGATACGAGCTCCGCCGACTGCCTCCTCGGGACGAGAACACCCGCCGCCTCGAGCAGATCCGCCGCCACCTCGAGCCGAGCACCCGCCACAACAGACCGAGCAGATCCGCCGACGCCTTGCCGGCACGACCCCGGCGAGACCCCACCGCGAGCCCCTCTTTCTCTTTCCCTTTCTTCTGTTCCTATGGGTTAGGTTACGGGTGTTTTAATCAGTTAGTTAATATAATAGATTAATTAGTTAATTTATATTAGTTTAGTTTAGTTAATTATTTATTAATCAGTTAATTCTTAATCATTAGTTAATTAATCAATTAGTTTATATGTAATTAGTTTAGTATTTAAATATATTAGTTTAGTAATTTTATGTAATTAGTTATTTTATGTAATAAATATAAGGGTTTTGACTATGTAAAAAATAATAATTTCTAGTTTATATTCTTAATTAAGGAATAGTTACAATAATAAATTTGTTCAAAATTGGTTATTTGGACTAGTAACTGAATTTACTATAGACAAAAATATATTAGCTTTTACATAAATTCTAGATTTTTATAAATAAACTTTTACTTGTAATTATTGTTCAAAATAATTTCGAAATAATTTTCATAAATTAAGGTGTTACCTTAATTACAAACAAACGACCCTTTCCCCTATTAGCCTGGTATCCTTATCCCGATTTTCGTGCCGAACTCCGATCTTGAACTTCTTTATATAGTTTCTAGCTATTTGGACTGCTCCGGACTCATTGGAACTAACTGCTACTTCATTTGGGATCACCTTGAGAAGTGTGGCATTATGTACATTCTTTGATTTGTTAATATACATATATAAAAATATTTGATTGATATATATATATATATACAAATATGTATTTTGGTATATAAATATATATATTTATATACATCTATTTAGTGTATATATACGTATACGTATTTTGTACTATTACTAAGAGACACTTATATATATATTATATACATTTTTATTAGTATATACTCTGAGTGTTAATGTGTATTATATACGTATCCCTACTAGATAACCCTAGTTGACTAGAGCCATGCCTGGCATAGCCCTGAGGCCAGTGTATTTCTATTGTGTGTTAGTGTAGCATCTGATATAAGTGATATTATTATATGTTTATAGGACTGTCGAATTCTCCAGACGATACTCTGGGACAGGACATTGGTATTGACAGCTAAGGACCCAAGGCGAGTACATTCTCTGATTAGTTTCTAATTTATGATATCTCCTATGTTCACTGTATCTAGTGTAGATATACATGCTCTTGACACGTTGGTTACACGAATCTCGTCATGAGATATTATTCCTTATTCATGGTGTATCTTGTACAAGACTTGTTTCCTTGTTATCTTGTGCATGTACAGACACTGAGACCCGGGGAGATTTGCTACCTCCCTAGGGAATCCCGTGCCATAGCGTACCATGATTGGATCTACTATACCAGTCGGGGGTGGAGAGTATTTTAGTGTAGATATGTGATCATACCCAACTTTACATGCATCATAGCTCACCCCACATCTCACGTCGGGTGTGGCCTGACCATTTACATGCTTCATAGCTGTTACGTGTGATTAGCCTGACCTCTACATGCATCATAGCTAACCAACGGTTAGCCTGACCTTACAAGAATCATAGCTAATCATATGTAACCAGCCTGATCAAGTTCCTAAGCCGATCACATGTTAAAGCTAGTACTCATACACTTAGTCATAGGTTCTTGCTCATGGACATATTGTTTCTTCTCCTGCATTTACTTACAGTATTTTCAGTATTTCTCGTACCTATACATGCTTCTGGTATATTTCCATCTAGAACTGCTACATAGTTTATATCATTAATATAGAACTGCTATTTAGAGATGTACTTTGCTCCTTCCTGACTGGAAAATATTTTTCCAGACTGTGACCTTAGTAGACTGGTTTCTGACACACTTGGGGATTGGAAGTTAATGATTGCAGGTATGATTATTTTGTCGTTAGACTTGTCTTGTATTTCTTGCTTGCCTTGATATCTCATCGTGCTTTATTTTATGTGATTGAGTATTTCCAGCATTATTTTATGATATCTACGTCTCCTTATGGATTTGGGTATTCACGTGAGTTTGATTAGATAGTTACATGACCTAGACAGCGTTCTACCGCCGATACTGCGGCGTAGGCTGGACGTACCCACGCACTCGTGCCCCTAAACTGGGTGCGGGTCGTGACATGCATGATGTTGCAACTTGCAGTATTGTAGGTCTCATGCCACGTTCTAATATACCATTGTAGTTATTTATATTAAATTATATATATAATCATACTCCTATGTACACACACATGCATATATTATGCGTACGTGTATATATGCATTCGTATGTGTTCTACACGTCAAAATTTCCATCGGGACACCCTAACATGTAAACAACGATTATACCTCATAATCATGCTTTAAATTATTATTTTATTATGATATTTATAAATATTAATTTATATGATTTAATTACAAATATACAAAATATCACAATAAAGTTCTACCTTGAATATAACTATCCCTACGTTCTATCTCGGTTTCTCCTATTCAATATATAGTTTGGATCAAAGATTTTTAGTGATACAATGCATTTAGATGGGTCTCTAAATTTTTAAAATTTCATATATATATATATATATATATATATATATATATATATATATATATATATATATATATATATATATATATATATATATATATATATATATATTACACATAATTTAGGCAAAATAATTAGATAAAAACTCATGGAGATAAAACACGTACCAACGTGATTATGGTAGAGACCTTCTTGGAGACTTCAGGATTTCAGAGTACCAAACGATCTCCTAAATTCTTTGAACTTGAAGGGGTGCTAGGAGGCTTCAATGGTAAGGGTATTCTCATATTTGGAGAGGATTTTACTTCTGTGTGAAGCCTCGAGAAGCAGCTGCAACAGCAGCACATACTATTATCGGCTAAAGAGGGGCGGTTGTGTGTAGTCAACTAGGGCTACTATTTGGGGCTTGTGGAGGGGAGGAAAGAAGGGGGAAAGGAAGAAGGAAGGAGAGAAAGATAAGGAAAGGGTTGGGGGGCTATGTACATGAGGAGGAGGGATGAGAAAGTCGACCGAACCCTTTAGGTAGGGTTTATATGTAGTTAGCTAGTTTGAGGGTCGGGATTAGATTTAGTATTAGAATCCTATGGGTATGATTTAAGAAGAGTTATATAGAATGTGGGGCTGCTATCAATGCCATAAGTTATAGTTTTAAATATTTATGTCAGATTTGTTAATATGCAAAAATGAGATTTGTACACATGGTTTTCTAATTAGGAAATATTGACTTTTTGATTCTATTGATTGGTTTATTGAATTTTTTTGTATACAAAATTAGATCCTTTGGAGAGGATTATTTGAGAGCCTATTTATGGCATGCTAGAGCTCTTTAATCAATGGAGCTAATTTTATAAATATTTATTTAGTTTTAAATGAGGTGCAAAAGGGTAGGTGCAAAGATTTAGTAGGTGCAAAGATTTAGTTTCTATAAATGGAAGATATGAATTAAAATCAAAGATTTGAATCATGCAAAGTTTATGGAGCATGCGGGGATTCAATAAATAGAATACAATTATCATGGACATAATAGATCTAGTTAGGCTCACGAATATAAAATTAGTCTGAAGAAATGGGTTGGTGATGTGTATTAAAATCGTACGCAACGACAAAATATAGTTAATTTCTATTTTTATGTTACTATGTCGCGAAAGTTGTGCGGCAAAAATGAATCATGAGAATTTGAATATGTGAGTGACAGTCCTGGCATTAACCTAAATTGGCTCGTCCAAGTCTAGCATACAAAGTTGGTTGGAAAAAAAGAAGCTAGTGTTGTATTCAACATCTTGATACTATGGTGATTGGTTGCTAAAGTTCAAATAATTTGTCTAATAAATCTTTTTATTAAATAAATAAATCATTTTAATTTAAAAATAAATCTAAATTACCAAAATAATCCTATATGAAAATCAGGGGATTTACCCTAAATATACTTTGGTATATGTAAAACATCACTTAACAACTAGGGTTGAAACTTTACAAACTGTTTATCATCGACTAAACAAGTATTTGGCCTCCTTATCCATGCATCTAATCAATATAATACACTTGGAATTCAAAGATTAAATTCATGGAATTTTATTTTAAACTACGAAAAACTCATGAACGAATTTTTTTATAAATTTAAACCTATGAAAACTAGGTGATAAACAAGCTTTGATTCATGGGTTAAACATAAGTTTAATGGGTTCAACATAGCATAGATATGTACTTTCATGGTGCTATCATAGGTATATATATAAATCTTTATCATGAACAAAAGGGAAGATTTTGAAAGGGATAAAACATACGAAGACATTGGATTACGGTTGGTGTTGACATTGCATTTCTGGCCTTTAGGAGATACAGATGGCCTCCAAACCACTTGAGACTCGAAGGGGGGTGACTTAGCCTCGAGGGGAAGGGGATCTCATCCTGGGGAAGGGATGCACACTTATTCTTGGTGATATGGGCCATCCGATAAACTGGTAGTGATATCGTAGCCAACCACGAATGTATTGATGAGGTTCGAAGTAGGGGATAAGGGGAGGGGGGAGTCGCCAGGTGGTTCTTTCGAAAAGGAATGAGAAGTTTAGGAGAATGGTAATATGGAGAGGAAGAAGGAAAAAGTATCTGAATGAAAAGAATAGAATTTTGGCTAGGGTTTCTTACTCATGTGGTATAAAAGACGATGTATACACTTGAGAAATAATGGAAGAAATGGGTTTGGGTTCAAGATGATGGCCCGACAAGATTTATCATTGGAGATTTGAGAATTGAAATAAAAAGAATAGAGTTTGAATTTAAATTGGATGGACAAAAATTGGAAAGAGTTTAATTAGAATATTAGGAAATATTTTTAAAATTTTGAATGAAGAGTTATTAGGAATATTTAAAATTTATTTAGAAATCATATTAGGAATTGATTGAAGGATAGTTAGGATTTATGGAGGGAATATTAGGAAGGTATTTTAAATAATTTGGAAAATAATTAAGGAGATATGATACAAATTGATATGTTTTAATAAGGAATGATTTGGTTTCTATAATAGAATTACCATATAGGATTTGATTTGGATTAAAAAAGAATAAGGGAGTCGATTAGGTTAATTAAGGATAGATTGATTAGGGTGATTATAGATATAATTTCATTCCATAACAGGATTTAAATTTTTTGAAATGAAAGGTTCTAAAGAAGAAGAATATGGGGTGCTTCTTGATGGGAACGAAAGCACAAAAACTGTTCCCTAAACGAACAAGCTCTGCAAGAGAAACGAGCAAAAGCACACAAACCAAAAAAGCCAAACACAAATCGTAGACACAGAGTTTTTTAAGTGGAAAACCCAAATAAAAAATATTATGGGACGATCAGAGTCCAACCCTGCGACACGAGTCCACCACACATCCAAACGTACATCGAAGGACACGAGCAAGTCTAAAATATTATTTATAAACAATACGAAGAGTCAAACACAAATCTATGTGTCCATGTCAAAATGTGACATGCACAAAGTCCCGTGTCGGAGGAAAAATCCCTAAATCAACATATATCACCAAATTATTGGGATATGACCTACACGTACCCAATTATGGATATGGCACTAGCACCAAACACACAAGCATATGCCAAATTGATCTATAAGACCAATTGACACACACAACAATTGTCAATCTCGAAATTCCCCTAAAATTGACACAAAAGTACCATAACTTTCTCAATAGTCCTCCTATGAACACAACACCAAATCCTATGGTTAGCCTATGTATATGGGTTGATTTCTCATGGTTAAATCTTAGATTTAGAACCTAAATCAAGGGAAAAAACTAAATTATAACTATTGGAAGATGGATTCCCAATGCAACCTCCAATTATGATGAAATTGGCCTCCAACTTATAGATTCTTGCTCCTCTTTGTAGATCCTTGCTTCCTCCTTCTAGATCATTGCTTCACTAGCCTCCAATGGTGATTTAGGAAGAAATTGGGATGAAATTTTGGTAGAAAAATGATGTGGAATGAAGGAATTTGGTTGAGAAAAATTCTAGATCTAGTTTTCAAATGAAAAGAGGAGAGAAACTTTTTCCCCTCTTTTAAATAGGCTGGCCCCCTCTACCCCTTCCTCAAGCCACTAAGGAGAGAAGTTTCTAGTCTAATAGTTTAATTAAATTAATTATCCTCCTAATCAATGGGCTTTCTAATTATGCTCAATTCTAACAATTAATACATATTGGTCCATGAGTCTAACTAAACTAGTTAGTTCCACTAACACAAGTCCAAAATAAATAACTAACATATAACAATAATTAAATAATACAATAATTAATTATAACATGCACAATATTTAATTAATTATAAAATTACTAAAATACCCTTTCCCATAAAATGTGGTAGTGACATACCTAGCTCACTGGTACACCCCAAGTGCACCACAATACTCGCAAACTACTACACTACTATACTTCACTCCCTCACTCATACTTCATGTGTAACCAGTGCACTAAATGCAACTCAATTCAGAACTACCTCCAAAAGTAGCAACTGCTGCTAACTCCCCAATTCATTGCCAATGCATCCATACCCAATCCTATATCTCCTAGCACTTGAGCATCCCATATCTGCACCTTGAACTGCATTGCTCTCTGCAGTCTGAGCTGCTGGAGCTAAACTGCAAATAAGCAGTCCAAGTTGCAGTTGAAACCTCTATAGTAGAAGTTGCCTTAACTGCAGCAAGTTCAGATCTAGGACCCCCATAAATGCACTAACTACACTAATATATACACCAATGAACACATCATAATTTCCCTTTCACACCAAGTATCAACACCAACACAAGTACCTCACACTATCATAAAATAACTCCTAAAATACCTTATGCACCACTCATGATACACCCAAACTCTATGATACTTTTATGATACCTACTCCAATTACCTCATTACACTACTAGAATATATTGAACACATCTAATATACAAAATAAAACTAGAATTTAGCAACATTAAGTAATTCCAATGGATCTATAAGAATTTGATATAATTGAACACTAATATGAAGAAATTACCAAATCAACTCCCCCGTATCATGATATATCACGATACGTACTCCCGTATCCAATTTTGGACACGTATACCCTCTCAAAACATGCTTGCCACTCCAAAACCCTCTATAAAATATTTTCACAAATATATAGTGGTCCAAATTCGGATTTCTCCTAATTTGGCCACAAAAGTCAATATAACTTCCTCCATAGGTCTCCTATGAACCTAGTTCTTCTTCCTATGGGTAGACCTTAGCTATAGGTAGGTTTCTAATGGTTAATTACAATAAATAGAATCTAATTAGAAAAATAATCTCATAATTTACCTATTGGAAGATGGATTTCTAATATAAAATCAAGTGGACATGATTTGGACACAAGCTTCTTGTCCAAAGCCTCCATCTCCAAGTGCTCTTACAAATCCAAGATTCAATACTCCTTATATGTTGATTAAGAAATGAAATGAGATAAATTTGTGAAGGTATTACTGTAGGGAATAAGCTATTTGGGGAAAAAAACTAATTGTGAAATTTTATAATAAAGAATGAGAGGAGAAAGAGTGTTCTCCCCCCTAAAATAGGGCCAGCCATGTATTCCTCTTGTCCAAGTAATGTATATTGTTATATTTTCCCCTATTGGGTTGTTATGATGGAAATTAATTAGGAGAAAAATTTCTACTCCTAATGTAAGGTTTAATTAAATTACTAACTAACCAAAGGGTGACTAATTATTGGGCCCAAATAAGTCTAACTTAATGTTGGTCCATGGTTCATGACAAGTCTAATTGGATCCACTAACACAAGTCTAACAATTAGTCTAATCCACTATTCAATAAAAAAGAATACCATATATAAAATGTAACACTATATATAAATAATATAAAATGACAAAAATACCTCTACCGAAAAGTGGTAGTTACATGAGGAGGCACCGAATGCCGATGCTGCAAAGTTCATGGACTTACTGGAGAATGCAAGAAATCTATTATATCCTGGTTATGAGGATCATACACCATTAGAGGTGGTTACAACATTATTGAGCATCAAGTCCGATTTTAACATGTCGCAAGAATGCTATAACCGACTGATTGAGTTGGTTATATAGATCTTGTCGGAGGGTGCTAAGTAGCCTAAAGACTTCTACCAATCTAAAAGGATGGTGAGATCGCTCTGGATGATATACGAGAAAATTTATGCATCTCGCAACGGATGCAAGTTGTACTACAAAGATGAAAATAATGAAGACGCGTGCAGATTTTGTGGTATTGATCGCTACAAGGCCGTTGGTAGAGTAAGGTCTTTCAGTGGAAGGAAGCCTACTGATTTGATGCACTACTTGCCTTTGACGTCGTGGTTGTAAAGGTTGTTTACGGTGAATGAGAGTACAGAAAATATGAGTTGGCATAGGCAAAAACAGATCGAAGGAGTGTTGGATCATTCATCCGATGGAGAAGCATGGAAGCACTTTGATCGAGAGTATCCAGATTTTGTTTTGGATCTGTGTAATGTCAGATTATGGCTCTCCTCCGACGGTTTACCCTATTAGGACTTTCGGACTCCAAGTATTCGAAGAGGCTTTCTAAAAATATATTTTTAGAGGCTTTCTAAAAATATAGTACGAATTGGGCTGTGATTGTCACTCCGTACAATCTACCGCCTTATATGTGTATAAAGACTCTGTATATGTTCCTAACTTCTATTATCTTGGGTCTGAACAATTCGAAGAGAAACATCGATGTGTATTTACAGTCGTTGATAGATGAGTTGAATCAGCTATGGGAAGTAGGCTAACACGTACTATATTTTTAGAAAGCTAAATTTTTAGATGAGGGCAGCACTTATATGGACCATCAAAGACTTTTTGGCCTATGAAATATTATCTGGATGGAGAACTCATGACCGTCTCTCATATCTGTATTGCATGGACAGCACTAAGGCTTTTCATTTAAAATACGGAGGAAAACTGTCCTTCTTCAATTTTCATCGACAATTCCTGCCAAAGGATTATCCGTACTGGAGGAGCATGAATGTTTTTCATTCGGGCATTTTGGATAAGGCCAATACACTGCCAAGGTGGCCCGGATACACGATATGGAAAAAGGTAAAAGATTTACCAAGTACTATCGAAGAGCCTGCTAAGGGGTACAAGTCTGAGGGATTTGGCCACACTCATAACTAGACGAAGAGTAGTATATTCTGGGATCTACCATATTAGAGCACCAATCTGATTAGACATAACCTTGAAGTCATACATGTCGAGAAGAATATGTTTGACAACATAATTAATACTGTAATAGACTTAAAGGGGAAGACGAAAGATAATCTGAAGGCCAGGTTGGACTAGGAAGAAATATGTAGACGTCTTGCGTTGTATTTCATAGAGGAGAGGAATGGAAAGTTAAAGTAGCCTAAGGCAATTTTCTCACTGGAGAAGGAGGATAAAGGGAGACTTTGTAGGTAAATTCAGGGCCTAAAATTTCCAGATGGGTACGTCTCAAACTTGAGAAGATGCGTCGACCTCAAGGAGAATAAACTAATAGGTATGAAGAGCAACGATGGTCACGTATTAATGGAGAGGTTAAATCCGATTATATTTCAGAATTTATTACTGAAGGTTGTATGGGATCCATTGACAAAACTCAGCATATTTGTCATACCCGATCCCAGATTTGGTATTTCTTGAATTTGTGATATTTAAAATTTTCCATGTAGATGTATTTATATTGTATTTATATGTGGGTTCATGTTAATTATGTTATATTTATTTAATACATATTTCTGTCTATTGTGGGAGACTGTCCGAGACCAGTAGTGAACATCTTGGCAATTGCCATAGACCCGTGCTAGGACCAGTATATAGGATGGATACCAGATCAGGTTCACTCTTGTAACCACTAAGCCTATTTTGGATGGTTGAGATTGGTTGGAGAGTGTCATGACTTAATCCTAGGGCTAACCTTATTTCTCTACTTGGTATATATATATGTGTGTGTGTGTGTGTGTGTGTGTGTGTGTGTGTGTGTGTGTGTGTGTGTGTGTGTGGTTTTCTCCCTCCTCTCTCATTCTTTCTCATTTCTATTTCCTTTTTTTCTTTCTTCTTCCTCCCTCCCCCAAGAGTTCCCCTTGGCCGAAGCCCTAGCCCTAGCCCTAGCCCTAGCCCTAGACTTGGTTCTAGGAAGAGATTTGTTAGTCCACCAAGGCAAGTACATCTTGCTCAAAGGGGTGAAGCCATAGATTTTTGGATTTTCATATATATATTGTTTTTAAAATTTTGGTTGATGGAAAATGTTTTCCTTGAGTTGCTGATTATATTTAGTTCTTGGAGTTTTAGATTTTTATGTATAAATTTTTGTTGATCTGAGTTTAAAGATTTGGATTTTTATGTGTTCTATGAGCTTCCTTGGTTTTAATCGACTAAAACTTAGTTTTTTTTTCAAAATATAGTTTTCCTTATGTTAGAGCATTTTATTTCAAGTTTTTGACTTTTGTTTCACTTGATTTGGACTTAATATAAAGTTTTTATGAAAAAAATAATTTTTTAGTTTTTTGAGCTATTTCCGCCATGGCTGAACTTGCTGTCTGGAGAAGACAAAGTTCTGATGTGTCCAGCGCAATATGCGACCGAGACTTCCATACAAAATAATCCTTATGCGGCTGGACTCTTTACGGCATAGCCAACCAGCATGCATCCATCTTGTTGGATGCATGACTGCTGATTTACACAAGTGCCCTTGAATACCTTATATTTTTACTCGCTGAACGAATAAAAAATTTGCTAAATCCAAGAGACCTCTATGCAGCATCGATATCCATGCGATACATGCCTCATGCGGCAAGCAAGCATATACGGCAAACAGAGCATGCAGCCACTTTTCTTCAGATGCATGACTCAGATTGTTTGGCACATCTTTTCATGGTTTTTATCTTTTTCTTTTTGACACTTTATGGCCTGTCACATCCATCACTTTAGTCACTTCACTGATATGCAATTAATGCACGTCACTTCGGCACTTGTTCCAAGGAGTGAACTTTGCCTTGACGTTATGCGGCACAGACCCCTATGCGGCACCTGCCTCATGTGGCAAGAAGTTCATGCGGCCTGGAGACATATGTGGCCAGCTCATCCATGCGGCCAGTTTTCACGCCCCGATCTCTCGCTGGCTAAATCGGCCGTTCCCGCTAGGCGAGAATCACCGTGCCAGTGCTCCCACGGAATGATCGCTTTGACCCATCCGGACGTGATATCGCACGAGCGTGAGCCACGCCCGTGCAAGGCCGTAGTTCATTGGCTGACGGTAAGAGTTCTAAGCCACAGAGTCGCACAGATTGTCCGAGTGTAGTGGAGTCATGAACGCATAGGCGATCGGTAACAAGTTCACTGAGTCGAGAATAAAGTGGAAGTATTGAATAACACAAGTTGAAGTAAAGAAAGCTCTTTTATTGATATAAACAAGTGTTACAAGCGGCGCTTGGCCGAGATTACAATTTGCTCAAGCTCTCCCTCTCTGAAACAGTAAAAGCGTGCCAAGTGGCTATAATTGTGTAATGATTTGTACAGGCGATGTTCAGGCAACGTTCATAACATTATGTCTTGTATATGTGCTTTAGTTTCGGATGCAGCGCTCCAAGTCTTCAGAGTGATCTCCTGACCTTAGCACGCACGAAGGAGGCATCCGTACCGAACGAGGTTCTTCCGCACCCTGCAAACGATCTAGTGGATTATCAGTACATTGAATGCACTGGTGGGGAGGCTACTCGCCCGCTCGACACAACCAAACACGTAATATAGGTTATGTGTACCAACTATTTTGTTGTCTTTCTAGTTGCCTTAGGATCAGTTTCATGCAAAGATTGAATAGCCTAATTCGTGTGGCAGTGCGCCGTGCGATTTGAGAGAAAATACGGCGAGACTTACCAACTTACCATTTTACCTTCCTTGTCCAAGGCAAACATTGTTAATTAGAGCACGAGCATTCATAATAAAAAACCAAGGCAATAGCATATGCAACACGAGGGTCGTTATATCATAATCATTCAGGTGTTCAGTTGTTCTCTTGCCGCGATGCAATGACTCGTACGCGGATAGCCGCTAAGCGAGGATGACTTATCTATATGAACACGAGTCGGTGGCATAGCCATATAGGACCAATCCAAGACGAGAATGGAACGCAATAAGAGAACACACGATGCGCTACGAATAATCTCGCCTTCACACGAAGGATTGCACGTGACGTGGTCCAAGACGAGAATGGAATACAATGAGAGAACACACGATGCGCTACAAACCATCTCGCCTTCACATGAAGGACCACGCGTGAAGTTCCATCCTGATCGGATCGTCCCCAGTACCCCGGTGATCGTCCATGGAACTATACCTCGTTTCTGAGTTGTTCGTGACATGCAGGTCAGGGTCTTTCCAATTTCACGAGATACACGAGAACACGAATGCACGAGAACACGAGTACACGAGAACATAAGTACACGAGATACTTGAATCTTGATTCTTTGCTCAGTGAATGATTTGCCTTAATGCATTCCCCTAGTTCGGGGCTGCCTTTGGTGACCTAACGGTCCCGGATACTTGCAGGTTCAATCATGCACGGGATGACTACTTAGTAGACTCCCGGGGTTTAGATGAAAACAAGGCAACATACAAGCAGACAAGCATGCATTTGTATAAACACAAACATTCACGTTAGCTCGGGCCCGAAGGTAAGCCGAGGACTGAGATCGTAAGAGACTTCCCGAGCAACACGAATCTAGGGTAGCATATGAGGGTCTGAATATACATATAAGCAATATTTCATTTCCATGTTCAAGCATAAGCAATACAAGTTGGGATTATTCCCTTAGATAGGTACGTTGTATTCTTATTAGCATGCAGGGGGTGAATCACCTAACGACTAGCATGTATCGTTCCACGTTTTAGGTGTGCTGGCTAAGCAAAGACAAGTTCACCGTAGCCACCCACCTTAGATATGATTCGCCTCGGTTGAGCGATATGTCAAGCGAGCCTCTGAAAGCTTAAGCTGAATTCCTGTAGGGACAAGTCTGGATATCCTTTGCCTCAAACGAGTATTCTCGCCTGAGCAAAGCGGGTTGGGACATTGCACTTTTGTCGCTTGAATCGGCAGTACGCTTGAGCGGAACGGGATGTTACATCCTACCCAACTCAGAAAAAGTCTCATCCACGAGACTTACTGAGGGCAAGCAGTACGTTTCAATCAATTTTGATTTACGATACTAGGCTGAGGCAAACCTATACAAGTCATTGTACTTGTTCATTTAGATATTCACTTGCACAAGCGTTCGAGATCAGCATATCGCTAGTCTGGATCGTACACATATTCGTAGTGCTCCAAACACATGCACGCCAACTAACTTAGTGATAGCGAAGTCTTAGCACTCGAGTTTCATATTTTCTTGAGTCTTGGATCGTGCACAAGTTCAAGGCGTCCCTCAAATAGATGCATTCAACCAAACTTAGAGATAGTGAAATCGGACAAGCTACTTACGTAAATCTCAAGGGTTTGCACAGGTTGGCACAAAGGCCACTCACTTCACGATTTCATACAAGCAATCATATCATTCAAAACGCATTTTGAAAGTATTTAGGCTTATTATTGGAACATTCTGTTTGGGACAATGAGAGAGAGAGTGCACATAACCCACGAACGAGCTTTCAAAACAGAGATATTTGGAACAAAGTCCAAAGGCATATAAGCCAGGCTCTGATACCAACCTGTCACGCCCCGATCTTCCGCAGGCTAAATCGACTATTGTCGCTAGGCGAGAATCACCGCGTCAGCGCTCCCACAGAACGATCGCTTTGATCCATCTGGGCGTGATGCCGCACGAGCGTGAGCCACGCCCGTGCAAGGTCATGGTTCATTGGCTGGCGGTAAGAGTTCTAAGCCACAGAGTCGCACAGATTGTCCGAGTGGAGCGAAGTCATAAACGCATAGGCGATCGGTAACAAGTTCACTGAGTCGATAATAAAGTGGAAGCATTGAATAACACAAGTTGAAGTAAAGCAAGCTCTTTTATTGATATAAATAAGTGTTACAGGTGACGCTTGGCCGAGATTACAAATCGCTCAAGCTCCCCCTCTCTGAAACAGTAAAAGTATGCCAAGTGGCTACAATTATGGAATAATTTGTACAGGCGATGTTCAGGCAACGTTCACAACATTATGTCTTGTATATGTGCTTCAGTTTTGGATGCAGCGCTCCGAGGCTTCAGAGTGATCTCCTGGCCTTAACACACACGAAGGAGGCATCCGCACCGAACGAGGTTCTCCCGCACCCTGCAAACGATCTGGTGGAATATGAGTACATTGAATGCACTGGTGGGGAGACTACTGGCCCACTCGACAAAACCAAATACGTAATATAGGTTCTGTGCAACAACTATTTTGTTGTCTTTCTAGTTGCCTTAGGATCAGTTTCATACAAAGAGTGAATAGCCTAATTCGTATGGCAGTGCGCCGTGCGACATGAGAGGAAACATGGCGAGACTTACCAACTTACCATTTTACCTTTCCTGTCCAAGGCAAACATTGTTAATTGGAGCACGAGCATTCATAATGAAAAACCAAGGCAATAGCATATGCAACACGAGGGTCGTTATATCATAATCGTTCAGGTGTTCAGTTATTCTCTTGTCGCGATCCAATGACTCGTACGCGGATAGCCGCTAAGCGAGGATGACTTATCTATATGAACACGAGTCACTGGCATAGCCATATAGGACCAATCTAAGGCGAGAATGGAATGGAACAAGAGAACACACGATGCGCTATGAACCATCGCGCCTTCACACGAAGGATTGTACTTGACGTAGTCCAAGACAAGAATGGAATGCAACGAGAGAACACACGATGCGCTACGAACCATCTCGCCTTCACATGAAGGACCACGCATGAAGTTCCATCCGGATCGGATCGGCCCCAGTGCCCAGGTGACCGTCCGTGGAACTGTACCTCATTTCTGAGTTGTCCGTAACATGTAGGTTAGGGTCTTTCCAATTTTACGAGATACACGAGAATACGAATGCACGAGAACACGAGAACACGAGTGCACGAGAACACGAGATACTTGAATCTTGATTCTTTGCTCAGTGAATGACTTTCCTTGATGCATTCCTCTGGTTCGGGGATGCCTTTGGTGACCTAATGGTCCCAGATACTTGCAGGTTCAATCATGCATGAGACGACTACTTAGTAGGCTCCCGGGGTTTGGATGAAAACAAGGTAACATACAAACAGACAAGTATGCATTTGTATAAACACAAACATTCATGTTAGCTTGGGCCCAAAGGTAAGCCGAGGAGTGAGATCGTAAGGGACTTCCCGAGCGACATAAATCTAGGGTAGCATGCGAGGGTCTGAATATATATATAAGCAATGTTTCATTTCCATGTTCTAGCATAAGAAATACAAGTTGGGATTATTCTCTTAGCTAGGTGTGTTGTATTATTATTAGCATGCAGGGGGTGAATCACCTAGCGACTAGCATGTATCATTCTACATTTTGGGTGTGCTGGCTAAGCAAAGACAAGTTCACCACAGCCACCCACCTTAGCGATGATTAACCTCGGTTGAGCGATATGTCAAGCGAGCCTCTGAAAGCCTAAGATGAATTCTTGTAGGGACAAGTCTTGATATCCTTTGCCTCAAACGAGAATTCTTGCCAGAGCAAAGCGGGTCAGAATATTGCACTTTTGCCGTTTGAATCGGCAGTCCGCTTGAGCGAAACGGGGTGTTACATCCTACCCAACTCAGAAAAAGTCTCATCCTCGAGACTTATTGAGGGTAAGCAGTACGTTTCAATCAATTTTGATTTAATAATACTAGGCTGAGGCAAACCTATACAAGTCGTTGTACTTGTTCATTTGGATATTCATTCGTACAAGCGTTCAAGATTAGCATATCGCTAGTCTGGATCGTACACATATTCGTAGTGCTCCAAACACATGCACGTCAACCAACTTAGCGATAGCGAAGTCTTAGCACTCGAGTTTTATATTTTCTTGAGTCTTGGATCGTGCACAAGTTCAAGGCGTCCCTCAAACAGATGCATTCAACCAAACTTAGAGATAGTAAAATCTGACAAGCTACTTGCGTAAATCTCAAGGGTTCGCACAGGTTGGCACAAAGGCCACTCACTTCACGATTTTATACAAGCAATCATATCATTCAAAATGCATTTTCAAAGTATTTAGACTTAATATTGGAACATTTCGTTTGGGACAATGAGAGAGAGCGTGCACATAACCCACGAACGAGCTTTCGAAACAGAGATATTCAGAACGAAGTCCAAAGGCGTATAAGCCAGGCACTAATACCAACCTGTCATGCCCCGATCTCCCGCAGGCTAAATCGGTCGTTCCCGCTACGCGAGAATCACCGCACCAGCGCTCCCGCGGAACGATCGCTTTGACCCATCCGGGCGTGATGCCGTACGAGCGTGAGCCACGCCCGTACAAGGCCGTGGTTCATTAGCTGGGGGTAAGATTTATAAGCCACAGAGTCGCACAGATTGTCCAAGTGCAGCGGAGTCATAAACGCATAGGCGATCAGTAACAAGTTTACTGAGTCGACAATAAAGCGAAAGCATTGAATAACACAAGTTGAAGTAAAGCAAGCTCTTTTATTGATATAAATAAGTGTTACAGGCGGCGCTTGGCCGAGATTATAATTCGCTCAAGCTCTCCCTCTCTGAAATAGTAAAAGCATGCCAAGTGGCTACAATTGTGGAATAATTTGTATAGGCGATGTTCAGGCAACGTTCACAATATTATGTCTTGTATATGTGCTTCAATTTTGGACGCAGCGCTCCAAGGCTTCAGAGTGATCTCCAGTCCTTAGCACGCACGAAGGAGGCATCCGCACCGAACGAGGTTCTCCCGCACCCTACAAACAATCTGGTGGATTATCAGTACATTGAATGCACTAGTGGGGAGGCTACTCGCCCGCTCGACACAACCAAACACGTAATATAGGTTATGTGCACCAACTATTTTATTGTCTTTCTAGTTGTCTTAAGATCAGTTTCATGTAAAGAGTGAATAGCCTAATTCGTGTGGCAGTGCGCCATGCAACATGAAAGAAAATACGGCGAGACTTACCAACTTACCATTTTACCTTCCATGTCTAAGGCAAACATTGTTAATTGGAGCACGAGCATTCATAATAAAAAACCAAGGCAATAACATATGCAACACGAGGGTCGTTATATTATAATCGTTTTGGTGTTCAGTTGTTCTCTTACCGCGATACAATGACTCATACGCGGATAGACGCTAAGCGAGGATGACTTATCTATATGAACACGAGTCGTTGGCATAGCCATATAGGACCAATCCAAGATGAGAATGGAACGCAACGAAAGAACACACGATGCGCTATAAACCATCTCGCCTTCACACGAAGGATTGTACGTGATGTGGTCCAAGACGAGAATGGAATGCAATGAGAGAACACACAATGCACTACGAACCATCTCGCCTTCACACGAAGGACCACGCGTGAAGTTCCATCCGATCGGATCGGCCCCAGTGCCCCGGTGACCGTCCGTGGAACTGTACCTCATTTTTGAGTTATCCGCGACATGCAGGTCAGGGTATTACCAATTTCACGAAATACACGAGAACACGAATGCACGAGAACACGAGTGCACGAGAACACGAATGCACGAGAATACGAGAACACGAGTGCACGAGAACACGAGTACACAAGATACTTGAATCTTGATTCTTTGCTCAGTGAATGACTTGCCTTGATGCATTCTCCTGGTTCGAGGCTGCCTTTGGTGACCTAACTGTCCCGGATACTTGCAGGTTCAATCATGCACGGGACGACTACTTAGTAGGCTCCCGGGGTTTGGATGAAAATAAGGCAACATACAAGCAGACAAGCATGCATTTGTATAAACACAAACATTCACGTTAGCTCGGGCCCGAAGGTAAGCCGAGTAGTGAGATCGTAAGGGACTTCTCGAATGACACGAATCTAGGGTAGCATGCGAGGCTCTGAATATATATATAAGCAATGTTTCATTTCCATGTTCTTGCATAAGTAATACAAGTTGGGATTATTCCCTTAGCTAGGTGCATTATATTCTTATTAGCATGCAGGGGGTGAATCACCTAGCGACTAGCATGTATCGTTCCACATTTTAGGTGTGCTGGCTAAGCAAAGACAAGTTCACCGTAGCCACCCACCTTAGCGATGATTCGCCTCGGTTGAGCGATACGTTAAGCGAGCCTTTGAAAGCCTAAGCTGAATTCTTATAGGGACAAGTCTGGATATTCTTTGCCTCAAACGAGTATTCTCACCTAAGCAAAGCGGGTCGGGACATTACACTTTTGTTGTTTGAATCGGCAGTCCGCTTGAGCGAAACGGGGTATTACACTAGTGATCATGCGCCTGATCAGTGTATGAGGCCTGACCCATGCGATAATTCATGCGTGCACTTCTCATGCGCACATACGATCCTATGCGACCCTAGTAATCTATTTCCATAATTTTTTGTGTTTAATTATTTTATTTGAAATGTTTCTTTGTTCTATGTGGTTGGTCTTGACAATTGCTTGTTATTGATCCAAAGGAAGAAATGAACTTAGTAACCAGACTGTGCTAGACCTGGCTGTCAAAACCCGCACCCGATATAGGGATACAAGTCGAGAACAACGCCCAGCCTATGCCACAAAATCGACGGTAGAACATTGTCTGGGTAATCTATCTAGAAATATAATAAACCACCAACAATAACAATATACTCAATCACGGACCTAAGATGGAACGAGCACGAATATGATAAAGAATAGAATAGTCACATACAACTCATGAGTCTAAAATAATAACATCAATGAGTATGAAAGAATACTAACAAATGAGCTGGAGACAAATCAAGTACAAAGAATACTAAGAGGCTACTAATCATGGGTCATCTATCTCAGTTGGGATAAGTCCCACCTGAGCTAGGGTCTTTGACTCTAAACCCATAATATTCTGAGGTCCATAATGTGTAGGGTACCACTCCTCAGTGTCATCTGGAAAAATATATCCAGTCAGAAAAGGAGCAAAGTACATCTCTAACAGCAGTTCTAAACAATGATAAAAACTATGTAACATTAAATAGAAGTGAATATACAAAATGTACAATAGATATAAGAGAGATATACAATAAGAAAATATTGGAAGAAATACAATAATGAGCAATATAACAATGAACAAGAATACTAATGACTAAGTGTGTGAGTAGTGGCTTTAGCATGTGATCGGCTTGGGAACTTGATACAAGATTTATGGCCTGGATAATCATACGTGCGGTATATGATTAACACTATTCAAGAACAAGACATGATTCAAGATGGGTATGATCACACATCTATACTAAAATACTCCCCACCTTCGACTGGTATAGTAGATCAAACCATGGTATGCTATGGCACAAGATTCCCCAAGAAGATAGCTAGTCTTCCGGAGAATCAGTGTCTGTAAATATACAAGATAATCAATGAAACAAGGCTTGCACAAGATACACCATATACCAAGGAATAATATCTCATAACGAGATTCAGATATACCAATCCGTGTAACCATCGTGTCAAGAGAACAAGGATATGTACACTAGATACAATGAACATAGAGGATATCATAAATGAGAAACTATCAAAGAATATACTCGCTTGAAGTCCAATGAACAGTCTCACAGATGTCTGATACGGTACCTCAAAAATCTAGATATGGAATATAACATCAATACAAGATTTTGGAAAGAAAATAAGTTAAACTAGTCAACAACTAGGTCAACAAGCCAGTTCTAAGTCAAAAAGTCAAACTAGGTCAACTCTAAGTCAAACTTGGTCAAACTATGTCAAACTACCTATTTTTAGGTTGCATGAGTCTGTCTCAAAGTTATTGGTTTCAAATACTATGAATCTTGGTCATACAAGCTACATCTTAGGATACTATGATACCGTATCTCAGAATACGCAAACAATAGGTAAATATCACATATTTATATATATCAACAATATTAATTATATAAAATCCTAATTACAAATGCAAAAAGGATACTTTGGTTTTGAACCAACTTGGTATCGCAACACTAAACCTCAATCTAGATACCCAAACCCAATACCTTGGGCATTCCCCAAATACCTTGATACTTACCTTGGTATCTCAAGGTAATATCCAAAACCTTGTTTATACTAACTACCCATTAATAGCTATATGCTACAACTAACTATTACAAATATAGTATACTAAAACACAATTAATAATTATATATATATATATATATATATATATATATATATATATATATATATATATATAACTATATATATATATAAAACTGTAAAACTGTCGCTAAAGCCCTCGTTGTCGTCACTGAAACTATTGATACGGCTGCTGATACCGCTGCTGCTGCGACGGTTTTCTGCTGTTGTTGCTAAAACTGCTACAGCTGCTGTCGTGGAAAACTGTTGTTGTTGCCGTTGCTGAGCTGCTGTTGCTATAGCCGCTGCTACTATTGCTATAGCCGTTGCTGCTGTCATTAATGCAGCTACTGTTGTCGCTATAAACCCGAGCCCTCTTCTCTCTCACTCATAAATATATAACACATAATATATATGTATATACATATATATATATATATATATATACTCATAACACATACATATATATATATATACTACTATATTTAATATCTATTACACATGTAAAAGAATAGCTACATATATATACAATGCATAGATATAATAGGTACATGACACATAAATATATATATATATATATATATATATATATATACATGCACATATAATTACATATCACAATGACTAAGAACAATGGGAAAGTAGATCTAGAAATAAATTGCACAACACATGGAGCGTATCATACCCGTATCCCACTAGATCTAGGATACGCTTGCGACACGAGTACACCACACATCCAAATATACCCCGAAGGACACGAACAAGTCTAATATATCATTTATGAACAATACAAAGAGTCAAACACAAATCTACATGTCTGTGTCAAAATATGACATGTTCAAAGTACCGTGTCGGAGAAAAAACTCTCAAATCAATACGTATTACTAAATTGTTGGGATACGACCTATACGTACCCAATTGTGGACATGATACTAGCTCCAAACACACAAGCACATGCCAAATTGATCTATAGGACCATTTGACACACACAACAATTGTCAATCTCGGAATTCCTCCAAAATTGACACAAAAAGTACCATAATTTTCTTAATAGGCCTCCTATAAACACAAAACCAAATTCTATGGTTAGCCTATGCATATAGTTTGATTTCTTATGGTTATATCTCATATTTAGAACCTAAATTAAGGCAAAAAACTGAATTATACCTATTGGGAGATGGATTCCCAATAAAATCTCCAAATATGATGAAATTTGCCTCTAAATTGTAGATACTTATTCCTCTTTGTAGATTCTTGCTTCCTCCTTCTAGATCCTTGCTCCACTAGCCTCCAATGGTGATTTAGTAAGGGAATTGGGATAAAATTTGGTAGGAAAATGATATGGAAATGGAGAAATTTGGTTAAGAAAAATTCTAGATCTAGTTTTCAAATAAAAAAAAAACTTTTTTCCTCTTCTTTAATAGGCTGGCCCCCTTTACCCCTTCCTCAAGCCACTATATAATATCCATTATACCCCTTGGGGCCTTTCATAAAAAAATAATTAAGGAGGGAAGCTTCTAGTCTAATGGTTTAATTAAATTAATCACCCTCCTAATCAATAGGCTTTCTAGTTGGGCTTAATTCTAATAATTAATACATGTTGGTCTATGAGTCTAAACTAAACTAGTTAGGTCCACTAACACAAGTCTAAACTAAATAACTAACATCTAACAATAATTAAATAATATAATAATTAATTATTTAACATGCACAATATTTAATTAATTATGAAATTACTAAAATACCCTTTCCTAGATAATGTGGTAGTGACACTGGCTTTGTGCTAGAACTTACTATGTGCATAGTATGATTATATTTTATAATAGGCCATATGGCAACCCAAAGTGAACTCAGATTAGCAGATTAACTTATCCTTTGTTCGTCGGATAGAGTGAGGGGTATGGTTCTGCTCGGGAGACGATCTGCAATCCCGATCCTTGTTTGGTTTAAGAATTGTGGATCTTCTCCAGAGTGGTTCATACTTTTTTTCTTACTCACGTTCGGCGGCAAACTCATTGATCGATTGCCGGTGTACCTGATTTGAGAAGATTATATTTTGACCAAGTATCCCTATGTGATAAGACTCTTATGACCAACTGTAAGTTTGGTGATTCGACCCAATTTCTTGTATCTGTGCTGATAGAATTACTACGTGCTACATGTATATATATTATAAATATCCGCTGAGGTACGACATAACTTGCTACATGCTATGAGATTATATGTTTCGGGATACACATCGAGAATACCTCATATACTACATGACATGTGATATTATTATATTAATTTCCCAGCACGAGCATAGTATGTGGGTCAACTACCAAAGCGTGGCCAGAACTTGATTGATTGTTGCATTACGGTGAGGTGAATCCAAATTGAACTGCCAAGTGACAGTGTGGATTCATATCTAGCATGGACCATACTATGATACGACATATAAGGAGAGTAACATGTGACCACGCCAAATGATTCCAACTAATAGTAGGGTTAACTAGGCAACTAAAACATATAGAGCATTTGGACGAACGAGATCCCGAGATCGTGCATGATGAGCCACCCTCAGATAATTTTTGAGGTATAAAAGTTTGCCACCACGGATATTGTATATCATCCGCACTAGTGGAGTACAATATCCGACTTTTTATATTTAAAATTGAGCCAATATTTTCCGTATAGAAAAGTTGGAATTGTTACTGATCTATCTCAGCAAGGTGGCCCTGTGGGGGACCGATGGATATTTTACTTACTACGTGTTATTATTATTGGTTTGACTGGCCATGTTCACCTGTAGCACGATTTAAGGATCCCTATATTATTATATTACTGGGATAACCCAGACTCCACGTATTAAGTCATAGGATTGATTGGCCGATTAAATGAGTATGTGTTGGTAGTCTAGGGACATCAACTATTGAACTCTTTTTCGTGTTTGGTTGTAGGATTGTGCCAATATGTCACATTAGGTTAGGTACCGAAGCTGCATATTATACATATATCTTAGCTTGTATTATAGCATGTGTGTCCTGGATTATATTAATGTGTTGTATCTTTTTCGTGTTCATAATTGGTTATTCGTACCCTGTCCCAGAGTGGTACGGCACCTCTTGTCATTATTTGGTTGTAGAGGTGTCCTACTGCTCCGATGAAAGGTCATACGCTTGCAGTTATGGCACAACTTATCCTATTTTATGTACTTTATTGGTTTTTGCTTCATGCACTATTGCTCCTTTGTGGTACTTGCAATCGGGGCCTGACCCCGCTGGTTTTGTTTGGCCAAGTTTAGTAGCAGAGCCCAAGGATTCTGTCATGCATCTGTCCGATGGCGCACACCAGGAGGATGTCCGCCAAGGAACTTGAGTGAGTTTCTTCTTTCCCACTATGAGTATCATTTTGTTTTACCTTTTGGCGATTAGCCGACGATACTTGTTAGCCGGTTTATCTGGACATTAGTTCCTCTACGTGATTTTATATTATTCAGACCACGGCTGACTTATAGTCATGTACTCTAGACAATGACTAGTGTACCATCCTGCATAACTAGTTTCATGATCATTCTGATAGAGCGTCAGGAATGCCTAACTGCTTTTTCTTACATCTTAATTCTTATTGTTTCTTGGTTGATGATTGAAACATAGATGTTCTTGACCCTAGGTGACTTGATTGTAGCAAGTAACCCCTTATCTCTTGACAACCTTAGCACATTTTGACTTACTTCGATATTCTGCAAGGTGTGATTGGCTGAGTCACTCCCCCACTCTCCAGTATTCTGGTTCTGGGGCATGACAATATTCTTCCGAGATCTTTGTTCTACTAAGTCGCTCATCGATCGTCTAGAAAAGCAAGAGAAGGACATTACGGTAACACTGTGCAAGCTCGAGAAGATATTTTCTCCTAGATTCTTTGACTCAATGGAGCATTTGCCAATTTATTTTTCCTATGAGGCACGTATTGGTTGACCTATCGGTTATCGGTGGATGTACCCGTTCGAGCAGCATTTGAATCACCTAAAAAAAAAGGTAAAATATAAGGCACGGGTTGAGGGTTCTATTTGTGAAGCTTATATTCTCGAGGAGATTACATAATTTTGCTTGTCGTATTTCAAACCTTATGTTGCTACTAATAGAATAAAAGCTCCAAGAAATGACGATAGGTATCAGGAATCTAACATGCGTCTGAAAAGCCTTTGGAAAAAATGAAGAAGAGATATTTGAATGACGACGAGCTAAGGGCTACTCAGTTGTATATATTACTCAATTGCGATAAGGATGAAGTGGAAAGCTAGAGGGGTAAGTAATTAATACATCCACGTTTATGTCATCTCAATGTAATAGTATAATGCTACTAACCGACGATTGTATATATTACTCAATACTACTAATCGGCGGATGCTTCGTTGTTTCTAGCACATATAATGATAAGCTGAGGTCGGTTATACCCTAAATAATAGACGAAGAAGTAGAACAAGAAATGAGACATCATTTTCCTTCTTCGTTGGGTGCATATGTAAGGAGCTCGATAATTATTTTTTATGTATGCACTTGTACAATAAATAACTTACTAGCTCTTCTTTAGTATTTAAGTCGGTCGTCTAATAACACCTGAGACTGAATCTATTAGAACTCTAGCCAAGGGACCAAGTACTACCGTCAAAATATTGCCAAGTTGCTATATGAATGGGTTTAGGTTCAATTCAATAAATGCTCCGATCAGAGATAGCTTCCTGGATCTTGATTCTACAAAAAATAGTTGTTTATATATCAAATCTTTGAACTACAAAGACGTCGATCAAGGCAATAATTTCTTTGGCATCTTACAAGAGATTGTGGAGTTGACATATAATTATGGCACAAAACCTGCTAAGATCATGTTATTCAAGTATGAATGGTTCAATCCGATTCAAGATCAAGGTTAGAAAATTGACAAGCATGGTCTTATAGATATAAACTACAAGCGTAGATACCAAGGATACGAACAATTTGTCCTATCAAGTCAGGCTCAACTCATGTACTTCATAACTTATCCTAGACGGGGAACAGTTAGGTCGGACTGGTGGGCAATATGAAATACTAAAGATAAAAATACATTGAGGTCGGATTGGTGGGAACAGTGAGGTCGAACTAGACGGGGAACAGTAAGGTCGGACTGGAACAGTGAGATCGGACTTTTGGGAACAGTGAGGTCGAACTGGTGGGAACAATGAGGTCGAATAGTGTGGTCGGACTGGTTGACAAATTAGCTTATTAGGAGGACGAGCTACCTCTTGTAACAAATATTTTAGATGTGGACTCAACCGAAGTTACTCATTCTATGACTAATAATGTAGAAGAGGTAGAATTATCCGAAGAGAAAGACGAAGTCGAAGATGAAGTAGATGAAAGTAAAGATGGGGAGGAAGAGGAAGAGAAGGACGAGGTAGACAAGAAAAATAAATTTTCTGAAGATGATTGAAAATAAAATAAATCCATTTGAATTTATGAAATGTATTACATTTTGACTGTATAATGTACTATCCATTTAGACTTGTGATACTACTAGTTATTTAATGTACAATTATATTAATACAGTAAGATATGTATAACATTTTGACTGTAGAATGTACTGTATATCTGTTTATTTTTTCTATCATCATATGTTGTTATCTGGTATGGCAGGACAACACGGAGCGTTCGGTAGGTCATGAGGTAGCGGAGTGCTCCTCCGGTACTGCTTACTGCTGGTTCTTGATCCTCGTCGCTAAGTACTCAGTATATCGACCAGTCATATCTCCGACAACGATGACGTTATGTGGCAGCACTACTGGGACGAGTAATTCCAAGCCTGAGACTACTCCCTCATCCATCATTTCTTCTGCTAACAGAACCATAAAGACAGATAAGCAGATGGCAGAGGTTGAGCTGACGTTATCCCAACATCAGCGAGATCCTCCAAATGCACCACTGGACGAGACGAGGATGAAGATTTGGGATGACGGTACAAAGTAACTCAATTAGTTGGTTTATCATCAAATATATTGTGTATTTCTTTATTCATCATATATTCACTTTTTCATGAATATAATTATCTCTGTATAGATATCGTCCCTCGTCGATACAAAGACGTCTGGGCCACTTTCTGAGGTACAACTATGGTGGCCCTTGGATCAAGTACTCTGATGCTCCGAACGAGAGAAAGGCATTACGGTTTGCGCACTTCAAGATAAAAGTATATTTTATTTTAATATCAATCATATAATTTATTTATATTATATAACATACTAAATTACTTCTTGTAGCAAACGTATTTCTATCCACCACACCAAGCCGAGTTGATCGAGCAGATGTTACCTGTCGTCGCTGCCAAGCTGATACGTGATGCTCTGGATGACCAGAAGGCTCATGATCGCGAAGGAAAATTGATCCAAGGTTGAATCATGCTTGAGCAGTAGACTGGGATGAGGGGTAGATTCGATGATCCAAGGTATAAGAAAAGGTCTGAGAAGGCCAATGCGGCTAGGAAGAAGGCAGCAAAGTACTGTGGTGGCTCGATTTCGATGATGGAATATTTTAGTCGTTTGGTATATTTTTATTTCAGATATATTATTTTAATACAAGTACGATAAAATGTTAGTAGGATAAAATGTTAGTAGGATAAAATATTTAATTATATTACTAAATAATATATTTTTAACAGGTACAGAGGGGTGAGGATGCCAATATGGTGACCGTCCTCCTGGCCACCCATCGGAAGGGCGAAAACCTCATTGATGAGAGGGCCTCGCAGACCTATGTAAGTATTACTTTACTTTGTGTTAATTTTGATATAATTTAGGAAATATGCAAATAAATATCCATGTAGTTAGTAATAAGTACCTTAGACATTAACAATTATCGAGTATCTATACTTTTCTAGGCCGAGTATCTTAGGCTCCGTGAGCGGGCGACTGCTAGTGCACCTACAGCGGAAGAGGCTGGTACTTCCTCACAGCCCTCTCTAGCTCCTTCGTCGGACAAGGTGTGGGTGACCGCCGCTGGTGGTCTCTAGCGGGGTATGTACTACGGTACGGGATCCTATGGTGCCCTTGTTACGACGTAGTCCTGTAGGGCCTCTACTGCAAGTTCATATTCCCTACAGCCCTCGCAGGCATCTGTCCAAGTCCAGAAGACCATTGACCATCAGATTGCGTCTTTCCGTGATGAGTTATTACGAAAGATGGAGGAGCAGCCATTGTCTCAGCCGCAGCCGGATAATGTGACGCTCATCGCACGATTTGATACGCTCGAGCGTAGCATCATGGAGCTCAGGGATATGACCGAGAGGATGGAGCATGGCGTTACTGATCTTAGAGCATCGATGGAGCGCATCATGACAGAGCTGCAGGGATCACAGTTGTCCATGGGCGAGAGGCTGACAATGATGCATGATTTAATGGCTGCTAGCAGTACGAGGCTGTTATCTACCATGGATTCATACAACCATTGACTAACATTATTAGAGCATATACGTCCCCCTGATGCACCTTCATCAACACCGACTCCACCGACGTCATTGCCTTCTTCATCGACATCGGTATCAATTTCACGGGAGCAGTATGAGTTATTCTTATCCTTGATGCGCATTGGTGCTCATCCTCCTCCAGATCCACAGTAGTCCTAGTTAGGATAGTTTACTGGTTGTTTATGTTTTAACACATGATATTGGGTCATTTATGAATATTATACATTTATTAAGGCTTTCAGAATTTATTTTTTATATCAGTTGTGTGAATATTTATTGCATTCTTTACGATAAAAATTTCTTAAAACTCAGCTTGTAATTCCAATTTGTCATTTTCTTCAAATTTTACTTTATTGTTCATATTAAATGTATATGAATTTATCAGTGTTGAGTATTCCACCTTAGGGGTCGGCGAACCAGAGAATTAAACGGAGGGTTGCTCTAGGTCTATCTATTTTTATGAACTACGATATTGCAAGGATATATGACTAATTATATGACACACTGCAAGCAAACAATTTTCAGATTTATTTAAAAAAAGATTTGCAATTTAGCGACGTTCAGTGACGTTTAGCGACGTTTATATACGTTGCTAAATATATCGCTAACTGTATCTGAACGTCACTAATTATGTCGCTAAATGTTGCTAAATTACTGATATGGCAGTATTTACTAGGTCAGTAAAACGTCGCAAAATGTGTTGCAAAATGTCGCAATATAGAAAAAATTAGCAACGTTTAGCGACAAATGACACGTCGCTGATTTAGCGACGTAACGTCTCTAAATGTCGCTAATTTGAAAAAATATTAGCGACGCCTTGACGTCTCTAATAAACGTCACTATAGCGACGCTTTTCCTCTCAGTGACTAGCTAAAATGCGACTTCACTAGAACGTCGCTAATTATGTCGTTAAAACTTTTTAGCTACATTTTTATGTCATTTAGCGACCTTTTCAGACGTCGCTAATTTTACTTATTCTAGTAGTGTGACTCTTGTGAGTTTTCTGGAATATCTTTTAGTGTTTATGATTTTAGTATGGACTTTCATAATTTGACTTCTTTATTTCATGCCATGAGACTGGACTATTTCTATGTATTTCAATTAGTATAATCGTTGGCAGTGGATTTTTCTCCACCCAACTATCTGCTTGATGGATACTTTAGACTTTATCATTGTTGTTTTCCTATTATTTTAGTATCTTTATGATTTGGATAAAACTAGATTGATATTATGACCATGGTTATTATTATGAGCGGGAGTTCATATACAACTTAGGCATCATTCGTAGGTTCTATATATTGGAGTAACCTACATATGTATGCTAGCTGACATCATCCCATTCTGGTTCCTAGGTATTTGGGACTGGAGAATGACAATCCCAAGATCCTACAGATCCTCCGATAGCCAATACTGGGTCATCAAGAGATATGCCATAGGTTTCCTGCTCAAGGCATCTGCAACAAATTTTTTTCTTGCTAGGGTGGTACAGTAACTCAATCTCAAAGTCTTTCATTAACTATATCCATCGTCTTTGCCTCGTGTTAAGGTCCTTCTGAGTGAAGATGTACTGCAGGCTCTTATAATCAGTAAAAATTCTCAACTCCCTCTCCATATAAGTAGTACCTCCATTGATTTAGTGCAAATATCTCTACAGCTAACTCTATAACGGGAGTCGGATAGTTCTTCTCATGAGTCTTCAACTTCTTTGATGCATATGCCACAACCTTCTTATGTTGCATCAAAACATATCCTAATCCACTGTCTGACATATCTATTTACTATAAAGCCTTTAGATCCAGTGGGAAGAGTCAATATTGGTGTCGTGGTCAAATGCTTATTCATCTTATCAAATGTAATTTGATACTCATTGGTCCAAATGAATCCCTAATCCTTGCACGTCAACCGCATCATAGGTCGACAAACCTCGAGTAGTTTTTTATGATCCTCCGATAGTATCCGGCATGACCAAAGAAGCTCCTAACCCCCATGACTAAAGTCGAGGAATGCCATGACTTAACGACAGCTTCACCGGGACAGCTGATATACCATCTTCGGTGTCTATGGGACCAGGAAAAGATACACTGCCCAAAAGAACTCACATCTACTGATCTTGGCATATAACTTTTTCTTCCTCAGTATCCCTAGCACAATACTGAAATGCTCCTTGTAGCTATTTGAATATACTAAAATGTTATCAATAAACACCACCATGAACTAATCCAAATACTGATGGAACACCATGTTCATCAGGCTCATTAATATACTTGGCATATGGGTTAAATCAAATAACATTATCCGAAACTCATAGTGTCAATATTTCATCTCCTGAAGGTTGTCTTCGGAATGTCCCTATCTGAACCTTTACTTGGTGGTAGCTGGATCTAAAATTAATCTTCGAAAATACCTATGCACCACTCAACTAATAATATATGTCATCGGTACGCGACAATGGACAGTGGATCTATAATATTACTACATTAAATTCTATATAGTCGATGCATATACAAATCGAACCATTATTCCATGGCATGACCATGATCCCCAAGCTGAAGCACTTGGCCAAGAAAAGCACCTGCTCTCAAGCTCTACTATCTAGATATTTAGTTCACATAACTCATGCCCTGGTTTCCTAAGATGTGGCCTTGAATATTTTAACTCCTAATATTTCTCTTCTATACTTGATCTCATCTATGACTAGTGGTTCTAAATTTATAGCATAATTCTTCCATATATTTTCTCCAGCATTTGTTTATGCCTAAAGATGATTTTATTGTACTTAATTTAAGAATATTAGTTTATCAGCCTTTCCATTACTAGTCCCTTGTCATGATTCAACTCTTTATCGTATAACTAATCTTCTCCTAAATTTTCCTTGAGTTTAGATCCTGTCAAATAGGTGACATACTCAGAAAAGCTTACCAATAATTTTAATTTGGACATATGATAAAAAGTTAATATTTTGGGGTCAAACAGGGTCTGCATGTAGGCCCACGTTGTGCCAAAAAATGTGCCAGAGTGGTAGTGTCCAAATTCAATAAATTATATATCATTTTTAGGTAATTGGTGAAGTCAAAATTGGAATCTGATGGACGGTTTAACAGAACGTGGTCCGTTGCAAGAATTAAAAATATAAAAAGTTCATTTTAAACGCCCATCTTTGGGCTCGAAGTTAAGTACTCAAACGGTCAAACTAGATTATAAAAATTGGTGCATAGAGAGAGAGGGATATAGCAAGATTGAATTGGTGAATCTAGTTTGTCGACTGGCATATCCATAAAGATACGAATCCAAGTTTTAATGGGACAAGTTGACGGCTGATTTTGGTCGAGTAAACGATAACGTTAATGGGCAAAAGTTGGCAGGTTTAAAGAGCTATATACCAGCTGTGATATGGAAGAACAAAATCAGTGATCCAATGGTGAGATCGTGAACAACCAGCATACGAAGTTGCTGACCCGAATTGGTAAATTATGTTCCAACAAAACAATATTACGCTCTTTATGCCGGGATCTCAGAGAAGTTATAAATCTTGAGGGGTTCACGTATTGAGGATGCTCGAGGAGGGTGACGCGGTCGACCTCGGATGGCAGGCGACCGAGGGGGTGCTACTGACGCGACGAGGTGGCCCAAGTTGTTTCCGTTGCTACTGCTAGCTACCATCCCAAGCACCTGCTGCCTCCACTAGCTATTGTTGCCGGTGTGCAACTGTTGTTGCTAACGCTGAGCTCCCACGCTCGGCAAGGGGTTCGACAACTGCTATAATGCTCTACAGTGAGAAAAAATGAGGAGCACATGAGATCAGGTGGGTTCGAGGCTGGTGATTTTGTCATGGACGAGAATACCTATGTGAAAAATACTCCAGAGTAGGATTGAGTATTTCTACATATAATAGGAATACCTCAATTTATTTGGATTGGATATTCCTAAATATAATAGTAATATCTTAATGGATTTGGATTGGATATTCCTATATATAATAGGAATATGTCAATGGATTTGAATTTGGATTGGATAATCACATCTATAATAGGAATGCTAGTTGTGGGTTTGAGGCTATATATAGGTGTCTCCTGGCCCTAAAATATAACTCTTTCTCTAAAATAAAATATAGCAATAAGGAGAGAAAATGAGACTAGAGTGTCATTGCAAAATTGGAGAGAAAAAAAGGATTCGAGGCCATTTTGAAGAAGGATATCAGTTTCATGTATTTCTCGTTGTCTTTCTTCTTCGTGGTTATAATCTATTTTCTGTTCCAAAAGAGTTGTGGTGATCCGTTTGGATCGGTGAAAATTTTGTAAGGAGTCGGTGTATTTTTTATTCCATTAGTGGAGGCTTTTCAGGGTTGGACTCTAATCGTCCTGTGATTTTCTCCACAAGGGTTTTCCATGTCAAAAATCTTTGTGTCTGTGATTTGTGTTTGGAACTTTTTGGTTAGTGCGTTTTGCCAGGTTCTCTCGCAGGTACTCTCTGGTTTGGAGAATAGTTTTCGCACTTTCGTTCCCAACAAAGTGGTATCAGAGCTAGGTTCTGGAATTTCAGATGGGTGTCAAAATTTGACAGGCAAATCAGGGAGGAGAGATGGACGCGAAGCCAGTGTGCATGGTAAACCTGAACGGTACCAACTATCATTACTGAAGGAGCAAGATAAACTATCTGCTATTTGTCAAGAAGCTGCATCTGTCGATATTTGCTTTCGAGAGGCCCAGTGACAAATTCGAAGAGGACTGGAATTTTGAGCATATACAAGTGTGTGGGTACATCAGGCAGTTTGTTGACGAGAAAGTGTACAACCACGTTGCCAGTATTGAGCACGCCAGGACACTATGGGATAAGCTATAATCTTTGTATGCGAAGAAGACCGGAGTAAATAAATTATTCCTGATCCGAACAATGATGGGTCTACGGTACAAATATTGAGCGTCTATTACGGATCACTTGAGTGAGTTTCAGGGCGTGGTTGACCAGCTATCATCGATGGGAGTCAAGTTCGACGACGAGGTTCAGGGACTATGGTTGTTTTGTATATTGCCAGACTTGTGGAAGACCGTACTAGTGTCTGTGATCGCTTCTGCTTCGGAAGGTATGATCAGTCTGGAGTTTGCCAAGAGCTGGGACTGAATGAAGAGATGCGAGACGTTCTCAGGGTAATTCATCTATATCTAACTCAGAGGCACTTGGTTTAGAGAGCCGTGGAAGGGGTAAAAGCAGGGGTCCAGGCGGTGGCAGAGACAAAAGCAGGGGAAGGTCCAAGGGTCGGTACGAGGACTCGGAATGTTACCATTGTGGCAAGAAGGGCCATATCAAGCGAGACTGTTTCACTTGGAAGAGAGAGAAGAAGGGCGACAAGGGGAAGCAATGTGAGAACACTACAGCGACGGCCTCGACACATAGAGTTGGCATGATTATTGTAGGTGATGAGGTAGTTATGAACCTCGCCTGCGATGACAACTCTTGACTGGTGGACTCAGTTGCTTCAGCGCACGTATCTCACAATAGGGCACTATTTTCTACATATACAACATGCTATTGTAGAGTATTGAAGATGGATAATGGAGATATGTCGAAGGTGGTTGCCATTGGAGATGTGCATTTGAGGACAAAGACAGGTGCAGTTCTTGTTCTCAAAGATGTCCTTCATGTCCTTAATATCCTTTTCAACCTGGTGTCAGTTGGAAGGTTGGATGACGAGGGTTTCTTCAGTCTCTTCAAAAACAATCAGTAGAAGATTTACAGAGGTTCGATGGTGATTGCAAGAGGAAGCAAGAGGTACAAACTCTACTATATGGAAGGGAGCGCACAGGGGGCACAGGAGGTTAACGTAGCTACTGATGCATCTACTGAGTTATGCCACAGTCGGCTTAGCCATATCAGCGAGAAGGGAATGCGCTACTTGGTGAACATGAAGGTAATTCCAGGGGTAAAGTCTACAAAGTTGAAGAAGTGCATGTACTGTTTGGCAGAGAAGTAAAATATGGTGTCTTTCCAAAGTAACCCAAGTTGAAGAAAGCCTGCGTTGCTCGAGTTGATTCACTCGAATGCCTGCGGTCCTTTGGAGGTAAAATCCATTGGTGGTGCTTCTTATTTTATAAAATTTATTGATGACTGTTCTAGGAATATTTAAATATATACCTTAAGGACCAAAGATCAGGTGCTGTCCACTTTCAAGGAGTTTCAGGCCTCTGTTGAGAGAGAGATGGGCAAGAAGTTGCTTTATGTTTGGTCAGACAATGGTGGCAAGTATATCGGTCCCTTTGATGCTTATTGCAGAGAGCAAGGGATACGATACCAGAAGACTCCACCAAAGATACCACAGCTCAACGGTGTAGCAGAGCGGATGAACATGACGCTAATGGAGAGGGTGCGGTATTTGTTGTCAGAAGCAAACTTGCCAGAAAGTTATTAGGGTGAGGCACTTTACACAGCTTCTTATGTTATTAATTTATCTCCTAGTGCTCCTTTGCAGGATGATGTGCCTGACAAAGTATGGTACAACAAAGAGCCGTCACACAATCACCTGCGAGTGTTTGGTTGTAAGGCCTTCGTGCATGTACCGAAGGATGAGAGATCCAAACTTGAGCCAAAGACGAGACGGTTCATCTTTGTCGGCTACGGTCGGGATGAGTTTGGCTATAGACTCTATGATCCAATGGAAAAAAATCTCTACAGAAGCATGGACGTGGTATTCGTCGAGGATCAGACCATGACCAATACTTAGGATTCCGAGATGCCTTCTGAGGCTGAGGATTGCCTGAGTTAGAGTTATTTTGCTTCGAGCAGTTTCCAGCGGACATCACAGTGGATCCAGTTATGGGAGAGCCAGTACATGGAGTTTCTCCTAACCTTGATCATCAGCCTGCTGCTGGTGGTCAGGGTGACCCTCAGGAGGATGAGCATGCCGAGGAGGCAGTTCCTGGAGGGGAAGAGGCGGTAGATATACAACCAGCACCAATATACCAATATTTCCATTGAGGAGGAGAGATTGAGAGCGTCGACCATCTACGAGATACTCACCGGTGAGTATGTGCTACTAACTAACGGGGGAGAACCCAAAAGTTTCACAGAGGCTATGGAAGACGAACACAGGCAGGAGTGGATAGAGGCCATGCAGGAGGAGATGAGTTCCTTGGAGGTCAACTCTACTTATGATCTGGTACGATTGCCAAATGGCAATAAGGCTTTGAAGAATCGATGGGTGTTCAGAGTAAAGCAGACATATGATGCTACTCGCCCTCGATACAAAGCGAGGCTGGTAGTTAAAGTCTACGGTAAATGAAAAGGCTTAGATTATGATGAGATCTTTTCGCCAGTCGTCAAACAGTTGTCTATACGGGTGGTGCTAGCATTGGCAGCCAGTTTTAACTTGGAGGTCGGGCAAATGGATATGAAAACAATATTCCTCCATGGTGATCTTGAAGAAGAGTTGTACATGGATCAGCCAGAGGGATTGTGTGCGAAGGGCAAGTCACATTTGGTCTGTCGGTTGAGGAAGAGCTTGGATTGTCTGAAACAGGCACCGAAGCAGTAGTACAGGAAGTTCGAGTCATTTATGGGGGAGCATGGCTATGCACAGACGACGTTGGATCATTGTGTTTTTGTGAGGTACTTCACCGTGGATGATTTCATTATTTTGTTGCTTTATGTTTATGACATGTTGTTGGTGGATCAAAATGCCACCAGGATAGTAGAATTAAAGTGCCAACTGGGCGCGCCCTTCTCAATGAAGGATTTTGGCGCAGCAAAGACTATTCTTGGGATGGAGATCAGCTCAAAGAGAGAGTCCAAACTGCTACACTTATCCCAAAAGAAGTATATTCATCGGGTACTTCAGCGTTTCGGGATGGATGGGTCGAAGAAAGTGAGTAATCCCCTTGCGACTCACTTTAAGTTCACTGAGGAGCAGTGTCCATCTACCGAGGACGAGAAAAAAGATATGGAGCGAGTTCTATATGCCTCATCCGTGGGAAGTCTTATGCATGTTATGGTATGTTCGAGGCCAGACATTGCTCACGTAGTCGACACAATTAGCAGGTACACTTCTAATCCTGGAAGGGTACATTGGAGTGGGGTCAAGTGGATTATATGATATCTTCAGGGTACTGCCGATTGGAGACTTTTATTTGATGGTGACAAGTCGAAGCTGGTTGGATATACCGACGCTGATATGGTTGATATGGTTGAAGATGTAGAGACGAGGCGATCAACTTCGGGCTATGTGATAATGTTTGCTGGTGGATCAGTATCGTGGCAGTCGCGTTTACATAAGTGTGTTGCCTTGTCGACGACAGAGACAGAATACATTGCAGCGACGAAGGCTTGCAAGGAGTTGTTGTTGATGAAGAAGTTGCTGCAGGAAATTGGGCTAAAGAAGGAGTAGTATCCTTTGCTTTGCGACAGTCAGAGTGCTATTCACCTTGTGAAGAACCAGATATTTCATAGGCGATCCAAGCACATTGATATCCAGTATCATTGGATACGGGATATGGTTGACAAGAAGAAAGTGGCGCTTGAGAAGGTTCATACAGATGACAATGGAGCAGATATGTTCACAAAGGTTCTACCAAGGAGAAAGTTTGAGTACTGCAGGCGGATCGTCGGGATGACAATCTCCTCTACATAGTTGTGACGGGGGAGATTTGTTGGAGTGGGTGGGGTTCCCAACCTATGTGAAAAATACCCTGGAGTAGGAATTTGTAAATCTTGAGGGGTTCACGTGTTGAGGACTCTCGAGGAGGGTGACGTGGTCGACCCAGGATGACAGGTGACCGAGTTGGTGCTACTGATGCGACGTGGCAGCCCAAGTTGCTATCGTTGCTACTACTAGCTGTTATCCCAAGCATCTGCTACCACCACTAGCTGTTATTGTGGGTGTGCATCTGTTGTTGCTAACGCTGAGCACCGACGCTCGGCAAGGGATTTGACTACTATTGAAGTACTCTACAATGAGAAGGAATGAGGAGCACATTATATCAGGCGGGTTCGAGGGTGCTTATTTTGTCGTGGGCGAGAATAGCTCGACCGGTCTGGATGTGTTGGAGTGGATGGGGTTCCCAACCTATATAGAAAATACCTCGGAGTAGAATTGAGTATTTCTACATATAATAGAAATACCGCAATTTATTTGGATTGGACATTTCTAAATATAATAGGAGGATATTCCTAAATATAATAGGAATATCTAAATGGATTTGGATTGGATATTCCTACATATAATAGAAATATGTCAATGGATTTGGATTTGGATTTAGATTGGATATTCATATCTATAATAGGAATGCCAGTTGTGGATTTGAGGCTATATATAGGTGTCTCCCGGCCCTAAAATATAACGATCTCTCTAAAAAAAAATATATAGCAACAAGGAGAGAAAAGGAGACAAGAGTGTCATTACAACATTGGAGAGGAGAAAAAAGGATTGGAGGCGTTTCGAAGAAGGAGATCAGTTTCGGGTATTTCTCGTTGTCTTTCTTCTTCGTGGTTATAATATATTTTCTGTTCCAAAAGAGTTGTGGTGATCCGTTTGGATCGGTGAGAAGTTTGTAAGGAGTCGGTGTATTTCTTATTCCATTAGTGGAGGCTTTTTAGGGTTGGACTCCGATCGTCCCGTAGTTTTTCCTACAAGGGTTTTCCACGTCAAAAAATTTTGTGTCTGCGATTTATGTTTGGCATTTTTTGGTTTATGCATTTTTCTCGGTTCTCTCGCAGGTACTCTCTGGTTTGGAAAACGGTTTCCGTATTTTCGTTCCTAACAGGATGTGAGAAGGTTGTATAGGTGCGCACGGGAAGGAAAAAGTGAGTTTCTTAGGTGGAGTGAGTTTCAAAATGAAGATGAGGAAAGGATGAGAAGAAGCTTGTGAGGAAATGAAGGAGAAAGGTATGAGGCTCTGCAATAGAAGGAAGGGAAAGTCGAGTATGGCGGAAAAAATTTTGGCTTCTTAAAGAGGAGAGGGAGGGTGTGTAGAGTGGAGAATGGCTATCGAGTGCTGTTCACGTGAACAATGAGGGAGGGAGGCAAGGAAGGAAGTAATAAGTCTGCCTCTCCTCTTTTCTTTTGTCTACATATACTAATACTTGGGCAGAGGGATCGAGAAGGAAATAAAATTTAAATAATTAGTGTTAGGTTATTTGGAAGGGTTAATGAATCAATGGTAACCAACTTTACTAAATAATCAATATAATAATATAAAGTTTAATAACTATTAACAATAACTAATTATTAATAACTTTTGGTAACAATTCAGTAACAGAGATAATAATAATAATAATAATAATAATAATAATACACCTAGAGGATAGTTATATAATAATTGATAAACGATACCATGTTAATATATAAAACTTGATGAAATTTTAATTTAATATAGATTTTGGAAACTAGAAATTTAAGGGGGTTTACATAACTGTTCTTTCACATTATGTGGGTTTGTCAAGCATCCCGGAAGGGAAATGGTATTATCAATTTTGCTACAAGATGCATTAAAAAGAGTAGTTTATTCAATATAAATATAATGCATGCGCCGCGGGAAGGTTCTAGGAGTTGATCTTGTAGACCAGATAATGAATGCATAAGTGTCTTGAAAATTCCTAAAATTATTGATGGTGGTTGCGTGATATGTAGGTTAGCAAATTTATATAATGATGAAACATACTTACCGGAATCATCTAATGAAAAAAAAAATTTCTCTCTGATTCTGTTGATTCTTGTGCTGATAGCTTTGATAATTTCAAACTTGAAACTTTGTTCTCAAGGTTTGAATCTTGTATTTTGTTCACTAGGTTTGAATCGTATTGCATGAGTAATCATTCTGACATTGTTTGCTTACAGCATGAATTCAGCACCTAAGAGTTTGGTCCAAATATTGTTATAATATGTGATCAAGTATGTTTTAAGTCTTCTAAGAAATTCTAATTTTACATGAAAGAGTTTTCATTATGTGCTCTTGACCAACAACTTAATCATGCAAATGCTAACTTCTTCTTTTTCCATGCTTCCATTAGCACACTGAGTTATGTTATCCGTGTAGTGTGAGGAGAAGTATAATGTTGGGTGCTTGAAGGCGGAAATTGCATGGATGATGAGATAAGGGATACTGTTCAAGCAATAATCAAACATATGTAGGTTAGTGATTTTCTATGAGCATTAGGTCAATGTATATGGTTGTTGTCCCAGGATTAAACTCGAGGGCATGTTGGATGGGGCTGAAAAATACCTACGTAGAAGTTTGTTTGGTTATGTGTCTTTCTTCATAAGCCATTGACACAATTGATGGCTTGTGTTGGTGGAAGTTCTCCACTCAACAGATAACAGGTGCTCAGGTATGCTCTGATTATTCTTGCATCATTTGTTTGTTACTATTATAATTTAACATGACTTTTGTGGAATCTATCCAACAAATTATAATAAAGAAATTATTTTTTGTTATTTGCATTCTAGTTTTTTAGTTCCTCAACTTGCTGAAGTATTTTCCTAGGTAAGTGTACAGGATATCCAAACTCATGATTTGGAGTTCATTTGAGCATCAAAGTATAATTCTATTTAAATTAGTGTGAGTTTTTGCTATTTGCTTTTTTACTTAGTACATGTCTTAACCATATTTTACAAGTCTTATAGCTTGGTTTGCGTTTTAAAACTTGAGCAAGTGGAGATTGAGAATTATAATACTATTATACATTCTATTTCGGGTATCTTTGTGCACTAAAGTTTTTCGATCTAAATATAATAGTAATGGCAGCATCTGCGTTGACATCCTCAAGGAGCAGTGGAGCCCTACTGTGAACATTTCTAAGGTGATTTTAAATATCTGCTAATTTTATTCTAAATTGTTCTTATATATTTGATAATTGTATCACATATTCCTGTCCCTATCGAGCCTTGATTTGATATTTCAAATGGATTGAGTAGAAAATAAAATGTACTTCTCTATCTAGTCTTGATTTGATATTTCTCTCTATCTATATGTTTTTTTGGTTTCTTATTTTTATCAACTATTTCAACTCTGACATCTACGTACATTTTTTGTTACAGGAATGTGTACAGAAGTCTTATTGTGTTCAATTGTAGCAACCGAAGCTCTAATTGAAAATTTTAGTCTATGAAAAAGCGAGGAAGAAGTTAACACCACAAGCAGTCTGTGGAGGACCTAGTTCTTACTTTTGAATAAATCTAGTTTAGATGAAACAACTTTTGTATTTTTCTCCTTTCTAGTCACTTTGTTCAGATGTTAATGTTGGTTTCTTCGATGGGATTTTCACTACTAAAATAAAAGTTATAATTATATAACTTGTTTCATGTCTTATAAAATTTGTTTCCATTGATGCATTAAGTTTTACGTCAAGATATCTTAATATAGAGATTCTATATCTGTAGAGAGAACATAATTGTTTGATTTACTTCCAAAAGAGGGGGTACATATATATAGGAGGAGGCTAGCCTCTTCCTTATTTTCTTTCCGATGTGGGACTAAATAAGTCCCACATAACTCAACACTCCCCCTCAAGATGGACGATAGATATCAATCATTCTCATCTTATTACAAAAGGTATCAAACTCTCTAGGACATAAAACTTTAGTTAAACAATCAGCTAACTGCTCCGCTGATTTTACATAGCTCAAAGTCAAAACTTTTCTATTCAGCTGCTCCTTAATTAAGAACCGATCAATCTCCACATGTTTGGTGCAATCATGCTGAACTGGATTGTTGGAAATATCAATTGTTGATTTGTTGTCACACCAAAGTTGCAAGGAATCTCTTCTAACCAAAAGCATCTCAGCCAAAAAACTCTTCCCCCACATCATCTTCCGCACAAGCTAACTGCCATAGTCCTGTACTCGGTCTTAGCTGTAGACCTAGCCACTACATCTTGCTTCTTGTGCCTGCGCCAAGAAACAATATTTCCTCCAACAAAAATACAGTAAACTTTAGTGGACCTGCGATCGTACATACAACCCACCCAATCGGCATCTTCAACTCTCTGATGTCCAGAACTTCTGAACCGTAACTCCTTTCTTGGGCTTCCTTTAATATACCTAAGAATTCTGTAAACTTCCTCCATATGCTGCTCTCTGGGATCATGCATATATCTACTCACCACACTCACAGCGTAAGTAATATCAGGTCTCGTATGACATAGATATATGAGCCAACCAACTAATCTTTGATATTGTTCCTTACTCACCGGATCACCACCCTCAGCACACAACTTGTGATTCTGCTTGATAGGAGTAGAAGCAACCCTGCAACCCAGTATTCCTGTCTCTGAAGGAAGGTCCAGAGCGTACTTTTGCTGAGAAAGTACTATACCTTTTCGTGACCTTGCAATTTCAATTCCGCGGAAGTACTTCAACTGCCCAGATCCTTAACTTCAAATTTCCTTCCAAGCTTTTTCTTCAACTATAAGATCTCCTCAGTATCGTCTCAAGTAATTACAATATCATTAATATAGACTGCAAGAACAGTGATACGAGTCTTGGAGTGCCTGTAAAACACAGTATGATCTCTATTGTACTGCCTGTCACGCCCAGTACCGAAATATGGAGACGGACATGGCCAGCTACCCCGTACAAGGTGCTATACGTTGTACGACGATCACGGCGTTATAGGACAAGGGGGTGCATGTTACAATCAAGTCTCCTATAGTCAAGAAATTTTATGTCTTAATCATTTAAATAAGAAACAGTAAGCATAGAGCATATATGATAAAGCAATATGGCATCACAAATACGTTCTCAAAATGTTCTAGAGACCAGCTATGCAAAATAAGGAGCTGGAAGAGTAATAAAAGTACATGATAGTGATCAGCTGCAGTCCAATTTAATACAATCATGTAAGAAAGCTAATGTCCAAATGAGCCGGCTAACAGGTGCCGGTGGCTAAACGCCAAAAGAAGTAAATGTACAATGACGAGCAGAGAAGAATAATACCCACTTGCTATCCCCTGCGACCATGTTCCTGGTATGCCCCATGAGTTGGGGGAATGTACGCTAGATCCTCGGGTGCTGGCTCAAAACCTGGCCATGCAAAACCAAAGGGGTTAGACCCTAAATAGAAAGTACCACAAAGGAAGAACGAAATGGAGAAACAAAAATCCAAGAAAAATATATAATAATACCTAGGTTCAGTGTCGTAACTTAGGTCCATGGCATATCCTAGTACAAAGGTCCAATCTTACAACCAAACAAGGATAAGGGTTGAACCATCACACTATGATAGTCTATTTTTCTAGGCTACTAACCGAATAAAACAATCACAACCAAGTCCATTTCTTATATCAGTCAATCATTTGGACTACTTGCTATTTTGTGGAGTTTGAGGTTATCTCAGAAATAATACATAATAAGTATCCAGAGATCACGCTAGTGCCGAACACGAGCTAACTAAAGTAATAGATAAATAAAATAGGCACTTGCAGGATGCACCAGTCCCCCGTAGGGCCACTGCGCTAAAAATACGGTATTAACAGTTCCAGTATTCCTAGAGTGAAACAGTGGCTCGACATAATAATAGGTCAGATATTGTACTCCACTAAGGCAGATGATATATAGTATCTGTGGTGGCCAGCCCACAGCGCACTAGAATAAATCTCTATGGGAAGGTTCGTTGGCATAATCTCAGGATATCGTTCCCTCCAATGTTACAACTGCTTTTAGTTACCTAATTAGCCCTATATTGTGTTTAAAATCTCAAGACGTGGTCACATGAGAATTTCCCTTAATACGTCGTACAAAGTACTGGCACGCTAGATACGATCTATGAAAGACAAATCTAGATTTACCCGACCGTGTATGCAACATTCAGAAAATTAATCCTAGCCACGCTTTGGTAGTTGACTCGCTTATTATGTCCGTGCTGGGGAAACAATATATATTTATAATATCATGCGTTCAGGAATTTGGATGCATTCTTGATGCACAATCCAAATATAATCACTTAACATGTGACACGATGGGTCACACCTCGGCGCACTTTAAATCATCCTGATCTCACCTCAAACCTCTCTCATTCTTTAAATCATGAACAATTATCAGACAGTAGTGGTATCAACACAGATACAGTATTCGAGTCTAATTACCAATTATTTATTGGGTCATATAAATCAACAAAATATTCAATCAAACAAGCAAGGTTGTATTGGAAGTTTAGGCCGCATTTGAAGTCAGGTCGCATGACAAATCTTGGCCGCATATGAAGTCATGTCGCATAACAAATTCTGGCCACATATGAAGTCAGGCTGCATGACAAATCTGGACGCATATGAAGTCAGGTCGCATGAACCACTTGGCCGCATAACAAGTCTTGGCCACATGTTCAGGGTTAAGGTCTACTCCTTAGGGCAAGTATCGAAGTGACGGCCAAATAAATTAAGTGCCAATGAAGTGACATAAAGTAATTGATGTGACTGATATGACAAAGCAATAAAGTGTGTTAGAGAGAAAAGAAAAAACCTAAGGAATAAGTTCCAACGGTTCAGAGCCATGCGTCCAAGGAAAATAGTGGTCGCATGCTCTCTAGGCCGCATGTGTGTCGGTTCCGCATGGGTTGTCTCTAGGACTTAACGAATTTTTTATTCGTTCAGCGAGTGAAAGTACAATGTGTTCAAGGACAGTTATATAAATCAGCAGTCATGCGTCCAACAAGATGGACGCATGCTGATAGTATGCGACAAGAGTTTAGGCCGTATAACCCTCTTGGACCGCATGATACTCTCAGCCGCATAGCTCATTGGCCGTATGCGAACTTCTTCTTCTCCAACAGCATGTTCGGCCATGGCAAAAAAGCTCAAAAAACTGAAATCTTATTTTATTCATAAAATCCTCATTTTAAGTCTAAATTGGGTGAACCAAAAGCCAAAATGCTCTAAATTGAAAGCTCAATCATGTAGCAAAAACTGGTTTTCTAAAAGAGAGGTTTAATAGATCAAAACTAAGAAAAACTCATAAAACCCATAAAAACTCTAAGTTAGAAACATAGATCTACCCTAATCCATTCATCAAAACAGAAAATTTTAAGTACTAAAACAACATAACAAACATAATTGAACAATAATATGGAGGGTTTCTCTATTTATCATGCAAGGTATACTTGCCTATGGAAATGGGGAGAAAAAACTAAAGAAAGAGGAAGAAATGAAGAAGTGAAGAGAGAGAGAGAGAGAGAAAATGTTGGGTTATATATGGTAGGGTTGAGGTCTGGACCAAGGTTTCTCAGGAGTTGAACCAAGCCATAAAATAAACCATGAGCAAGGTTAAAACAAAGAATGGGTCTAGTCTCCATGAACATGCAACCATGCTGAAATAAAATAGGTCCCAAATACGTATATTAGAAACGGGGAGTGACACTGCCTATACCCTATACCACTGATTGCAAGTATGAATCTATCAAACCATGCTCTCGGAGACTGCTTTAGCCTATACAAAGACTTCTTTAATTTGAAAACCTTCCCCATTGCTTGTGAATTAGCAAAGCCTGGTGGAATCTCCATTTACACCTCCTCCTGGAGATCCCCGTGAAAAAGGTGTTCTTGACATCTAGCTAATGTAGTTGCCAATTGACGTTGGCAGCACATGAAACCAACACGCGCACAGTGTTCATCTTTGCGACTGGAGAAAAGCTCTAGTCATAGTAGATACCATAAGTTTGGCTATAGCCTTTAGCAACCAATCTGGACTTGTACCCATCAATCTTGCCCTCTGGAGTCTACTTAACAATATAAACCCATTTACATCCAACAGCATATTTCCCAGTTGGCAGTGGTACCAGCTTCCATGTGTCGTTCTTCTGAAAGGCCTGAAGTTTCTCTTGCATGGCACTCAACCACTTAGGATCTTGCTTATCTACCTGCTAGTGTTAGGTACAAGCACTGAATGTAATAATGCAAGAAAGGCTTATATGCAGGTGGAGTGGATGCATATGAAATATAATATGCAATGTTAGTATCCCAACTGCCAAACTTAGCTGGAGGTTTTCCAGCATTGACTCTAGAATTTCTACGAAGAAAGACAGGAGGATTAGAAGTATCAGGGAGTAATTGTTACCAGGTGCCTCAGATGGAAGGGCCGAAGAAGGTCCTAGAGAAGAGAGACTTGGGACATCAGTATTTGTGGGTACTAGCATAGGGACATTAGGAGGAAGCTCATGTTGCTCGTGTTGCTCTTGCTGCTGCTGCCCGTGCTGCTCCTACTGTTGCTGCTCATTCTTCCTATATACTCTCAGCTCCCCCTAACTGTCGGCTCCCCTTGAGACAACATCACTCCTCGGTAACTCAAAAGGACATAGAGTTATACCAACCATTATGCCACTCTCATTCTCCCCCTCTCTACTAGCACCAGTAGAGCCATCCTCGAACAAGAAACTTAACTCTGTCTTATCCCCATAAAATAGTTCAAACTCCCGGAAGGTCACGTCAAAACTGACAAAGAAACTTCTTTCAGTGGGACACCAATATTTGTATCCTTTCTGACTTAGTGAGTGTCACGACCCAATTCCGTAGAATCACTTGAGGCGTCCCCCGAATCGTGACCGCCGTGCGGGCCTGGAGTTGCGCCCGCACAAGGCTTTAATGATTTGCATAGCAAGCACATATTCAGAGTACGCAGATAAATTGAAACACAGATTTGAAATATAGAAAAGTTCTCTTTATTGATAATGAACATCTATTACAAACTCTTGAACGAGTTAGCTAATATGCCGAACGGCTTACAAAAGAGATGACTCAAAATGAGATAGCAGTCCTGTACATTACATCCCTTTATAAACTCAAAACGATAAAGACCTCCAGGCTGGAGGACGGCTTTGCCACGGAGCTGCATTTGTGTATGAAGAGTTGCAGCTTCGGACTTCAAAAGGCTTCGAGGGCGCGGTGAAGGTGCGCCAACAGTTGGACTGGATCGGGTAGACGACTTCGGCTCCTCGCTCGGTTCGCCTTGGTGCGGAGAACCTGTTTCAACGAGGGTCAGCTTATCGAAACATGCTGGTGAAGACGAGCTAGCCTGACTATACCAATCAACACATTGTTTAGTGAAGCATGCATATTTGTGGGTTTCTATCTTGCCTTAGTTCATTTACAAGTAAGCAGCATATAGAATTTACTGAAATGAACGTGCCACCGTTAGGTGGATTTTATCTGACCGTCTGAATTACCCGCACAATACTTACCATGCCTTCCCTGCCACGAAGACACAAGTTAGTATGCAACAGGTTTAAATATACAGGGGATCACTGGCGGGATGCCATAATGGTCGGGGCATAGTACATGAATGAAATAACAAGTTACGCAATGAACAGGGGTGCCACAAGTTATTCTATCCGATACAGGCGACTATTCAGGAGTTCCGTCCGGATCGGATCGGTGCCGGTACCCCAGCAACCGTCCGCAGGAACTAAGACCTTGTGCACAAGTTGTCCGTGATCAACATATACACTAAGTTAGCAGTTGAGGCAAATCAGGGCAATAACAGGTACGGGACAGTAACAGGAGGTGAGCTACTTTGGCATAGTCTCCCTATCAGATTATTGCATTCAGGATAAGTTATGTTCATAGCATAATTTAAAGAAGAGCATACATTCTAACTTGTATTATGCATATGATAAATATTTCCGAGCGAACACGCATGCAAGTAAGTAACCGTTTACAGTTTGATTGACAAGCAGTATTAACCAAGTCTATTCTCTTTTATCTTGGTTTCTTTTATTTTACTTGGTATCGTTTGATCGGGGCAAGGTGTGAAGCTTGGAAGCAGGGCTAGCTAATCGGGTTGGTAGCCACTCACTTAGATTTTGTAAAGAAGAAGGAAAGAGGCGCTTCACGACTCCGCTCGCAAGCCGCCTACTGCTCGTTCACCTGCACACGAACAGCTCGATTAATACTTCTTCCTCTCTTTCCATTCTCGGAATAGAAGTGCAAGTCAATGAACGAAAACAATGAAAACTATCAAAACCGTTCAAGGAAAACAAACAAATCCCAAAACCAACTCAAAGCACGAAAGCAACAAGCGACATCGAAAACCGAGAAAATAAAAGATAGCAGCGGAGAGGTCCCTCCTGACTCTGCCGCTAAGCCGATCCTTGGGGCGCAGTCCACTGAATATGGGAATCGATTCCGAAGAAACAAATCCATAACGAGGACGAGTTCTTAATTCAATCTATCCCGATCGAACGATACCATCTGTGTTTCTTAGCCGCGCTCCCCGCACCGGGGGAACGGGGCACTACATCCTACCTAACCAATTGGAAGTTTCGTCCCGAAACTTAAGAACAGGGCCTACCGTTAGGGAGCAGGGGTACGGCGATCCGGGAGGGGGCAAACATCTACTCGATGGTTGGGGTCACCACAACGGAGGCAAGACCCTAGCTTGCGACGGCACTTATCGGCCGTATGACCCGGCTTGTTACAGAAATGACAAATTAGCCTCCGATTTCCTTTTTGTGAACCGCCATCGTTGTGATGCTTTGCAGCGTTGTTTTCTCCCTCGTTGCCTTGGCGTTTGTGATTGTAGGTATGCACAGCACCGGTGGAAACGTGAGGATACTGCGGTTCGAGGGATAGGGCATGATTCATGACCTCACGCATTGTTCCGTACTGATTATTGACTACGTGCGAATGGATGGCAGGGCGTAGACCACCTTCAAACCTTCTAGCTTGACTCGCTGCATCAGGTAAATAGGCCCTAGTGAATTTGGAGAGTCGGTTGAATTCGGCGGAGTACTCCTTAACTGTCATCCTGCCTTGCCTCAGTTGCATGAAGTCATTTTCCATTTGACGTTGTACTGGAGGCGGTATAAACTCCTCTTCGAACGCGGCACGAAAGGTCGTCCACGAGATCGCCTCCTCTCCGTGATCAAATTGGAGAGATCGTCGATGCACGTCCCACCAATCGTGTGCGTTGAGGCGGAGCTGTAGTTGCGCGCAGGCGACGCGCTTATCTTCGGGGACCTCTAGCAGAGTGAAGTGATCTTCGAGCTCGGCTAGCCAATCTAGAGCTACCACTGGGTCCTCAGTCCCGTTGAATGGGGTATTGCAGACTTTCTTGAAATGGCCCAAGTTGAAGGCAGTCACGTCCCTCGGCCTTGGGATTTGAGGCGTCTCTACTTCAAGCACGGGCTGTCCCACCGGAGTCGTTGCTGTTACGGCAGAATAGTTTGGCAGCCAAAGTCTGAACGATCTGTTGCAGGGCATCTACCTGCTTTTGTTGGACTGAGAATCGGGTCTCTAGATTACTCTCGAGCTTGGCTTGGCGAGCATCGTCTTGTCGTCGTTGCGATTCTAACATTTGTATTACCCGCTCAAGCGGGTCGACTTGAGACATGCCTCGTTGGCTCCGAGAGCTTCCCGGAGTACCCAAACTGCTTTCTTGTGTTTCGTTCAATGGTTGCGCTGCAGATTGCGCTGGATCCATTCCTTCAAAAGAAGGTAAATTACATTAGGATCATAATGTATTATGGACTTATTGCATGAATGTATCTCATTTTAGCCTAGCGAGTTCAAGAGTTCGCACAGGAATTTGATCGTTAAAGGAACTTTTCCAGCACGAAGTCTAAGGAACTTTGAATCTGTGCTCTGATACCACTATGTCATGACCCAATTCCGTAGAATCACTTGAGGCGTCCCCCGAATCGTGACCGCCGTGCGGGCCTGGAGTTGCGCCCGCACAAGACTTTAATGATTTGCATAGCAAGCACATATTCAGAGTACGCAGATAAATTGAAACACAGATTTGAAATATAGAAAAGTTCTCTTTATTGATAATGAACATCTATTACAAACTCTTGAACGAGTTAGCTAATATGCCGAACGGCTTACAAAAGAGATGACTCAAAATGAGATAGCAGTCCTGTACATTACATCCCTTTATAAACTCAAAACGATAAAGACCTCCAGGCTGGAGGACGGCTTTGCCACGGAGCTGCATTTGTGTATGAAGAGTTGCAGCTTCGGACTTCAAAAGGCTTCGAGGGCGCGGTGAAGGTGCGCCAACAGTTGGACTGGATCGGGTAGACGACTTCGGCTCCTCGCTCGGTTCGCCTTGGTGCGGAGAACCTGTTTCAATGAGGGTCAGCATATCGAAACATGCTGGTGAAGGCGAGCTAGCCTGACTATACCAATCAACACCTTGTTTAGTGAAGTATGCATATTTGTGGGTTTCTATCTTGCCTTAGTTCATTTACAAGTAAGCAGCATATAGAATTTACTGAAATGAACGTGCCACCGTTAGGTGGATTTTACCTGACCGTCTGAATTACCTGCACAATACTTACCATGCCTTCCCTGCCACGAAGACACAAGTTAGTATGCAACAGGTTTAAATATACAGGGGATTACTGGCGGGATGCCATAATGGACGGGGCATAGTACATGAATGAAATAACAAGTTACGCAATGAACAGGGGCGCCACAAGTTATTCCATCCGATACAGGCGACTATTCAGGAGTTTCGTCCGGATCGGATCGGTGCCGGTGCCCCAGCAACCGTCCGCGGGAACTAAGACCTTGTGCACAAGTTGTCCGTGATCAACATATACACTAAGTTAGCAGTTGAGGCAAATCAGGGCAATAAAAGGTACGGGACAGTAACAGGAGGAGAGCTACTTTGGCATAGTCTCCCTATCAGATTATTGCATTCAGGATGAGTTATGTTCATAGCATAATTTAAAGAAGAGCATACATTCTAACTTGTATTATGCATATGATAAATATTTCCGAGCGAACACGCATGCAAGTAAGTAACCGTTTACAGTTTGATTGACAAGCAGTATTAACCAAGTCTATTCTCTTTTATCTTGGTTTCTTTTATTTTACTTGGTATCGTTTGATCGGGGCAAGGAGTGAAGCTTGGAAGCAGGGCTAGCTAATCGGGTTGGTAGCCACTCACTTAGATTTTGTAAAGAAGAAGGAAAGAGGCGCTTTACGACTCCGCTCGCAAGCCGCCTACTGCTCGTTCACTTGCACACGAACAGCTCGATTAATACTTCTTCCTCTCTTTCCATTCTCGGAATAGAAGTGCAAGTCAATGAACGAAAACAATGAAAACCATCGAAACCGTTCAAGGAAAACAAGCAAATCCCAAAACTAACTCAAAGCACGAAAGCAACAAGCGACATCGGAAACCGAGGAAATAAAAGATAGCAGCGGAGAGGTCCCTCCTGACTCTGCCGCTAAGCCGATCCTTGGGGCGCAGTCCACTGAATATGGGAATCGATTCCGAAGAAACAAATCCATAACGAGGACGAGTTTTTAATTCAATCTATCCCGATCGAACGATACCGTCTGTGTTTCTTAGCCGCGATCCCCGCACCGGGGGAACGGGGCACTACAGTGAGTAGCCCACAATGATATATTTAACTGCTTATGGATCTAGCTTGCTCACCATCATTTTGTGATCTCATACAAAATATATACAGCCAAATACTCTGGGAGGAACAATATAAACATTAGAGCCCAAGAGCATCATACATGGTATCTTCATCCCTAATACTCTTGATGGTATTCTGTTGATTAGATAAGTTGTTGTCATAACAGCCTCACTCCAAAAGAATTTTTGCACATTCATTATCAGCATGAAAGAATATGACACTTCTAGTAGATACATGTTCTTGCGTTTAGCCACCCCATTTTGAGAAGAAGTATCCGTACAAGTGGTTTGATGAAGAATTTTCTGACTAGAGATGAAATTAGCAAACTCTTTATTAGTGTACTAGGTCCTATTATCTGTTCGAAGAATCTTCACATGTACTCCAAATTGGGTCTTCACATATGTCGAGAAGTCTTAAAAATATTTGTACACCTCAAATTTTCTGCAATCAATGACGGTAATAAACCATCTGAATATACTAACAGAAGTAATAGGACACAGTCCCCAAACATCAGAATGAATAAGTGCAAATGGCTCAAAACTTCGAAGGTCAACCATTTTATAATTAGAACGTGTAAAATTTCCAAGTTCATAAGCTTTACAAAATAACCTTTTTTGTCTACTTGATTCATTATCTCAGGATCTAACTTATTCAAATTATTAAAAGATAAATGTCCCAATCTACAGTGTTAAAGCATTGCTTCTGTCTCTGGACTTCCAATAGTAGTAGCAGCAAGCATTACAGCCTCTCGGTCCAGGTACCAAAGACCATCACGCCTAATGACAGTCCCAAGTCTCTTTCCCGTGGTCTTCTCCTGGAAAGAACACATATTCTGATCCAAAAAAATAGTATAATTCAATTGATCAATGAGAGAGCTAACACAAAGTAAGTTGACCAAAAATGAAAGAACATGCAATACAGATGACAGGGTAACAAATAAAGTACAATGGACCGAGCCAGTACCCCTGATGCGTTGGGATATCCCATCAGCAGTTTGAACTATCTCGGGATGCTTATGCTTGCTCGGATAATATAATGCAAACTCACTAGATGCACCTGTGATATGCCTAGATGCACCTGAGTCTATTATCCAAGCAGTATGAGATTTAGTGGATGCAAGTGCCTGAACCGGAATGCCCACATGAGCAGCGTAACCAGTAAATTTAGTAAGGCAGGTAGTGTTATCCAGATCGTGAGTGGCCAGTCCCTTGCCCTCAGAACACTCAACCTGAAGCTTGAACTGACGTAGTTCCTCCAGATTTATTATCTCAGCTCCGGTTATTTCAGTAGTGGTCTCCTCCGTCACATCTAGGTGAGAAACTCCCCGACCTCCGCGTCCCTTTCCTCCTTGACCTGTACGTCCACCTCTCTGTCCTTTGCCTCCTCGGCCATGACCAGAATTGTAGGGTTGAGGATAGTTGTAGCTGAGGTTCCCTTTCTTTCTGCAATTGTAGCACTCCCTGTTATCGCTGCTTGGAGAACTAGGAACCACCAATGCAGAACGGGCAGATGGTGATCGCCTTTTATCACCTTCTGTCGGATCTTCTCTTGCTCTATTGATGCAACAGCCTCATCCAGGGATGGAAATGATGACAGATGATCCATTACTGCCCTCCTAGCCTCAAACTACGGGTTCATACCCTTATGAAAATGAGGTACATGCCTACTCTCAAGGTACTATTTTCCAAGAAGAACATCTGTCGGATTTTGTAATGATAGCGGATCGTAGTAGTCCAAGTCCGCCCATAAGCGACGTAGGTTCGCTGCATACTGGAGTACTGTCTTCTCCCTGTATATGGTAGCATCAATCTTTTTCTCAACTTCTATCATCATCATGACACTCCCAGCTCCAGAGAACATCCCAGCTAATGTTATCCAGACATCAGCTACACTGCAGATCGACTCCACCATCCCAGCTATGGATGGAGACACAAAAGTCAGCAGCCAAGAAACCACTATAAAATTAAGTCAACTCCATATGATCCATTCATCACTCATCTTATCCTTTAGCTCAGTGCACTCTCCCTTTATATATTTTTTAAGCCCCTTTGTCCGAAGGTTCAGCAGCGCCTTCCTAGACCAACCTAGGTAGTTTCTCGTCTCCTCAAGTTTGATGTCGTTGGACAGCAACTCTATCGTCTTTATAACCTGCGATGGTTCTGATGCGGACACGACTGCCCTACTGGATGATGTCTCCTCTAATTTGGCCTAAAATACCCTGGACACCCCCCTCCAGTATTTATTTCAACTCTTGACTAGTCACAGGTGTTTCTATCTCCACAGTTACACACAGGGACGAGGTCAAACGTAACTTAAACACGTATCGTGCGCCTACATGGGATCATGACTTTCTCTATCTATTTGTACACCCCCAAACTCATCCGTCATAAAAAATACACGATGGATAGAACTTGCTGGAACAAGGGCTAGAAATACAGATTTGTGCAAAACTTTCCAGGAAGTATGCACTGTAATCTCAGAACTAACGTTGAGATCAAAATCAGAGGATCACACAAGAGTTCCTCTCTGATTATCCACAATCCAACGATGGGTTTGACGACACCCACGGGCAAACCTGCAGGGAACATCGACGAGGGTGGGGGGGCTTCCACACACAGAGGAAGGCGGGGGGGGGGAATCGGGTGAGAGACATGGAGAAAATAATGATTGATTTACTTCCAAGAGAGAAGGTACATATATATACGAGCAGGCTAGTCTCCTACTCATTTTCTATCCGATGTAGGACTAAATAAGTCCCCCATTACTCAATAATATTTTAATATAGAGATTCAAGATAAAGATTTTTTATGGTTGGCTCTCAATTATGTTGAAAGCACAAGCTTAATAGATCTACCAGTTTTTAAAAAATATTTTTATCCATTTGTAACTGTAAAAAATCGTTAGGAGTCTATAAATTTCAACTGTTATAATAATTATTGTAACATTTTTTACCGTTAGAATTTTTTTTACTATTTTTTTTAGATGTCGACGATACGCACTAGTCTTTACACACACTATGTTGCATGCCATTTGGGCCCACTGCCCCCATACGTCACCAACGGTTTGATCCCGAGATCTCTGTCCAGCTAGGGAGGTTATACCTCTTCTCACTGGCCACAAGAGTCAGTTGAGTTCGGTTTTTCATTGTTAGTTAATTTTACTTTCCAACGATTTTTCACCGTTAGAAATTTTATTTACCAATATTTTTTTCTTAGGAAAGTTTATTTCCCAACGGCTTTTTATCTTTAGAAAATTATAATACCCAATATTTTTTTAATGTTAAAAAATTAAACTTTCCTGCAATTCCTATCGTTACAAAATATTTCCCATGACATATTACCAACAGTAAAAAATGTTAGGAAAAGTTTTTTTTCAACGCTTATAATCGTTAGAAAATGACTGTTTTGGTGTAGTGGTAGAGGATGAGGAGGATATAGACGTATTGGACGAGGAATAAGAATTGGAGGATGAAGATGAAGATAAAGGTGCATGTGAAAATAAGGATGAAGAACTGGAAGTTGAAGATGAAGAACATTAGTACGTATGATATATTTAGAAGATGATTCACAAGAGGAAGGAGAATATAAAGATGATTTAGAAGATAATGATGAAGAACATTAGTACATATGATATATGCATTAGATTAGAATAATAAATTTGTTTGAGGAAACTATTATTTATCAAGACACCATTATTATTATTATTATCACACCTTTATTATTAGTATCATCATACCATTATTTATTATCCTACAGATCTTTTTATGTCGGGACAATGTGGATGGTCTCATTACTTAGGAGGCTCATCTCGACCTCTCTACACACTCTAAATGTAGATCTTAGAGGAGTTAGTAAAGATGACATCATTATGAACAATGATGGTTTCTTTCGTAGCCTACTCCTTCACTAGTAGGCAGAGCCACTCCATCTTCTGATATTTCGTATGTGTCTACACCTACTGTTGCTACACTTACTACTATGCACACTATTTCTCCTACCTGGCAAATCCATATCCCGACCTAATATCTTGGACAATGAACTATATGTCTGTCATCCAGGTTTTGCAGACCCCCCCCCCCTCCACCAGAGAGACCTACTAGTGAGAGATGGACTTAGCTATGGACCAATGCAGCAACATAAGTAAATAATTTTATTTTATTATCAATTTATATATTTACTTATGCTTTATCTGACTTTAATTATAATTTGTTTACTTATTTTTGGTTCTTTCTACTTAGAGCTGGTAATGATCTTGGCGATATTATGCGGGACCACTTTCATGGTCCTTATATGGATTTCATGTCATTACCAAAAAAGAAGATATTCCTTTGGCTTGGTATTTTAGGGATATGTATAAAATAATTAAATATCATAATAATTCTTTTTATTTTCATCTTCTTTTTTCATGATTTGTAGAGGAGCTACGGGTGGCTAGATAAACAAAAATGAGACAAAGAAGTTCTATCTTAGAGAGCTATAAAAGGAGTGACTTAAGGAGAAATTTTAGCATAAGATAAAGGAGGAGATAGCTACTCCAGAGTACAAGAACCTGTCGGAGAAGGCAAAGGCGACCCATGCTAAGGATGGTCTCCACAGAGTTGGATCTATCCCGCCCACGGATGTTATGCATAATATAGTCTAATTTAAGTGTAATTATTTTAATATTCATATATTTATTATTAATTACTTAACTATTTTACTGCGAGAAGGCTGCAAGGAAGGGCAAAGATCTAAGCACCGTTGACTTTTCCAAGATCTTCGAGTGGACACACAAGCAAAAGAAGGATGAGAAGCTAGTAGTTGATTGGTCTACTAAAGCATATGTCACTACAACAAAAATACCTTTTATGACGGCTCAAAAGTGTCATAAATAATGTTTTATAACGCATTTTCGTAAGCCCTCGGGTGTTATAAAAATCAGTGCTATAAATATTTCTAAAAGTGTCATAAATGTTATGTACATATTTTTTTTCCTAAAAACATTATAAATAAGACAAACATATACAACATTTATTTACCAAAGAGTTATAAATAAGATTCATATATATGACACTTATTTTCAAAGCGTTATAAATAGAAAATATATATATATATATATATATATATATATATATATATATATATATATATATATATATATATATATATATAACACTTATTTTTGAAGTTGTTATAATTGTAATGCACATATATCACTTTACAAAGCGTTATAAAAAGAAACACTCAAATATTGCTCAATTTCAAAAGAATCTGAAGTAGGTACAACATCAATTTAAGAAACGATTAAAACATTCATTTCGAATTAGATATATCATTCAATCCATACATGTACAATCCAGTCCCAAAAATACATTTATCTAAAATAGATCCAAATACTCTCAAAAGAATATGTATCAATAACTAGAGGCCTTATTGATAAAAATAGCTAATCAAGGTGGCCTAGCGTAAGCAAAGCAGGATCTATAATATCAAGATTACTAGCTGCTCTGGGGCAAACCCGGGCTTGAACTTAGATAGTGACACCAAAATAAAGATGGACATCTCCACAAGAATTTTGAATAAGAACCCTGTCAGTAGTACCTCCTGCATCTCCAATACCGCAACCTTCTGCATCTTCCAACATCCTAATTTTGGGTTCCTCACACGTCTCATCTGCCACTGCAACGCAATTAGTATCCTTCCTTTTCTTGCCATGCTAATTAGAAAAGTGATATATCAGCATCCTTGAATGATGCAAATAATAAATCATCACTCTAGTGAATTAATAACCCAATTTCTTGTGCTTAGATGTGACATGGTATCATATCTGCTATTACAAGTTCATAATAGTTGCAGTTTGCATAAGGGTACATTTGGTCTCATCTATGAGTGTAGTGCAAATAGTATCCCTTCTTTTCTTACCCTCGGTCAATTGTTAGAACATGAAGACACCACTTCGAGGAGAGATTGAAAGATACCAAAACCGCTAATACAAGTTCATAATCGTTGCAGTTTGCTACATAAGGGTACATTTTTAACAATCCACGGGTCAATAGATGCTACTATATACTATATAAATACCTAGATGCTTTACAAGTACATGGACCAACTCCTGCTATTATATCCTTATAACTATGTGATTGGATATGCAAAGACTATAGATTTCTTTTCCCTCACAATCACAAGTAGCATGGTATCATATCAACGAAAATCAATAGAGCAAAAGGTCGACTACATGTAAAGCATGATGAATTAAGATAATGTAGCAAGATGGCTAAAGGGGTGTACAAAATAGAACCAAATTTAACTACCTACATTGTCAGTCACCAAATCAAATGAGCAACATAAGCAATAAGCTATATATTCATCTCTTTGCACTTGTTACTATAAACAACAGATTAGGGAAGATGCCATTGTGCATGCTAATTTTCTTGAAAAAAAAAGTTTAGTGAAAACATGCAATACCTCTCAGTGAATTTTTTAGAATTTTCTGACAAATCCTTATCGAGCCTGCAAAACAAGGTCATAAGCAATAGAACACTATTTAGTTAAGTAACCAAGATAAGAAAATTGTTTAGCAACTATAAAAACATTGAATGTTTTCTAAAAAAATGTATTTAATAGTTGTAAAAACATTAAAAAATCCTCACCTAGCATGCAAAACAATGTTATAAGAAACATAACATTATTTAGTCAAGGACTACACTATTGGACTGTAGCAGCATCATGTCTTTAATTTTGGTGTGTCCTACTCCATTTTGGGGTGTCTACATCATGTCCGATACATCCAGGATTTGTGTTCTTTGTAGAAACAAGAATTAGCTTAGTTAGCTTTTGTAGTCTACTTATAAGATACTAGTTAGCCTTCGTAATCTACTCATAAGACATCCAGGATTAGGTTAATTTTTCTGGCCCAATCAAGTATCAGGACGGGTCTAAGATACTAGTCTACCTAATCCTGATTTGGCCTGGTACCAACCCATTGAAGCCACTATTAATCATCCCTACCTCGTCAATTAAATGGAGATAACTGGCAGTGTAGTATATTTATAGCCAACATATCGAATTCAACAAATAGGAGAAAAATAAAAGTTTTGACATCCCATATTCAAAAGAAAGAATAGAATAATTCAATCTTTCATTTTTTATTTTTTATGGTCTATACGAATCCAAATATAATGTAAAACTAATTATATGCACCAGTGTACTAGCACTTTGAAGAATTCTCTATTATATTCCAAAGATATTTAAGTTTCCAGTATATGTTCCTATAACATACATTGGACAACATTTCCCGATATGACATATGCTGGTTGTTGGTATATTAGAATATTCTTGGTATATTTGTTGGTATATTAGAATATTCTATAGGGGATTTTAATAGAATATTAATGTAAGATAAAGGATTGTAAGGATATAAATAGCCAAGAGATTATCAATAAAAAATAATTAATTACTCCAACATATTCTACATGGTATCAGAGTCCAAACCCTAGCCACCACCTCCCAAACCCTGCCGTCACCACCGCCACCGCCGCCACATTGTCTGCTACCACCGATGCCGTACCGCTCGCCCGCCATCACCGTCACCCTCGTCCGCCACTACCACCGCGAAGCCGCGACTCCTGCAGAGCCTTCTGCCAAAGTTCCTGGCGTCTCCCGTGGGTCTTTCCTGTCATTGACATCAAAGGCCTAGATCTGATGGGGGAGAGTCATGATCGGGTCTAGGAGAGAACAAAGAGGGTGAACGTGAATCGTGCGATGGGTGTAAGGTGATTAGAGAATAGGAGGATCGACAGAGAAGATCATCAAGAAGTTTGACCCTGTGAACGTCGTAACATTGATGAACCTGATAAAACTATCGGCTGGTGAGAGCACGATACGAATATTGGCAAAGTTAGAGCTTTCATCCATCAATCTGAAGCTTGATGGACCGGCCACCTACCTGAGTTGGTCACGACGGGTGAGGAGAACCCTCACAGGGAAGAACCTGGAGGATTTCTTGTCAGGAGAGAAGACAGAGCCCAATGAGGGCTCGACAGGATGCGATGAACGAAAGTCCTCTCATATGGTGGTATATATTTGGCTCCTCAATTCTTTAGTCCAGTTGATCATCGCCACAGTGGATGATGCTTGAGATGGTGAAAGACGTGTGGGAGAAGTTGAGGAGAACCTATAATGGAATGGGGAATAACTTGAGGGTTTTCCAAATCAAAGAGGAGATCAATGACACCATGCAGGGAGAGAAGATGGTACAGGAGTATGCCATAGAGTTAGACCATCTGTGGTTGGATTATGATCACTTCTCATATCGGGTGAGCTGCGAGGACCAAAAGTGTAAGGAGAGACAGGTATGTCTACAGGAGAGGACGATAAAGTTTCTTAAGGGGCTGGCTGTAGTGTTTGCTCTGAGGATAGTACTACTTCTAGACCAACCGAAGATTCCTACACTTGAGGAGGCTATCTCGGCCATGATCCAGGATAAGACTCGTATCAAGCTATAGGCAAGGACAGGTGGTCCCCCTCAAGTGAAGACAGCACTGACGGTTGCCAATTCAGGCGACACAGGACCTAAGAAAGACCCCCGATAGTGTTACAACTGTGGAGAGGTAGGCCATCTGAGGTATGCTTGTACCAATTTAGGTGGCGAATATGAACAATTTGGAGGACATGGTCGTGGTCATGGGGGTCGACGAGGTGGTCGAAGAGGTTATCGGGCGAACCTGCTGGTAGTATAAGGCGAAGAGGGAGCTAATGATGCCTATACTGAGGAGGATCAGGCACTACTGGGTATGTTGGAAGTACTCAGGAGAAAGCAGAGAGCGTCAAGCGATGGAGACAGGAGGAGTGGGACTGAGGAGGCGTCAACCTCAGTCTTCGCCAGACACAACGCTGCCATGTATGCCCATCCATAGGAAGGTAGTGATGACTCACTCTTCCTTGCATCTATGTCTTCCCTTAGATCGTCGGACTGGATTGTCGATTCGGGTGCATCTCGACACGTGACAGGGAATGCTAGTGAGTTCTCTTCCTACACTAACCTAACATCTGCATACAGCATTCAAACAGTCGATGGTACTTTTCAGTTAGTAGTCGGTAAGGGTATTATCGATTGTACATGTTTAGTAAGATTATCCAATATTTAACATGCTCCTTCTTTTTCAGTCAGTCTTTTGTCCATTAGTTCTATAATCCTCCAAACTAAAATGCATTGTCTCTTTTGATATTCCTAAAATGATCTTCCAAGAGAAAGAGACGGGACGAAGACTTAGGACTGGCACTTGGCATAATGGACTGTGGTACCTGGATCAGGAAGGACTGGATTCAGCATTGGTGTTTATGGAAGAAAATGACATGATTAGGAGGACCAAAGATGAGTGCCGATGATACAATGATACTCCATCACAGGCGGTTGGGGCACTCCTCTTTTGGTATTTTGAGTAGGTTGTATCCAACTATTTATGAGAAGGCAAATAAGGAGAAACTAGTATGTGATGCATGTGATTTAGGCAAACTTACTATATGTTGGTCCAGGCCATATGAGCTCTTCTGGTTTTGATATTATATATTCTGATATCTAAGAGCCGTGCACCACAAATACTATAAATGGTTACAAGTATTTTATCTCTTTTATTGATTGTTCCTCTCGTGTCACCTGATTGTATTTGATAAAGAATAAGAGTGAGGTCTTTGCCTATTTTTAGTACTTTTATAAATATGTCCAGACTCAATATAGAGCAGTGGTGAAGGTACTATGGTCTGACAATAGAACAGAGTATACCAACAAAGCACTTGAGGAATACCTGTCAGCCCAATGGATACAGCATCAGACCATATGTGCATACACACTAGCACAAAATGGAGTGGCAGAAAGGAAGAATGAACACCTTCTGGAGGTGGCAAGGAGCATGATGATCGTCATGAATGTCCCACGGAGTCTGTGGGGGCATGCAGTATTGACAGCAGCTCGATTGATCAGCAGGATTCTCTCGAAGGTACTGGGATGGAAGTCTTCATATGTGATATTGTAAGAAAATAATAGTGGGATACTCCCACTAAAAGTGTTTGGTTGTGTATGTTTTATGAAGGACAACAGTTCATCTGTTAGAAAATTTGATCCCAGAGCAGTCAAGTGTGTAATCGTGGGCTATTCGGCAACTAAGAAGGGGTACGTGTACTGGAGCCCAGTAGAGAAAAAAAAGTTTATGAGCATGGATGTTCACTTCAGGGAGTTTGAGCCATACTACCGTCAGGAGGGAACCTCATCTATGAGCAACTCACTTGATACTGAGAGTATGAGGCGAGAGAGGGAGATTGGTGAGAGTGTGATGACCGATCTAGGAGTATGGCATGGAGGAACGTTTGAGGAGGAGCATGAGAGTGAAGAAGAATAGGGGAAGGCGATGAGAGGTGTTAGGCCCACGGCTCAGGGGTAGTTACTTACCTACAGCAGGAAAGGGAAGCGAATTGCAGGACCAGTACCTATAGTGCCATTACCAAGTCCCTTGTCTACGTCCATCTCAACTCCTGAGATACCTATACCTATACCTATACCACCACCACCAGATTTTCCATCAAGTGATATCATTCTTCCTACTCCTCCCACACCATTATCAGTACGGAGGACCACTCGCAGCAATGCAGAAAATTCTTCTGATAGATATGGTTGGGACCTTGCTTAGTTTGTTTCATATAATAATATCTCTTCTTCTCATGGAGCATTTATTGCATCTTTGGATAGTATTATTGTACCTAACAATTGGCAGGTTGTCAAGAATGATCCAAAGTGGAAAGCGACGATGCACGAGGAGTTACGCGCTCTTGGGAAGAACCACGCTTGAAAACTAGTAAAACTGCTAGAGAAAAAGAGGGAAGGGATGCAAGTGGATCTTTATTGTGAAGCAGAACCCAGATGAAAAATTAGAGCGCTACAAGGCTCGATTGGTGGAAAAAGGATATAGTCAGACGTATGGCATTGACTATAACGAGACATTTGCACCAGTGGTAAAGATAAGCACCATCAGGACCCTGATTTCTTTGGCAGCGAATGGTGGATGGATGCTACACCAACTAGATGTGAAGGTTGCATTTTTTTATGGAGATCTAATGGAGGAAGTGTACATGGATATACCACCAGGATTCTGTACCAATACGACAGTAGGCAAGGTATGCAGGTTGAAGAAGTTCCTCTGTGGACTGAAGTAGTCTCCTCGAGCGTGGTTTGACAGATTCAGGAGGGTGATGATACGGATGGGATATCAGCAGATCAATGCTGATCATACTGTATTCTTCCGTCGGAATAGAGGCCACATCACCATGCTTGCGGTGTATGTGAACAAAATGATTATCATAGGAGATGATGAGCATGAGATTTCCTGATTCAAGGGGATGCTTGGCAAGGAGTTCGAGGTGAAGGACCTTGGCCTTCTTCGGTACTTCCTTGGGATTGAGATTGCTCGAGAAGCATAGGGGATTGTTCTTTCTCAGAGAAAGTATGCCCTGGACCTTCTCACAGAGAGATGGATGTTGGGATGCAGACCTACAACAACGCCGATCAACCAGGGGTTCAAGCTGTGTGCTGAGGCTGGAGAACAAGTTGTCCGAGACAGATACAAGAGACTGGTGGACAAGTTGACATATTTGAGCCATACACGTCCTGATATCTGCTTTGCAGTGAATGTGGTGAGCCGCTACATGCATGACCCAAGGAAGGGTCATATGGACGTAGTGTACCAGATTCTGAGATACTTGAAGGTTGCCACCGAAAGGGTTGATATTCAGGATGAATGATCACTTAAGCATCGAGGGCTACTGTGACTCTGACTGGGCTAGCTGTACTGGTGACAAGAGGTCTACCTCGGGCTATTGCATATTTGTAGGAGGCAACTTGGTCTCTTGGAGGAGTAAGAAGTAGTCGGTGGTGGCCAGATCGATAGATGAAGCAGAGTACAAAGCTATGGCCTTGGGAGTTGCAGAGCTGCTATGGCTGAAGAGTATGCTGCTGGAGCTGAAGCTAGATCAATGAGCCAAGATAAAGCTGTGGTGTGACAACCAGTCAGCCATCAGTATCACCAACAATCCAGTGCAGCATGACATGACCAAACACATCAAGATCGATAGGTTCTTCATCAAGGAGAAGCTGGATCGTGGACTACTGGAGCTAGGTCATGTTCTAACCAAGGAGCAGGTAGCAGACACTATGACCAAGGGACTTAGCTCTGCAGATATGATTAGAGGATGTGACAAGATGGGCTTAGTGAATATCTTTCGCCCATCTTAAGGAGGAGTATTGGTATATTAGAATATTCTTGGTATATTTGTTGGTATATTAGAATATTCTTGGTATATTTGTTGGTATATTAGAATATTCTACAGGGGGTTTTAATGGGATTTTAATGTAAGATGAAGAATTCTAAAGTTATAAATAGCCAAGAGATTATCAATAAAAAATATGACAATTACTCAAAAATATTCTACACTGGCTCACTAGTTTCTCCATCCGGAGCAATAGGAGTAAATTTTGCACCTATGTTAAATTTTGCAACTATGTAGTACCCAACAGCACCATGGGGAAGACGAAATACCTATAAACATGTATCATTCATTAAAGATTAAAAACAAGTTACATTTCAATTTTAAAAAAGGAACCATTAGCAGAATGGTCTACTACGTACCCACACAAGTCACGAATTTGGTTTAGTATATCGAATTAACATGAAAAATTAAAGATTATTACCTTTGCGATTTTGGAGTACTAACTGCTTCCCGACCAATTTCACCCTCAAATTTTGGCATGCTTGTCTTAAACCATTGGACCCTAATTGATCCCTCAGTCCCTCCAGATACTATTGCAGTCCAGACCCAACTTGGCGGCCCTACTTCCAAACATGTATTAGCTTACATCAGTTCACAAGTAAAAACAAAATGAACAATAAAGAAATTCATGGGAAATAACCACAAGTTTAGAATGTTGACAGGTATCTAAAAGCTAAACTTTGCATTAAGTCATTATAAAAACAAATTATTACAGGCATCAGTTCTATTTGATCTTCTGAAAAAAAAGGGAAGCGGTCTACCATAGAGCAGTGTAGGAAAGGCATACTTGTTAGGTAATCCTGATAATTTTCCTAGCCACATATTGTTCCATGAAAAAATAACAGCAATAACACATGAACCAAGTACAAGTTTAGCAAAACCTTAAACAAAATGGAGAATTCATCGAAAATCTACTAAGTTCAAACTTTCTTGAAAAACGATCAAGAATATATATATTGACAACTAAGCACTGCTATAAGTTGCCATGACACCATGCATTTAAGGATATAGATAGAAAATGATATTCATATTATCTATAGAGCTCATTAAGTATTATCGTACCATTTTCTAATTTTAGCCATCTCTTCTCTCTACCATGAATCTGCTTTTGTTTCTTGCATCTGTGGCTTGATGTTATTCTGATACCAAAAACCTTCCGTTTGTCTTGCTCCCGTATCAATCAATCTCACGTACAATTGAATCAAATTGTTTAAGGACATAAAAGATACTCTCCAGCAAATTTCTACAAAATTAACCTCATTTATGGACACCTTTACAAATTGGCATACAACTACATAATTATCGGACCTCGAACAGGTTATCCAAAAATCCATAAGCATCTTTTGAGCTTTTCATTATATGTCTATGTTGCATGGACACAAGTATGAAATAGCATGATACAGGTAGAGTGGCATGACCATGGCACCTATTTTGGAGTTCCCTAGTGTGTATTGGAGTGTGTTTGTACCAATATATGTCCAACATGACCTTAAATGTTCTTCTTTGCTTCCTCCCAGATAAATTGGCACAGAAAAAGGATTACAAGTAGACACAAATGTCAGAACTGTTTTCAAACATATAATAAAGAACAACTGAAAGTATTCGAGTAAACAGAAAATTGAAGTTGTATTCTCACTTTATAGTTAGTTCCATATAGTAATCAGTGCATTTCTATATTGATGCTTCGTTGGAGCCTAACCATGCACTTCTTTTTTACTTTGTAAGCTTAAAAGCTTATATCCACAAGGTCCGATTTGGTAAAAAGGAATAAAATGTAAGAAATTAATCTTTTACTAAGTCTCCAACACCTACCATGGCTACAACAAACATTAATTTACCGTTGACCATGCCACAGAAACCATTCCTTTACCACTCCCGGTATTTCCTGCTGCTACAGCTCTAACAAATATATTCGAAAATATAGATTTTATAGATACAGTTACATATGTTTGCTTCTATTTTGTAAGATTGTTCATTCGCATCCTAAAGACACAAACTTTTTGTGTCAATGAAATTTTGCCTATAAGCAAGTTGAGAACAAAAGCAACTTCGCCATGAAATTTTACCTATAACAAAATCTCAAGAACAAAGACTAAAACATCTGAGATTAGATTGCACAACCGTCCAGCAAGCCAAAAATTTGATTCCTACTGTGTGGGTAAGACAAGTTATGGACACAACAATATCCCTTAATTTTATGTGAAAAATCAATTCATTTCGAACAAGTTTTATCTTGTTCAAAAAACAAATCCATGAGAACGCTGAGGATTCAAGCCAATTAATAATGATTAATTTCTTGATTTTCACTGAATGGCATTCCAATACATGAATTTGTGCACATTCGAGGATCAGATAGAATAAGAGGAAAAGACTCCACTTAATCATTGTACCTACTTTTACTCCAGTTCCTCCAAAAGTTATTCTTACTCGGATAATATTGTTAATTTTATCAATAGAAATTGGTTTAATACTTGACTTAATTTTTGATGGGTGGGACTACATATATATAGGAGAGGCTAACCCCTCTCTCTACTATTCTACTAGATGTGGGACTAAACACCAACTAATACTCTTAGCACTTTCACTCAAGATGGACGATAGATATCAATTATCCCCATCTTGTCACATAGTTTAGAAAGACTCGATTAATTAAGATCCTTAGTCAGATAATCTGTAACTTGTTCTTCTGAGCGAACATAATCGAACTTTAATATTCATTTTTCTAGCTTCTCTTTGATGAAGAACCGATCGATCTCGATTTACTTAGTTATGTCATGCTAGTCTGGATTGTTAGCAATACTTATTGCAGCTTGACTGTCACTCAGAAAACCCAATGGTGTTTTCTGGTCCAGATTCAACTCCGTCAGCAGTGCTCTTACCCGCAGCAACCCTGACACTCCCAGAGCCATAGCTCTATACTCTGCTTCAACAGTCGATCGTGCTACCACAGACTGTTTCTTGCTTCTCCATGAGATTAGGTTACCCCCCCACAAAGACACAGTACCCTAAGGTAGACCTTCTATCATCCATGCAGCCTGCCCTTTCTTCATCGCAGTACCCCTCAACTCCCAGGTGTCCATTTTTTTGAACCATAGTACTCATCCAGGAGTCCACTTAAGATATCTCAGGATACGAAAACCGGCATCCATGTGACCCTTCCTTGGATCATGCATGTAGCGACTCACTACACTTACAACAAATGAGATATCAGGGCGAGTGTGGCCTAGATAACTCAATCTACCTACAAGTCTCTGATATCTCTCACGATAAACAGGCTCTCATGTCTCTGCACCCAACTTATATTTCTGATCGTTTGGAGTAACTGCCGATCAACATCGCAGCATAGCAATCTCTGTGAGCAGGTCTAGTACATACTTTCTCTGAGAGAGGACGATCCCATCTCTTCCTTGAGCCACCTCGATCCCGAGAAAATACCTTATCATTCCCAAGTCCTTCACTTCAAACTCCTTGGCGAGTTTTGACTTTAGCTGAGTGATTTTTTCCTCATTATCACCTGCGATCACTATATCATCAACATACAATGCAAGTATGGTGATATGACCTTTTGCATGCTGGAAGAAAACCGTGTGATCTGCATTGGTCTGGCGGTACCCATGCCTGTGACAGCCTTCCTGAATCTATCAAACCAGGCTCGAGGAGATTGCTTGAGCCCATACAGTGATTTCTTCAGCTTGCACACCTTTTTTGTTGACTACTTCGTGCAAAACCACGGTGGGTCTCCATCTATACTCTCTTGTAGGTCCCTATGAAGAAAGTATTCTTCATATCTAATTGATACAGCTGCCACCCATATTTTGTAGCAAGGGAGATCATGGTTCTCACAGTGCGCATCTTTTCTACTGGAGCAAATGTCTCATAATAGTCGATGTCATAGGATTGAGTGAATAACTTTTCAACCAACTTTGCCTTGTACCGCTCCACCTTTCCTTCTGGCATCTCCTTTACTGTGAAGACCCATTTGCATCTAACAGTTCTCTTTCTTTTAGGCAACGGAACAAGCTTCCATATCCCATTTCTTTTGGGTGTCCCAAATTCCACCAACATTGTCTACCTTGGATCTTTCTTTGCTTCCTACCAATACTTAGGCAAAGAGGTGGTATCTAACGATGCAATGAATTCTACTTAAGGGAATATGAGAAATTGACAAGGTCATGTTCATAACCATAACGATTAGGGACTTTTTCCATATTACTGCAAGAAGATCTACTTAAGGGAATATGAGAAAGTAGCAAAAAGATCATACCATCCGAATCAGAGGGATCCGCATCCGAATCAGAGGGGACTAGTGCGGGAGGTGCATCTTCAAGAGTTGGGACAGGGTTAGGCGAGAGACATTGTACAGTAGGGGCAATAGGCACAGTAATAGGCATAGTAGTGGACTGATGCTTTCTCCTTCTGTAGACTTGGAGCTCTATAGATTGTTCTGTAGTCTGTTCCTCCCCTGTACTGGAGCATCACTTTCTTTCTCCTGATTGTCACCACTTTTTTCCTCCTAATTATGTGCATCCTCATCACTTTCCTCACCTTTGCTATCTTTTCTTGTTTTCTTGGACCAACTTCCATCATTGGACATGGAACTGATCCGACAATCATGCTAGGGCCTATCTCCCCCTCACTCCTAACACCTCATGTGTTAGGTGGGTCACCAAATGTGAAGCCTTTACCTGAACCATTATGGTAGTGTGGTTCCATCTCTCTGAATATCAAAGGAAATAACACAATTAAGTTGAAGAACAATGGAACTAATCGACAATAGATTAACGAAAAAAGATGGAGCATGCAAGACATCAGTAAGGGTTATGGAATGGGTACATTAAACTATGTTGTTACCCATAATTTGTCTAGCCGTACCATTAACAGTCTGAATGCTTTCAGGCGTCGTCAGGTAAGTGTAATATTGGATCTCATCATGGGCACCCGTGATATGGCGGGATGTCCTAGAGTCTATTATCCAACCTGATCTTTGGATAGATGTCAGGGCATGAGCAGGTATACCTGTACTTGTATGGGCATAGTGGGAGATATTACCCCCAGAGGTTGTTGGATTTGATACCCCAGAGGTGTTGGCTCGACTGTCGCTGGTTCCAAGCTTAATGATTCTCCATATCTCTAGTATTTCCCTCTCACTAGTGGTCATATCGGGTGACTGACTCTTTCTTCCCTCTTCTACCAGATTTACCTTGTGTTCTTTGGAATGATTTGTTCTGCCACCAGCATAGTCTCCTTTTCCATCCCTACGTCCCCTACGACTGCGTCTGCGGCCACTGGACTGGCCTTTCAGGGATTTCGTACAAAATATGATAAAGTGTCCAGGGTCTCCACAGTTGTAGCACCCTCCCCCTCCGGAGGGGTTTCGGTTAAAAGCTGTTAGAGCTGATTTTCCCCCCAAAGAGTTAGTAGTGCTAGGCATCATCTTCTGTCATGCCTCTTCTTGTGCCAAAGCAGCTATGGCCTCCTCTAGTGATGGCAGCCTATGTTGAGCAAGTAGGATATTTCTCCTCTGCTCGAATGCTGGGTTGAGTCCCTTCAGGAACTTCATCATCTTCTGTCGCAAAGCATACTCCATGAATTTCTTATAATGTTTTACAAATGTTGGTTCTATTTCCTCATCTTCTACGATAATGGGGTCATAGTGGTCGGGATCTGACCAATATTTTTTCAACAGACCCGCATACTCAGAGATGGTGTGATCTTCTTGGACCACCTTATCAAGTTCATCTTGTAGTTGGAAAACCCACATAGGGTTGCCCGACCCTGAGTACATTTCTCTCAGCGTCATCCAAATGTCACTAGCACCCTCCATTGCTTCCACGTTGCTGATACTTGGTCGGTCAATGAGGCTGCCAACCATCCAGTAACAATATTATTGACGATCTCCTACACAATAAATTTTTGTGAGGAGTGATCTTCAGGTGCCTTGGTTTGGCCATTCACATAGCCCAAAAATCCTCTAGCCTTTCGAGTACGCATCGCCTGACGTGACCACTTCAAGTAGTTGGAAGTACCCTCCAACTTTATCTCATGTTTCTCCAACTTTCCCATTTTGTATAGTGAAGGATCCACATCTGCGTGTGCACTACAGGAGCTAGTCTCGGTCAGCCTCTTCGAGAAGAGATCGTCTACCAAAGCCTTCATCTCTTGGGTCATCAGATTGTCATAGATCGTCTCTATCGTCTTCTTCTTGTCCTCTTCCATTAGCATGATCAGCAAGATGGTGACATATCTAGATTATCTCTAACTTTGATCATCGTCTTCTCCACGTCTACTATTCTTACTTCAGCGACAATGGTGCCCCTGAGAGTCGCTGCTTACGTCCCATGCACGACTTCGACTCGAGGTCGCATGGCCTGACGAGAAGGAGGAACCAACAGTTGTAGTCGATATCAGGAGTTCACATAAGAGTTCCCTCACTGATATATCTTGATCCAACAAGCAACTATATAATTAATATCCCGATTATAACTTACTACTACAAAACAATAATTAGAAAATTAAATTTCTCGGTCTTTTGTGCAATCACAGTTGCATATGGACAAAAGAGAGTTACGACTTGCATAAGAGAAGACGAAGAAGAAGATCGTCGGAGTCGGGGGTCACCGGGATCGTAGCGGCAACAACAACAGTCACGACAACAACAGCAACAACAGCAGTCGCGATAGCAGCAACAGAAGCAGCAGCCACCGCCGCGTTGGTGCAGGCCGGCGACACTACGGCGCTGGCCAGGCGATCGTCGGGGCCGGCTGGGGCTGCTCACAGCGGGACAGGCCGGCAGCGCTGCGGCGCATGGCCAGGCTGTCATGCCGATGGAAAAGAAGGGAGGGGGTTGGTGTGAGAGGGTTAGGGTTAGGGTTTGGAGAAGGATGTGGGGATTTGGCTCTAATACCAAATAGAAACTTGGTTTAATACTTGGCTTAATTTTATAGATGGGTGAGACTATATATATATATATATATATATATATATATATATATATATATATAAGAGGCTAACCCATCTCTCTACTGTTTTACTAGATGTGGAACTAAACACCCACTAATACTCTCAACAGTATCTACCATTAGGAGCCTTCCTGCAAGATATTCTAATAAAAATCAATTAGAGCCTGTATATTCCTTATAATTGATGTATAATTTTGAAAAATATACCATGTCTGCAGTAGATGCCCTAAGCAATTAGTACTGCAAGTGCACTTTGAGTAGTTGCTATCTACAACAAAAGAAAGACATATAGTAGTAATTGCCATCCAATATTGTAGTAAATAACTTGCATTATATTCTTTTCCAACTTGACAATTGATGACAATAGCAAGGCCCTCTAGATGGATTAAATTAAATGGCAAATCAACGTAAGTTTTTGCTGAAGCCTATAAGTTTTAGTTGAAATATCTTTATGTCATATTTTACTTCAAATCACATCTCACTAGATATTTGAAGATAAGAGTGTTTTCCTGAGCTTCAAAAAGTGTGTTTTAAATTGACCTATCGTTGCATGAACTAATTTATTTCTTAAAATTCACTCTCTCAATCTATCAGGCACAAAAGTTAGATTGCTAAATTCTTTTGTTTAAACCACAAATTAAAATTGGTGTTGATTTTTTAGCAACGTGAATATTCCAAAGCACATTAAACAAATAAAATAGAAGACACCAGAAATAAGATATATAATCTCAGGCGACACAGCTCCCTGGATATGTCGAGCATTATTATGAAGAAAATCCAGATATTCTGAAACCTAGAGAAGCCCGTGCTTGACCACCAACAACCCCATTTCCTGCAAGACCAACCCACATCAATCGAATAAACAATAAATCTTTTTTTTATCGAAACCACAGCCTTACCATCCCCTTGAGCTCATTGGGCACCTTGGCCACGTTCTCAAAATTTCCCAATATGTTCGCAGTGGATGCAAACAGCAGTTCTGTGACCATGACCATGGCATACTTGCTCTTGTCGAGAGCCTGCACGACATGGACGACCCCGGGGTACCAGATCTGGACGAGGCATGCAACGTCAGCCCTGACAACGTTGAGGAACCCATCCTTGGTGGCCTTGAAAATGAAATTCTGTCTCATGTCCTTCTCAGAAATATACTCACTCTGCCAAATTCAAAAAAAAACTAAAAATTAATACCATATGGAACGATCACAAATGGTGAAACACTAACATAGCTCTAAACACAACATTCTCCACCTACATAAGTAGGTATCACAAACTACACTAACACCCCAATGTAATAAACACACACACTAACTAGACCAAATATCAAACACCTTAAGTCTATCAAACCATGACACACAACAACACCCATGATACCCTCATGAAACACTATCAAATCCTAATCTCTATGACACCATACCACAACATGAAGTGCCAACACCAAATCATGTGAGACACTAAATTATATAAATTGAATATGATATGAACATATATAAATAAGTAGATGTAAAGTAAAATAGGATAATGGATACTAACACAATACTAGATTAGGCCAAAAATCCTATTGAGATCATTCTACAAACACTTAGTGTGCAAATTTTGTAATTACTACGAAATCACACTTCAAACACATAGATCTATCCCTAAAGAGTCCATTAGAAGCTAATAATCCTACAAGAGGGTTGGATCTCCTAAGGAGAGGTCTCCTATATGATAATTAGAGCTTCTAAACTATGGAAATGGTGGAAATCATAACTTACCAATGGAAATTGGGTCATCCTTCTATATATACGAATTTAATGGTGATGGGAGAACAAGTAGCTCCAAACCTCCTTGCTAGTGCTTTCCTTGGATTCCTCCTTGAGCTCCAAGCACTAGCTCTCTATATGAAAAAGTTTTTAAGGTAAAATTGTGTGGTAATGGTGGAATTTTAGGATTTTGTATAAATTAGAAAATTAGGGTTTGGTGCTCTTGAGAAGATGGAGCAGATGAAGTCGGGAAGAAGGAGTAGTGGAGGAATGAAATAAAATAAATTAAAGAAGGCTTGGAGAAAGGGTTTTGTCATGATAGGTTTGATCTATTTACAAATTTGACATTCTCCTCTAATTGATTTCTAAACCTAAATGAATAGAATCATTTGATTAAGGGTGGCATCTCACTAACTAAAAATAGAATTTCCTATTCATAATAATTAGTATTACCTAATTCTAACTAACCATTAATATTTTAAAAAAATATTATAAACTTGTAAAATTACCAAAATATCCATATGTTGGAAAGTGGTGGTTACACCTTGCTTTAACATTCATGCTGCGTGTCATTACTATGCTACACATGGACACATTTCACCACATTGTATAACTAGAAGGCTAGTTGATATGAATGTTTGTATTTGAATTCCAAAGACTAACAAAACATGACCCTCAAAGGAATGGGTACCAAGGGTCATATCTTCAACTGTTGTTGTAGGTGGAAAAACCTATACATGGTAGAAGCAAATAGATTCTCGATAGCGGGTGTTCACAATATATGACAGGTGACGCTACACTTTTTGCTACGCTATCGATAAAGAATGAAGGATACATATCCTTAGAAAATAACCTTAAAGGCTATATTATTGTTAACGGTGATATCAGTAAACATTATTTTCCTGTTATTAAGAATGATTGTCTTGTAATAGAATTGAAACATAACCTTACGAGTATCAGTCATCTTATTGATGATAGTTATGCAATCAACTTTGTTAAAGACAAATGTCTTATTAATGATTTATCCAGTGGCAAAACCATAAATGAAAGATTTAGTGTCACCACTTTTTCAACTAGGATAGTTTGATAATTTGGCATGGGTCATTATTTTTAAAAATATAATATTAAATATTGTGCATATTGTAAATATTATTTATTGTATAATTTATTTACTGTTAGATGTTAGATTTTATTTTGGACTTGTGTTAGTGGACCTAACTAGTTTAGATTAGATCCATGGACCAAAATTTAATTCTAGTTAGAATTGAGCCAAATTGTAAGTCTATTCATTAGGAGGATGAATTAATTAGTTAAACCAATTAGACTAGAACCTTCCCTCCTTAATTAATTCCTTCATGACAAGCCCCAAGGGATATTATGGACATTTTATAGTAGCTTGGATAAGGGAGTAGAGACCGGCCACCATAGGAGTGGAGAGAGACTATTTCTTTATTTTTTATTCCAAATCTAGATCTAGAATTTTTCTTTTCCAAATTCCTCCATTCGTACACCAATCCCTACCCAAATTTATTTTTAATTCCTTTCATATTCTTCATTGAAGGCTACTAACAAGGAGAAAGCAAGGATCTACAAGAAAAAATCAAGGATCTACAAGGAGGAGCAAGGATCTACAAGTTGAAGGCTCTTGACACTCAATTTGGAGATTTTATTGGGAATCCAACTCTCAATAGATACAATTTAGTTTTTTCTGTCTGATTAGACTCTAAATCTATAATTTAATCATTAAAACCCCTTCCATGTACTAAGGCTATCCATAGGAATTAGAATTAGGATCATAGGAGGCTCATGGAGAAAGTTATATGGTATTTTGTGTCAATTTTGGGAAAATTTTGAGATTGACATATCTTGTGTTTGTCAATATGTCAATTAGACCAAATTGACATGTGTTTGATTGTGTGTGGCCAGTGTCGTATCTACAATTGGATACGTGTAGGCCGTATCCCGACAATTTGGTGATACGGGTTAATTTGGGAGTTTTCTTTCGACACGGGGGTTTGAGCATGTCATATTTTGATACAGACACGTATACGAGTAGCTAACACTTCGTGTTGCTTCTAATTATAATTTTAGACTTGCTCGTGTCCTTCGGGATATGTTTGGTGGTGTGGTGGAGCCGTATCGCAAGCGTATCATAGATTAAGTGTGATATGGGTGCGGTGTACTCCACGTGTTTGTTTTCTTGTATTTCAATTCAATTTACTTTGGTAATAGCTATTAGAGTGTTATAATTATAATTGTTATATGATATATATATATATATATATATATACGCTATCGATAAAGAATGAAGGATACATCTCCTTAGAAAATAACCTTAAAGGCTACATTATTGTTAACGGTGATATCAGTAAACATCATTTTCCTGTAATTAAGAATGATTGTCTTGTAACAGAATTGAAACATAACCTTACGAGTATCAGTCATCTTATTGATAATAGTTATGCAATCAACTTTGTTAAAGACAAATGTCTTATTAATGATTTATCCGGTGGCAAAACCATAAATGAAAGAATTGGTGTCACCCTCACTTTTTCAACTAGGATAGTTTAATAATTTGGCATGGGTCTTTATTTTTAAAAATATAATATTAAATATTGTGCATGTTGTAAATATTATTTATTGTATAATTTATTTATTGTTAGATGTTAGATTTTATTTTGGACTTGTGTTAGTGGACCTAACTAGTTTAAATTAGATTCATGGACCAATATTTAATTCTAGTTAGAATTGAGCCAAATAGTAAGTCCATTCATTAGGAGGATGAATTAATTAGTTAAACCAATTAGACTAGAACCTTCCCTCCTTAATTAATTCCTTCATGACAAGCCCCAAGGGATATTATGAACATTTTATAGTAGCTTGGAGAAGGGAGTAGAGGCCGGCCACCATAGGAGTAGAGAGAGACTCTTTCTTAAGTTTTTTATTCCAAATCTAGATCTAGAATTTTTCTTTTCTAAATTCCTCCATTCATACACCAATCCCTACCCAAATTTATTTTCGATTCCTTTCATATTCTTTATTGAAGGCTATTAGAACAAGGAAAAAGCAAGGATCTACAAGGAGGAATCAAGGATCTACAAGGAGGAGCAAGGATCTACAAGTTGAAGGCTCTTGACACTCAATTTGGAGATTTTATTGGGAATCCAACTCTCAATAGGTATAATTCAATTTTTTCTCTCTCATTAGACTCTAAATCTATAATTTAATCATTAAAAAATCTTTCATGTACTAAGGCTATCCATAGGAATTAGAATTAGGATCATAGGAGGCTCATGGAGAAAGTTATATGGTATTTTGTGTCAATTTTGGAAAAATTTTGAGATTGTCATATCTTGTGTTTGTCAATATGTCAATTAGACTAAATTGGCATGTGTTTGATTGTGTGTGGCTAGTGTCGTGTCTACAATTGGATACATGTAGGCCGAATTCCGACAATTTGGTGATATGGGTTGATTTGGGGGTTTTCTTCCGACACGGGGTTTGAGCATGTCATATTTTTGATACAGACACGTATACGAGTAGCTAACACTTCGTGTTGCTTCTAATTATAATTTTAGACTTGCTCGTGTCATTCGGGATATGTTTGGTGGTGTGGTGGAGCCGTATCGCAAGTGTATCATAGATTGAGTGTGATATGGGTGCGGTGCACTCCACGTGTTTCTTTTCTTGTATTTCAATTCAATTTACTTTGGTAATAGATATTAGAGTATTATAATTATAATTGCTATATGATATATATATATATATATATATATATATATATATATATATATATATATATATATATATAAGTTAACACATACCCACACTAATGATGCACAAGCACTCTCCTATTTTTCTATGACCACCAACACATCAAAATAAAAAGTAGCACATATACATAATTATATATATATATATGTGTGTGTGTGTGTGTGTGTGTGTGTGTGTGTGTGTGTGTGTGTGTGTGTGTGTGTGTGTGTGTGTGTGAGTAAGTGTATGTGTGTATTAGATGTGTGCATGTGAGCTAGAGGGAAAAAATTATAGGCATAAGCAGCCGGATAAGAAGGAAAATAAGTTGCAGTAAGCAGGGTAAAAAGCAGCAGCAGCAAGAAGCAGTAGCAACAAGAAGCAGCAGAAGCAGTGAGCAGCAGAAAGCAGCAGCTGAAGTAGTGAGCAGCGAAAAACAGCAGCAAAAGCAGTGAGCAGCAAAAATCAGAAGCAGTGAGCAGCGGAAAACAACAGCTGAAGCAGTGAGCAGCGGAAAGCAGAAGCAGTAAGCAGCGGCAGAAGCAGCGATAAGCTGCTGCAGCAGAAGCAGTAAGCAGCAGGGATAAGCTGTAAAAATTATTAGTATTAATTTCTAGTTTACCTTGAGTTACACCAAGGTAATGAGAGTTGATGTATCTTGGGTAAGGGTATTTAATATCCGATGGGTATGTTGGTTAGTTAGCTAATGTTAGATATTGTATTACCTTCTGATACCAGGGTAATATTAAGGTATTAGTTTTTACTCAAGGTATTGAGTTTGTATATCAAGATGGGCGTGTAGGTGGTGTGATACTGTATTTGGTTCAAAGCCAAGGTATCCACTTAGCATTGGTTTGGCTAGGAGTACTATATATTTTGTCTTGCATATATATATTATAGTATTATCATATCTAATAACTTGAGTATCTTATGATACGGTATTTTGTTGGTATCCTAGTATAGCTAGTATAGCCTAGTTACATAGTATATGAACACAATATCCAAGAGATGGACTCATACAACCTAGAAATAGCTAGTTTGACCAAGTTTGACCTAGAGTTGACCTAGTTTGACTATTTTGACTTAGAAATGGCTTTATGACCTAGAATTGAACTAGTTTAACTTATTTTTATTCCAAAACCTTGTATTGATGCAATATACCATATATAGGTCCGTGTGACACCAGCTTGGGCATCGAGAGACACACCTTGCTTGGGACCTCAGGCGAGTATATTTCTTTGTTAGTTTTTATTTCATATTAGTGTATATATCTCATGTTATAGAACTACATACTTTATTCCGACATAGTAGTTTCACTGACTTGTACTATGTGGATCATGTCAGGAGATGTTATCCCTTACCGTGTTCAGCGGGTACTCCTTCACATGTATTTTATCGTGTGTATCAAAAATTAATTTAGTATACTTTGTGTTCACACACTGCTCGTGTTCAGTGTGCTTATATTCGTGTTCATACACTGCTCGTATTCAGTGTGCTTATATTCGTGTTCATACACTGCTCGTGTTCAGTTTGTCCATATTCATATTCGTAACGTGTCGTGATTGGATCCATTGATATTGGTTGGGATGGGGGAGTAGGAGTTGATTATATGATCAAGCCCCAGTGTATTCGTATACATGTCGATTATATACCATACTTGTAATCGAGTTACCATATTGTATTCGTGTTCAACCTAAACCGATCATATAATGAACTTGTATTCCATGGCACATAAGTTAGATTTCAGTTATTTCCATTATATTGCAGATATTCTGTTGTTTGTTCTTTTTTCCAGTACATTACCTGTTCACTCTAGTTTATTTTATTTTGTTGTTTAGTTATCTTGTATTCTTTTCTATTGTTTGTTATATATGCTCGATTATGTATTTGAAACTGCTTTCAGAGGATGTACTTTGCTCCAATCCTGACTAGATATATTTTTCAGATAATTGGCTCGTAGACCAGTGTCCTACATACTACGGACCGCAGGAGGGCATACCATTAGAGGATACTCCTGTAGACCAGAAGGACTTAATACCAGAGTCTAAGGAGGTTTAGTTTATTTTGGTAGACTTGTATTAGACTTTTATTGAGACTTTGGCATGTATATATTATTTCAGTCTTGTGGATGTATTATGATTCTTTTCCCTCGTTATTCCATTCGTGCTCTATCTTTCTTAGTTTGTATTATAATTGAGTATAGTTACATTTATGAGATACCATATTGTTCCTCCGTTTGGAGTTGAGATGATTGACAGGTACCGTATATATATTGTTGAGATATTTATTTAGTAGAGTTGACCCAGACAGCATTCTACCACCGATACTACGGCTTAGGCTAAACGTACCCATGTAGTCGTACCCGAATATCTGGGTGCGGGTCATGACAGATTTTTAGTGGTGGCCCATGCAGCTAGAGCGCCGGCACAGCAGATGTACCAGATCCAAAGGACAGCTATTCTTTGCACATTCTATAAGAAGCAAGGATATGGATGGGATGCAAGCTGGATGAGTTTGGGATAGTACTTATTCTGCGGATCAGGAGACCATAAGTTGAGTGCTTGTCCTAAAGTTCCAGCTCATCCATCTCAGAGTAGAGCTCAGGCACAGAGAGCACCCGCAAGAGCACCAGCAGGACAGTAGAGAGGACCTCCTCTACCACCACAATAGCAGAAGTTCGCTCAGCACCAGCACCAGCAGAGAGGTATCTAGCGACAGGGGAGAGATTTCGCCTTGACCGTCGAGGAGGAGGAGCTAGTCGGTGATGTTATCTCAGGTTCAGTCTATCTTGAATCTTTTCCAGCTCATGCTTTATTTGATTCGGTACTTCACATAGTTTTGTATCTGTATCTTTTGCTCTGAAATATCACCTTGAGATTGAACCATTGGCAAGGACTTACAAGATCATGACCGGGGGTGGCATTATCCTGGTCAGTGATGTTTGCAAGGACCGAAGAGTTTTCTTGAGAGGCTGAGAGTTGAGTGTGTGTCTACTCGTAATGTCACTTTCGAGCTATAATATAGTACTCGGGATGGATTGGTTGAGTAGGCACCATGCTAGTATCAATTATTGGGGAGGCAGAGTTTTATTTCAGGCACCAGGAGAGACAGATTTAATTTCGTTAGAGGAATAGCATAGGAGAGCGAAGGAGACTTCTGTGGAGCTTTGGTAGAAGAGCAGGAGCCACCACATCCATTGATTGCTGAGTATATGGATGTCTTTCCGAAGGAGTTGCCGGGATTGCCACCAGATAGAAATATGGAGTTCTCTATGGACTTGGTGCCAGGCATAGAGCCAATATCACAGCACGTCTATAGGGTAAACAATAGCGAACTGGCAGACTTGAATAAGCAGGTAGATGAGTTATAGGACAAGGGCTTCATCCGCTCCAGTTCATCATCGTGGGGTTCTCCGGTATTATTTGTACCAAAGAAGGATGGGTCGATACACATGTTTATCGACTACAGGGCACTCAACAACCTCACTATTAAGAATAAATATCCATTGCCACGAATTGACGATTTATTTGATCTGTTGATTGGAGCGAAGGTATTCTCAAAGATAGACTTGAGGTCGGGGTACCACTAGGTAAAAGTAATGAAGGAAAATATTTTGAAAATATCTTTCAGGACTCGGTATGGACAGTTGGAGTTCTTGTTGATGCCGTTTGGGTTGACCAATGCCCCGACGGTATTCATAAACCTGATAAATAAGGTGTTTCATCATTACCTGGATCAGTTTATGATAGTCCTTATTGATGATATACTAATTTATTCAAAGACCCTGGAGGAGCATTAGAAGCACATGAGGATAGTTTTGGAGACCCTCAGGAAGGAGAAGCTATATGAAAAGATTTTGAAGTATGAGTTCTTCCTTGATAAGGTTGAATTTCTCAGGCATATGATTACAGGAGACGGACTCTTAATAGACCCGAAGAAGATTTCAGCAGTTGACTCATATACCCCGAGTTCAGTAGCGGAGATCAGGAGTTTTCTTGGACTGACTGGCTATTATCGTAGGTTTGTTTAGGATTTTTCCAGGATTACGGAGCCAGTGACTAGGCTAACCAGGAAGGACGTAGAGTTCGTCTGGACTGAGGATTGTCAGTCTGCTTTTGAGGAGCTAAAGAAGAGGTTGACTACAGCTCCAATATTAACATTGCCATCAGGGGCAGGAGGATTTTCTATATATAGTAATGCATCGGGTAAGGGATTGGGTTGCGTATTATAGGAGAACGGGAAGGTGATTGCCTATGCTTCCAGGCAATTATGCCCACATGAAAAGAATTACCCTACCCATGACTTGGGGTTGGCAGCAGTTAATTTTGCTCTTAAACTGTAGAAGCACTATTTTTATGGAGAGCAGGTAGATATCTTTACAGATCACAAGAGTTTAAAGTATGTGTTTACACAAAAAGAGCTCAACATAAGGCAGCGATGGTGGTTGGAGTTGATGAAGGACTTCGACATTGCTTTGCAGTATCATCCAGGGAAGTCCAACATAGCCGCGGATGCCTTGAGCAGGTATCCAGTGGCTATGTACTTGACGAGGGACAGATATTTGTTAGTTGATCTTGATAGCTTGGGCATTGAGGTATTAGTTCCTGGAGTAGCAGCACAGATGTGGGGACTTCAGGTACAGTCAGAGTTGATGGACCGAATTAGAGCTGCACAGTTCGAGGATGAGTCTCTGAGGAGCATTAAAGCACAGGTCCGAATAGAATATGTAGAAGACTTCAGTATTTTAGATGATGGATCATTGCGGTACGGTACCAGGTTGTGTGTACCGAGTAGAGCATTGCGCAAGATGATTCTTCAGGAGGCGCATCAATCTCAGTACTCTATGCATCCAGGTGCCAAAAAGATGTATAGGGACATGAGAGAGCATGTTTAGTTGTATGGTATGAAGCGGGTGGTAGCTAGCTTCGTATCCAGATACTTGGTATGCCAGCAGGTAAAGGCAGAGAGACAGAGGCCAGGTGGATTACTTCAGCCTTTACCCATTCCAGAGTAAAAATGGCAGCATGTGACGATGGACTTTGTTTCAGGGCTTTCGCGTTCTCCAGGAGGTAAAGATGCAATTTGGGTCATCGTAGACAGGTTGACCAAATCAGCCACTTTCTGCCATTCAAAGTAGGTACGTCTACGGAAAAGCTCGTGGAGATATATGTGCGTTAGATAGTTAGATTGCATGGAGTTTCGATGAGGATAGTTTCGGATCGGGATAGTCGCTTTATATCCCACTTCTGGAGGAGTTTGCAGGCTAGCTTAGGAACTCAACTCAAGTTCAGTATTGCATATCACCCTTAGACAGACGGATAATCGGAGAGGACTATTCAGACTCTTGAGGACATGTTACATACTTGTGTTTTAGATTTTGGAGGCTCTTAGGAGGATCATCTTCACTTAGTAGAGTTTTCTTACAACAACAGCTACCAGGCCAGTATCGAGATATCACCATTTGAGGCTTTGTATGGACGGAGATGTCGTACTCCGTTATCATGGGATAATATTGGTGAGAGAGCCTTATTGGGACCAGAGATAGTCTTGGATGCAGCTGAGAAGGTGAAGCTCATCAGGGATAGACTTCAAGCGGCGCAGGACAGACAACGACATTGCACCGATAGCCATCAGAGACCATTGGAGTTTGAGGTATAGATTTTATTTTTGTAAAACCCCTAATTCTGAAAACTATATTATTTATTTATTTATAATAGTTATGAGCTAAATAGAGGGAATAAATTTTATTTAATTTTTATTCAAGATGTTTGTGCATCTAGGGGATTTATGGAGCCATTATAATTTTTTTCTAATTTATTCCATGTAGGAGACCCTTTGGACAGTTGCTAGCTCAATGGTATGCACCAATATAATTTTTAGAATTTTCTATGAATGGATATGTGTATATATATAATTCCTATTGTATCTTTACCCAAAACCGTTAACCCCTTAGCCTTTACCCTACCCACTTGAACCCACTACCCGTGTAGCCCCTACCCGGATCCGTTAGGGGAGCAAAATATTAACAGCAGCAGTAGCAAAAATCAACTTTGCTTTTCCCTTCTCCGCGCGTGTGAGCCTTCTCATTCCACCGCTTCTTATCCCTATTATTACTAAACTCTCCTCAACCGAAACCAAACCAAAAAAAGAAAGAAACAGCAGCAGCAGTGGCTTTTGAGACCACTAAAAATTATCCCACCGTCTCTTATCTCTATATATATATATATTACAACTCTCCCAAACCCTAACCCCACTTCTTACACTAAACTTAAACACAGTATTGGACGCTTGTACTATACTTATACCTTGCCATTGTACTATTATTTACATTCCATATGATGTCTGCATAGTTTATTTCTGCTTATTTAGTTTATTTATTGCTATATAAATTGTGCGTCCAAGGAAACTGGGGTACAACGACGATATCGTCGTATCATATTTATTTATGTAGATTTTTGGACCTACTTTATGAGACCACCCCAGTATTATGGAGCATCATTAGGTTCATTGGCCGTGACACAGTTGTTACTCGAGGTGTGAGTCTCATATAGATCATGAACTGCGTGACAGGTCTGGCCTCCTGTACGCATGGGCCGTGCGTTAGGGATGACTGCTGATAGAAACTTTGTATGCTAGTAGACCTGGCAGTTATTTAGAGGTTTTCTCGTGTCATGGATGTGGCATGCTTAGAGCATGGGATGGGAAGAACAACAAGTAAGATATTTGGACTCCTTTGTACTTTTTTTTATGTCACCCGTACGCTCCATCGGAGATACGCGGTCATGATGACCCCTATACTACTTGGCGGCCTCTGCCATTCAAAAGACGACATGCTTTGTAGGCCCCTGATTCTCCGAGAAAGTTGTTCTCAAACTGCATTCACTTAGACGGTTAGGCGACCCATTGGATGTTTATATTTCAGTACTTTATTGGCATGTTATTATGTATCTTGTTACGTCCCTCTGAGGACCTGGTCCCTTTCCAGATATAGACGAGCAGGAGTATCTGCAGGAGTACGGACCTGGACCAGACGCTACATACCAGACTGAGGAGGTCTTACCCTCAGAGTAACTATGATTTTATCATCACTGTTTAGAGATCCATGTTGCTACTTCAGTATAGTCATTTTGTAGTGGATTTGTTTTCACCCGACTATCAGACTTGATACTCATCTTGATATTCAGTTATTATTCAGCTCTTTATTCCTACTTATTATTGTGTTGTGGATGAGATATAGATTGTGTGTGACTTGTTGTGACAGTATATTACCACTGGTGGATCGAATATTCATATACAGCGTACGTGTGTATATGGTTTCCATATATTGGAGTTCGTATACATACGGCTAGGCGTGTTACGTATTCCTAGTCCTACGTATTTTGGGACTGGGGCGTGACATGTTTTTGGTGGTGGCCCATGCATGTCAAGAATATATTGTCTTGGTTACGTAACTGTAGCAAACAAGCCTGCGTATAGGAATAGAGTATAAGGATCTCAACCATGCTTGACTGAAACCTCATTCTTCCTTTCAACCATCCTATGTTTGGATAAACAAGTTTTACGCCAAAAACCCTTTACCCTTGTTGGCGTAAAAGCCAAATGACTATTGTTGGCGTAAAAGCAAAATAACTGCCTAGTTGGCGTAAAAGCCAAATGACTATCTTGTTGGCGTAAAAGCCAAACTAGGAAGAAGATTGCCTACTTTACGCTTGCGGTTATGACAACTGCTACCCATGTTCAATCTGCGTATGACACGACAAGCAAGCCACGTAGGTAATTGCCCCTGCGTAAACTTGATAATTCATGAATAATAGATAACCAGCGTAGAGTAGCCTGATTAGGCGTAAAATATAAGAATGGTGAAGTGAGCGTATTAGTCACAATCTTAGCTTTCCCAGTCATGACCAATCTCGTGCATTAAATGCAGAGATATGCCTCGAGGTCGGTGCAAGAAATAGCTTTTGACGTGGCGTCTGATTTTGTCCTATCTTGAGCGTAAAAACTCATTTCTATCAATAAAGAATAGGCAGCGTATTCAGAAGACTCCACTTTCTTCCTTTTGAATGTGTAAAACAAACAAAAACAAAAACAAAAACAAAAACAAAAACAAAAAAAATGACTTGTATCCAATATATCTCTAAACGACAACCTGGATCTCTGTGCAAAATCATCATCACAGCCGTCCTCTCGATCATCGTGCAAGTACTTTTTGTCAGATGTCAGGATCACTGATTTGTCTGACAAATTCATCCAGTTCCTCGTACAAACTTTACGCTGCAACGTATTTCAGACTTTACGCAGGCAGATTTTATGCGCAGACTTTACGCAGCAGATCTTTTGTGCGCAAATCTTTTACGCTCAGAACTTTTACGCATACTTTACGCAGGCAGATTTGTACGCAGACTTTGCGCAGTAGATCTTTTACGTGCAGATTTTATGCAGTAGACTTTACGCGCGGAAACTTTTATGCAGACTTTTACCCAGACAACTTTAAAGCCCTACTTTACGCCACACTCCTTGACACCCTGTTTTACGCCGACAGCCTAGAAGCTCTACTTTACGCTTCTCTGCTTTACGCGGACAACTCTGAAGTCTTACTTTACGCCAAAACATCCTTGAATCTCTATTTTATGCTGACTACTGTGAATCTCTATTTTACGCGGACAGTTTTGAAACCATATTTTACGCCGACAGCATTGAATCTCTACTTTACGCCAAACTCTGCTATACGCGGACATCTTAGCAATCTGTTTTACGCCAAACAACCTTGAAGCCCTGTTTTACGCAGGGAGAGACTTCATGTATGTTGGAGGCTTTTGACTGTAAAATACGCGGACCATTCCCCAGCATATTTCATGCTTCTGCATCCTATTTAATAGTTGTATCTTGCTTGATTCATGTACTTCTCTAATAGTTCCTTGAGTATAGCCCCCTCCTAGAATATAGAAGTCCCTGTTGTTAGATGATAAGTAGGGTAACATTCCTATTAAGAGTACAACTAGAGTGTTGACACACCACTAAGTTTAAAATATCTAGGGAATCCTAGAATTTCTTATCTATATATTGGTTTACCATTATCCCTTGATGTATGTATGAAGACTTGAGAGTAGTATAAACACTACTAGAGTTAGTTAGAGATTTTACCATAATGTTTGAACCTAGTAGTGAGGAACCAATAAAAATCCAAGGTTGAATATTAGGACTAACCTAGCTTTTCATGATGAGATAGTACTAGAGCACTACAAACTTTAGCTTCTTGACTTGATATTAGCATAACAATATCTTAGGAAGCCAAGGGGAATGACTAGAACATTTCTCTTGATTATACCTCGAACATAGAGATTAGCAACCACCTTCCCTCAAGAAACTATGACATTATCTAGAGTCTTTCTTTCTTTATGACTTGTTCCTCTGAACCCTTAGCGCTCGTTAGTTGTACGACGACTAATTATGTTCTTATATTCTTCATCTTTCAACTCGTGCCACTTGACACCTCTGATTATAGACCAAGTAAATTTATTTTATGTTAGGATCTCTAGCTTGCTAGGATTATAGTTGTAATCTTAAATTTTGAATTATATGCTTCGTAGTTAGAGCCTGATAGTTGAGTTGTTCATTTGGACTTTGATCATTATCCTTTAGTTATAGATCCCATAATTTGTATCCATAACTCGATACAAGTTATATTCTATTTCACTTAAGAGCCAGTAACCCTTCCATTTTTAATGTTGACACTTGTTCTATAAGCCCTATGATTAAAACTTAAGATGACCACTACCTACATAATATAATAGGAGACCTTAATGAGTACCAAGATCTTTTCCTCATGTACCCTAATAAGAGTTTCTACTTTATTTGTAAGTGCAAGGTTATTTTGTGGAATCCCGTCAAGGCAATTACAGTATTGGTTTATTGTTTTAAGTTGGGTAGTATGTCTCACAACATAATATCACATAGCCCTATTGACCTATTGATGAAGTGTAATAAAATGACACAACTTTAGATTTATATAAGAAGATAGTGTTTATTCAGACCGTAGAAATTAGAGGTCCATACCTATTTGGTCGACTAGCAACTTGACAAGGAGTTAGTATGACAATTGTAGAGACTGGATAAGTCTTATCTTCTTTGTGAACTTGAACTATTTTGTAACATCTCTCATCATAATCTAGTGTATTCCTATTTTCTAAACTACCTTGACTTATGCTGCTATTTTATAGCCTAGTTTTGCAAGCTTATTCTTTTATCAAGCTTGTTCATGATATATGTATTAGTGGATGCATACATTAATACATTTCAGAATCAGTATATTACGGTCTGATCAACCATAGTGCGCTTGGTTCGCCCTTCGCAATACTACTTTACGTATACATAGTTGACTAGTAGACGAATATACTTGGACATATCTGGCATATCGTGTCGGTTACATAACTGTACTGATACGAGCATGTGAATAGGAATTACCAAAACATGATTTCAACCCACAACCGTCTTGACGATTTCTAATTGAATTCTTTAAAACTCCTTGAACCTCGTACTTGTATTCTATCACCTTCACCTGGAATTCTTTATTATTGCTCTCCATCTTCCCTTACTTCGGAAAGATGAAACCTCGTGCTTGGTATAAGTTTGATATGCATATAGTACTAGAGATACCCTATAGGCCAATCACATTAATTGATGATTACTTTCCGTAATTAAGGGTATATCATAGGCGATATATTTGTGTAACTTTGAGGATTGAATAACATGATTAAATAATTTGAAGAATAGTTTTCTTAAATATATAGCCTTAAGTGATAGATGGGTAAATTCTAAGTTGGGTAGAAATTGCATTATTAAACTTGAGGTAAATTCTTTTAGATTGTGATCAAGAGAGATTAGATAGAGAGATCCTACCCTATTTTAATTTCGAGGACAAAATTTTTTTAAGTTGGGTAGAATGTAAAACCCCTAATTCTGAAAACCGTATTATTTATTTATTTATAATAGTTATGAGCTAAATAGAGAGAATAGATTTTATTTAATTTTTATTCGAGATATTTGTGCATTTAGGGGATTTATGGAGCCATTATAAATTTTTCCTAATTTATTCCATGTAGGAGACCCTTTGGACAGTTGCTAGCTCAATGGTATGCACCAATATAATTTTTAGAATTTTCTATGAATGGATATGTGTATATATATAATTCCTATTAGATCTTTACCCAAAACCGTTAACCCCTTAGCCTCTACCCTACCCACTTGAACCCACTACCCGTGTAGCCCCTACTCGGATCCGTTAGGGGAGCAAAATATCAACAGTAGCAGTAGCAAAAACAAACTTTGCTTTTTCCTTCTTCGCGCGTGTGAGCCTTCTTATTCCACCGCTTCTTATCCCTATTATTACTAAACTCTCCTCAACCGAAACCAAACCAAAGAAAGAAAGAAAGAAACAACAGCAGCAGTGGCTTTTGAGACCACTAAAAATTACCCCACCGCCTCTTATCTCTATATATATATTACAACTCTCCCAAACCCTAACCCCACTTCTTACACTAAACTTAAACACAGTATTGGACCCTTGCACTATACAGAACTCTTACTCGGCAAGTATACCTTGTCATCGTACTATTATTTACATTCCATATGATGTCTGCATAGTTTATTTCTGCTTATTTAGTTTATTTATTGCTATATAAATTATGCGTCCAAGGAAACTGGGGTACAACGACGATGTCGTCGTATCATGTTTATTTATGTAGATTTTTGGACCTACTTTATGAGACCACCTCAGTATTATGGAGCATCATTAGGTTCATTGGCCGTGACACAGTTGTTACACGAGTTGTGAGTTTTATATAGATCACAGACTGCGTGACAGGCTGGCCTCCTGTACGCATGGGCCGTGCGCTAGGGATGACTGCTGATAGAAACTTTGTATGCTAGTAGACATGGCAGTTATTTAGAGGTTTTATCGTGTCATAGATGTGGCATGCTTAGAGCATGAGATAGGGAGAATAATAAGTAAGACATTTGGGCTCCTTTGCACTTTGCTTTTATGTCACCCGTACGCTCCACCGGAGATACGCGGTCATGATGACCCCTATACTACTTGGCGGCCTCTGCCGTTCAAAAGACGACATGCTTTGTAGGCCCCTGATTCTCCGAGAGAATTATGCCAATCCCACTATATGGCCAGATAGCCCACATGTTGGAAAGTTGTTCTCAAATTGCATTCACTTAGACGGTTAGGCGACCCATTGGATGTTTATATTTTAGTACATTATTGGCATGTTATTATGTATCTTGTTACGTCCCTCTGAGGACCTGGTCCCTTTCCAGATATAGACGAGCAGGAGTATCCGCAGGAGTACGGACCTGGACCTGACGCTACTTACCAGACTAAGGAGGTCTTACCCTCGGAGTATCTGTGATTTTATCATCACTGTTTAGAGATCCATGTTGCTACTTCAGTATAGTCATTTTGTAGTGGATTTGTTTCCACCCGACTATCAGACTTGATACTCATCTTGATATTCAGTTATTATTCAGCTCTTTATTCCTACTTATTATTGTGCTGTGGATGAGATATATATTGTGTGTGACTTGTTGTGACAGTATATTACCATTGGTGGATTGAATATTCATATACAGCGTACGTGTGTATATGGTTGCCATATATTGGAGTTCGTATACATACGGCTGGGCGTGTTACGTAT
>JAYESA010000016.1:30752640-30782640 GCA_036927795.1 Iris macrosiphon | reverse complement strand
TCGGGCTGCTGGGCGGAGGAGAACCGTCGACGAGGGGTCTGAACAGAGGAGAGCAGCGCTGGACCCGAGCGGCGAGGTGGAAGTGTCGGGTGTGGAGTCGGACGGCTGGTGCGGGTTCTGGGGACGGTTCGTCCAGTGGCGGAGGGGAACTGGTATCAGGCGGCGGCTACGAGACTCGGCGTCGGCAGAATTCCTTGAGGCGAGGGCGGCCGGACACGGTGGGTTAGCCGGAGAAGAGGGGTGCTCAAGGGGGATTTTCGGCCGACCACCGTGGCTTTTATAGAGGGAAATAGGGAGGGGAAACGACGGGGGTTGGCCGGAAACTGAAGGGGACGGGTCGCCGGTTGAGGGGGAGCTGAACCGCGGGGTCGGCCGGCGGCCACGGCGGCGGAAACGGCCGCCGGCCAAGCGAGGGGTCGGGGCTGTTCACATTTGGGGGTTAGGGTTTGGTAACGGGTCGGGTTGGATGCTGGCGGGTCGGGTCTGACCCGGATCCGACCCGCTAGCCCGAGCGGTCCGGTTTGGTCAGACCGGCCGGTCCGGTCCGGGTCACTGGGTTGGTTTTTCTTAATTAATTTGATTTAATTAATCAGATAATTTACAACAGTTTTTAATGCTTTAAAAATTCATCCGGTGTCCAATAAATTCCCGGAAAAATACCCCAGGCTCGGTTTTTAATTTTATACTTAAAAATATAATTTTTATCACATTTTAATATTATTAAATATCCTTTAAAAAAATTCATTTAAAATTAGATTACCCTAGTTTATTGGTTCTAAAAATACAGAAAATTACTAACTAAATTCAGAAAATTAAATTTTTAAAAATTCTAAAAAATTTCAGGTGATTACAATCTACCCCCCTTAAGAAAATTGCGTCCTCGCAATTTAAAGATTAAACTACTAATAGCACAGAACTACAGGAATTAAAAATTTACTTAAGATATACCTGCATCCTCGAATAGGTGGGGGTATTTCTGGCGCATGATATCTTCCCTCTCCCAAGTAGATTTACCAGGTGAGTGTTGCTTCCATGCCACACGAACCAGTTTAATTGTATGCCCTCGCAGTGTCTTCTCACTGGTTCCGAGTATACCCACCGGTTGTTCTTCTTATTTCAGAATTGGGCCTACGGCGATCTCAGAATGATCCACTATGTGACTTGGGTCAGTCACATACCTTCTCAACTGTGAGACATGGAATACATCATGCACTCCCTCTAAAGATGGAGGTAATGCAAGACGATACGCCACCTCACCAATGCGCTCTAGAATATCAAAGGGCCCAATGTACCTTGGACTCAACTTGCCTCTGCTCCCAAAGCGAATGGTTCCTCGAGTAGGCGAGATCCTCAGGAATACATGTTCTCCTTCCTTGAACTCCAATGGACGTCGGTGTGTATCAGCCCAATGCTTCTGTCTGTCCTGAGCTGCCCGAAGATGATTCTGGATTTGCTTCACCTTCTCCACTGTTTGCATCACCAACTCTGGTCCCAAAATTTGACGCTCTCCGACGTCACTCCAGCATATTGGCGATCTGCACTTCCTACCGTATAACGCCTCGAAAGGAGCCATCTTAATGCTTGCTTGATAACTGTTGTTGTAGGAGAACTCTACCAAATGCAGATGATCTTCCCAAGATCCTCCAAAGTCTAACATACATGATCTCAGCATATCCTCCAAGATCTGAATTGTACGCTCTGATTGACCATCTGTCTGGGGATGATAGGCCGTGCTGAATTTTAGTCTGGTTCCAAGACTTTCTTGCATACTTCTCCAGAAATGAGAGGTGAATCTCGAATCTCGATCTGATATAATACTAACCGGCACTCCATGCAACCTTACTATTTGTCGCATATACATGTCGGCTAGTATTTCTGTGGATTGTCCAACTCTAAACGGCAAGAAGTGTGCCGACTTAGTGAGTCGATCCACGATAACCCATACCGCATCTTTTCCGCTGGGGCTCCTTGGGAATCCTGTGACGAAGTCCATGGTGATATGTTCCCACTTCCATTCTGGTATGGGAAGCGGCTGCAACATTCCTGCAATCCTCTGATGCTCGGCTTTCACTTGTTGGCAGACTAAACATTTAGCTACAAATCTAGCAATCTCTCTCTTCATTCCATGCCACCAATAGTACTGCCTTAGATCTCGATACATCTTTGTTCCTCCTGGATGAACAGAGTATATGGAGCTATGTGCTTCAGTCATTAGCTCTTGTCTTAGTTCTCCATTTGGAACATATAAATGATCTCCACACCTTAATGTCCCATCCTCATGTATGCGAAGTCCCGTCTGCAAGCCTGCTTCCGTCTTCTCTTTGAGTCTTCTAAATCTTGCATCAGTAGGCAAAGCTTCTTTAATTCTTTCCACAAGCGATGACTTCACTTCCAGATTAGCCAGCAAACCACTCTGCCTTGGTAGAATAACCTCTATCTGAAGCTCCTGTAGATCTCTCAATAGCTCAGGCTGCATTATCAAGAAATATGCTGTAGGCTTCCTGCTGAGTGCGTCTGCTACTACATTCGCCTTCCCTGGGTGGTACTGCAGATCTATATCAAAGTCCACCATTAACTCGAGCCAGCGTCTTTGCCTCATATTAAGCTCTTTCTGGGTATATACATACTTTAGACTTTTGTGGTCAGTGAAGATTTCCACCTTCTCTCCATAAAGATAATGCCTCCAAATCTTCAGTGCAAATATTACAGCAGCTAGCTCCAAATCATGCGTTGGATAGTTCTTCTCATGGACCTTCAGCTGTCTCGATGCATAAGCAATAACTTTGCCATGCTGCATCAAAACACATCCTAGGCCACTACCTGACGCATCGCTATATACAACAAAACCGCCTGACCCTGAAGGAAGAGTCAAGACTGGTGCTGTTGTTAAACGCCTCTTCAGTTCTTCAAAGGCCAACTGACATTCTTCTGTCCATGCAAAGTCCTGATCTTTCCGTGTCAACTTCGTCATTGGCTCTGCAATCCTTGAGAAATTTTCTACGAACCTTCTGTAATATCCGGCAAGTCCTAGAAAACTCCTCACCTCAGCAACTGATGTTGGTGTAGGCCAAGTCTCAATAGCAGCAATCTTCTTTGGATCAACTGACAGCCCTTCTCCTGAGATAATATGCCCCAAGAATGGCACCTTATCCATGCAAAACTCACATTTACTGAGCTTAGCATAAAGCTTCTCCTGCCTCAACGTCTCTAGCACGATTCTGAGATGCTCTTCGTGCTCTTCGTGGCTTTTGGAATATACCAGAATGTCATCTATAAATACCACCACGAATTTATCCAAGTATTGATGGAAAACTCGGTTCATCAAGCTCATGAACACAGCAGGCGCGTTGGTTAAACCAAACGGCATAACTAAGAACTCATAGTGTCCATACTTGGTTCTAAAGGCTGTCTTCGGGATATCTTCCTTCCTCACCCTAATCTGGTGATAACCGGATCTCAGGTCAATCTTTGAAAATACCCTAGCTCCACTCAATTGATCAAATAAATCATCTATGCGGGGCAAGGGATACCGGTTCTTAATGGTCACAGCATTTAACGCCCTGTAATCAATGCACAGACGAACTGTTCCATCCTTCTTCGGTACAAAAAGTATAGGTGCTCCCCAAGGTGATACACTGGGCCGGATGAAACCTTTGTCCAGAAGTTCATCAACTTGCTTCTTCAACTCTACTAACTCCTTAGGTGCTAGTCTATAAACTGTTGAAGTGATAGGTTCTGCTCCTGGAGTTAAGTCTATGGTGAATTCTATTTCCCGATCAGGTGGTAGACCTGGAAGATCATCGGGAAATACATCCACAAACTCTGATATAACTCTTGGGTAACTTGACTCCCCTTCTACAGTTAATACCCTAAGAGTTGGCTGAACACCTTGTTCTACAGCTCCTCGAAGAAATTCAAACTCTGAGTGTCCAGGTGGTCTGAATATAACCTTTCCAAGCCGACAATCAAGAGTAGCATGATACTGACTTAACCAGTCCATACCAAGTACCACATCATAGTCAGGCATAGAAAAGATCAGAAATTAGGCTCGCATCTCTCTTCCGCAGACTACTACTGAACATGATCTACAGATATCACTAACAGGTATAATTCCACCTCCCGTAAGAATTCTCTTAGTCTTCGGAAGGGGTGCAGTAGCTACTCTATGGGTGGCTACAAAGCTAGCAGCTATAAATGAGTGCGATGCCCCAGAATCAAATAAAGCTACAGCAGGTAATGAAGCTACTAAGATGGTACCTGCTATAACTTCTCCAGCAATAGCTTCTTCCTGAACAGCCAATGCAAAAGCCTGACCTCGTCCCTGTGCTGGTCCCCTCTGCTGACGAGCCTGTTGGAATAGTGCTGCTTGAGGTGGCAATGGAGGTCTTGGCTGATATCCTCCTGGAGCTGGTGGTCTGACTCCTCCAACTCCCGTCTGCTGTGCTCCCACTGCTGGATAATCTGGCCTTGGTGCAGGTAGAGCTGGTCGTGGTGCTTCCTCTCGGCGTGCTGTGCAGTCCCTGGATAGATGCTGGTTGGAGCCGCAAACCAGGCACAGTCCCAATTTGCGTCTGCACTCCTTTTCAATATGACCCAACTTGCCGCAAAAATGACAAGTAGGTAGAGTTCTTGGTGCTGCCCTCTGCGGTAGATTCCTCTGGAGTCGCTTTGCAGAATCTCCTTGTGCTGTCTTGGATGGTACTGAGGTAAATGGCCGCTTCAGACTTGACTCCCTCCTGGTGACGCGCTCCATGCGTCGTGCCGCAGCAAGGACGTCGTTGTACGATGTAGGGGCAACAGATCCAATCAACCTCTGAAGTTCGAACCTGAGTCCATCAAAGAATTTCTCCGCCTTCTCTTCTTCGGTAGGAATTAGAGAAGGAGCGAAACGACTCAGACGAATGAATTCAGCATTATACTCCTCCACCGTCATGTTGCCCTGGATGAGGCGGTTGAACTTATCTCGGAGTTCTGATCTAGCAACAGCTGGGATATACATCTCTTGGAAGAGTCTGGAGAACTCCTCCCAAGTGACTCGGTCATGTCCGAGCCTCCTTTCTTCAGCTAACCACCAGTGGTGTGTGTTGTCCGTCAGTTGCATTCGGACAGCAGTCATCCATCTCTTCCGCGGAAGTTCAGCTGCTTCCAACTGATGCTGTGTATTAGTGAGCCATTCATGCACTTCAGTTGGTCCTTCCTTGCCCGAAAAGGTACGGGGCTTGAGTTGACGGAAATCAGTGATAGATCCCGTCGCTGGTCGCCTAGCTTATGGGTTTGCCTGCTCCAATGCATTCACTAGGCTGGTTCTCAGGTTCTCTGCCTCCTGACGCTGCGCCTCCTGTTGAACTTGTTGTTGAGCTTGCATTATGGCATAAAACATCTGGAACATCTGCTGCCCGTCCATTGTTTGCCCTGGTGGGAAGGCAGGCATAGGTGGAGTGAACTGAGGCGGTGGTGGGATATCATCACGCCTAAACCTTGAGTTATGCTGCTCAGCTTGTCCACTTTGAGAGGATTGTCCCCTGTTCTCTGGTGTAACTCTATCTCCATAGGTAACCACAGCATCTTGTGGTGTAAAAGGAATTTCATCTCCACTCCTTGGATCCATCTTGCTGTATTCAAAAATAAACTTTATGAGAACGTTTAGTAGAGTCAAGCAGGATGCAAATTCAAGTACTTAATTCGAATGCGATATAGAGTTTCAAAAAAACGTTCAATAAATGGATGAGATCCTATAGCCTATCCTATCTTTTTACAGGTTTGTTTGGTCCCTAAGTTGAAACCAAACAATTTGTCGTAGACCTGCATGGGCCACCACAAAAACCATGTCACGCCCCTGTCCCAAAATATCGAGGGACTAAGCACGTAGCAATGGCCAGCAGTACACAACGATGGACAACCCAATTTAATGGATCCACCGTGTATACTTAAGCTGTAATATAGGTCTACAACAATAAATCAAAAACTAATCTCATCCACACACAGAATAATAAAAACAACAACAATAAAGAAAGTACATCAAGTCCAGTCTCAGCAGAGTATGTCGGGAAACAACCCGATAAGAGTCTAAAACACTGGTTCATCAGACCAGAACAAAAAGAGTCCAAAATATGTATCTGACAAGTACAAATGTCATAATCTCAAGTAAAGTCTTCCGCCATCACCTCTGCTTCTATGTTATGTTCTCCCTCAGCAACAGCTCCTGGTACAGCTTCAGCTCCTGTCCCGTAAACCTCGGGATAATGCTCTTCTGCTAAACCTGGGGACATCATCCATTCCAGGTCCTCAGGGGACATAGCAAGGTACAGAAATCACAAGCCAAAAGTAATGCAGTGAAATAGAAAATATAATAAGCAGGTAACTACATAACCATCTATGTGAAAATGCAACTGAGAGCAACACTAGTACTCAGGCTGAGACTGCTACAAGCTCTGTGTCGGGGAGCCAGTAGCAGCAATATCTAGTAGTGGTCTAGCTCTGCACGAGAGTCTACAACCTCACAATAGTAGTATATAAATATAGAACAGCCTGTAGCCTGTGTGTCTCTCCCCTCCCAATGTAACCACACGTCTCATGTCCATGTCACGTGAGATCAGAGCTAATGCAACAGTCATAATCTAAGAGTATAATAACTATGTCCATCCTATATCCTACACAGAATCATCTTGAATGTCTCAGGAGGATTCTGTCAATGTTATGGTGTCAAGTGTCCTAGGTTATAATGTACTTGATAAACAAGCACGAGAATATAAAGGGTCTCGAATGTCCAACACTAAATGACATACACAACTCCGCGTACGGGATTGGCACCCGACTGTGATCGGACGCTAAGTATGTCATACGGTCCTAGGTTATAACATGTACAATAGTCACAGAAAAGTAAAGCAAGAGAGCTAAATAAACTAATAAACTGCAACTTATGGCAAGATACACTTGCCTGGGATTGGAATATCAGTAGCGGTCCTTGCAACAGTGGGTTCAGCAATAACTCCTCCAGAAGCTGAAATGAACATTACCAACAGTCTCAGAATATAGGAAATAGTTAGAAATGGCTGTCCTTAAGTCCAGTTTGGACACAAGGGCAAAAATGACATTACTGGGCCAAAGCGGGTCCATATGTGGGCCGCTTTGCACCGAAAATCGAGTCAGAGTCAAAGGTCTCCAATTGAGTCCAACTTAGTGTCAACAAGTCAGGAACGTTGATACGAACCCAACGGAACTTTCAGAATTGGATTCCGATGAACCGTTCTCAAAATCGCTCGTCAGGTGGAGCCTGTGGAGCCTGTGGGGCCCACGACACGCGATTTTCCAACGTTTTCAGAATCAAACAAAACTTGACCCACAGGACCAGCGTATTGCTACGAGTCCGATGGGACAAGTTTCGTCTCAATCCGACGTGTATACACTAAGTTACAGTGAGATTCAGAAAACACGGATACGGGACGGTGTCCGCGGATACGCACTGATTCCGGTGTGCACGCACATCCGAATCAGCTTCTGCGAAAGCCCGCACGTCCGTATTTACGTTGCTCACGTGTCTGCGACGACCGCACGTGACCAAGTCGTCCCGTTTGGCGGGGCGTACTCGATTCCGGGGTGAAACAGGGCTAAGTTTTTTTCCTGTTTTTTGGATCGCGGTGTGCGATCACCACAGGACGCGATGCCCCGAGCGGTTTGTCCGGGCACCGAGAGGGTCTTACAGGCTTCGTGATGCAATTTACGGAACATGAAACAGAGCTACGAGTCAAAAGTTATGGGTACCTGAACTTGTCCAAAAAATTCGAGTTTTCTTGTGTCAAACTCGTGTCCGACACGCGTAGAGTTAGGGTTAGGGTTCCTGGCTGTGTCCGGTCTCCTCTGCTGTGTCCAGGTCTGCCGGAGTCGACCTAGGGTTCAGGAGGATGCGGCGCCGGTCCTGGGTGATCGTCGACGTCCTGGGCGGCCTGATACAGATGCTGCGGCGGCCGGATTTCGTCAGGCGGAGGAGAAACTAGGGTCCAGCGGGGTTGAGGGTTTCTGCGAGGGAGGAGATCGGGCTGCTGGGCGGAGGAGAACCGTCGACGAGGGGTCTGAACAGAGGAGAGCAGCGCTGGACCCGAGCGGCGAGGTGGAAGTGTCGGGTGTGGAGTCGGACGGCTGGTGCGGGTTCTGGGGACGGTTCGTCCAGTGGCGGAGGGGAACTGGTATCAGGCGGCGGCTACGAGACTCGGCGTCGGCAGAATTCCTTGAGGCGAGGGCGGCCGGACACGGTGGGTTAGCCGGAGAAGAGGGGTGCTCAAGGGGGATTTCCGGCCGACCACCGTGGCTTTTATAGAGGGAAATAGGGAGGGGAAACGACGGGGGTTGGCCGGAAACTGAAGGGGACGGGTCGTCGGTTGAGGGGGAGCTGAACCGCGGGGTCGGCCGGCGGCCACGGCGGCGGAAACGGCCGCCGGCCAGGCGAGGGGTCGGGGCTGTTCACATTTGGGGGTTAGGGTTTGGTAACGGGTCAGGTTGGATGCTGGCGGGTCGGGTCTGACCCGGATCCGACCCGCTAGCCCGAGCGGTCCGGTTTGGTCAGACCGGCCGGTCCGGTCCGGGTCACTGGGTTGGTTTTTCTTAATTAATTTGATTTAATTAATTAGATAATTTACAACAGTTTTTAATGCTTTAAAAATTCATCCGGTGTCCAATAAATTCCCGGAAAAATACCCCAGGCTCGGTTTTTAATTTTACACTTGAAAATATAATTTTTATCACATTTTAATGTTATTAAATATCCTTTAAAAAAATTCATTTAAAATTAGATTACCCTAGTTTATTGGTTCTAAAAATACAGAAAATTACTAATTAAATTCAGAAAATTAAATTTTTAAAAATTCTAAAAAAATTTTAGGTGATTACATATATATATATATATATATATATATATATATATATATATATATATATATATATATATATATATATATATATGAGAGAGAGAGATATAAGCACTAGTTAGCATTGGTTAGTATTAATTCTAGTTTACCTTGAGTTACCCCAAGGTAATGAGAGTTGAGGTATCTTGGGTATGGATATTGAATATCCGATGGGTATGTTGGTTAGTTAGCTAATGTTAGATATTGTATTACCTTGTGATACCAAGGTCAAGGTATTGATTTTTACTCAAGGTATTAAGTTTATATATCAAGATGGGTGTATAGGTGGCGTGATACTGCATTTGCTTCAAAGCCAAGGTATCCACTTAGCATTAGTTTGGCTAGGAGTACTATATTTTTTGTCTTGCATATATATATTATAGTATTGTCATATCTAATAACTTATGTATCTTATGATACGGTATTTTGTTGGTATCCTAGTATAGCTAGTATAGCCTAGTTACATAGTGTATGAACACAATATCCTAGAGATGGACTCATACAACCTAGAAATAGCTAGTTTGAGCAAGTTTAACCTAGAGTTGACCTAGTTTGATTATTTTGACTTAGAAATGGCTTTATGACCTAGAATTGAACTAGTTTAACTTATTTTTATTCCAAAACCTTGTATTGATGCAATATACCATATATAGGTCTGTGTGACCCCAGCTTGGGCATCGAGAGGCACACCTTGCTCGGGATCTCAGACGAGTATATTTCTTTGTTAGTTTTTATTTCATAATAGTATATATATCTCAAGTTATAGAACTGTATATTTGATTCCGATACAGTAGTTTCACGGACTGGTACTACATGGATCCTGTTAGGAGATTTTATACCTTACCGTATTCAGTGGGTACTCCTTCACATATATTTTATTGTGTGTATCGGGTATTGATTAAGTGTACTTTGTGTTCACACACTGATCGTATTCAGGTGCTTATATTCGTTTTCACACACTGCTCGTGTTCAGTGTGCCCATATTTGTGTTCATAACGTGTCGTGATTGGATCCATTGGTATTTGTTGGGGATGGGGGAGTAGGAGTTGATTATGTGATCAAGTGTGCATTCGTGTATATATCGATTACATATCACACTTGTAATCGAGTTACCATATTGTATTCATGTTCAATCTAAATCGATTACATAATAAACTTGTATTCCATGGCACATTAGTTAGATTTTAGTTATTTCCATTATATTACAGATATTTTGTTGTTTGTTCTTTTTTCCATTACATTACCTGTTCACTCTAGTTTATTTTATTTTATTGTTTAGTTATCTTGTATTCTTTTCTATTATTTGTTATATATGCTCGATTATGTATTTGAAACTGCTTTCATAGGTATGTACTTCGCTCCAATCCTGACTGGATATAATTTTTAGATAATTGGCTCATAGACTAGTGTCCTACATACTACGAATCGTAGGAGGGCATACCATTAGAGGATACTCCTGTAGACTAGAAGGACTTAATACCAAAGCCTAAGGAGGTTTAGTTTATTTTGGTGGACTTGTATTAGACTTTTATTGAGACTTTGGCATGTATATATTATTTCAGTCTTGTGGATGTATAATGATTCTTTTCCCTCGTTATTCCATTAGTGCTCTATCTTTCTTAGTTTGTATTATGATTGAGTATAGTTACATTTATGAGATACCATATTGTTCCTCCGTTTGGAGTTTAGATGATTGACAGGTACCGTATATATATTGTTGACATATTTATTTAGTAGACTTGACCCAGACAACGTTCTACCGTCGTTGCTGCGGCTTAGGCTGGACGTACCCACGTACTCGTACCCGAATATCCAGGTGCGGGTCATGACAATTAGAGAAGACAACATTTATGTTTATTATTTGTCAGAAAATACTAACCATGTAGGAAGATTTCTACTTGCAAAGAAGGTTGAGAGCTGGTTATGGCACATGCGACTAGGACACACAAACATGGATACCATCTCAAGACTCTAACTAATAAACTGGTAAAAGGATTACCAGAGATTACTTTCAAGAAAGACATGGTATGTACTGAATACGAGAAAAATAAACATTTAAATCTATCAATGTTGTAAGTACTTCGAGACCTTTACAGTTGCTTTATATGGATTTATTTGGACCCATTAGTGTAGCCAGTCTTGGTGTAAAACTCTATGCTTTTGTTATTATTGATGATTTTTTTAGATATACATGTGTTTCCTTTTTATCAAACAAAAGTGATGCTCTTTCTGAATTTGAGATATTTTACAAAAAAATGAAAAATGAAAAAGGCCTTATGATTACTCAAATCCGTAGTGATCATGGAGGCGTATTCGTAATTTTAAAATTTAAAAACTTTTATGATTTTAATGAGTGGATTTTTTATGAGTTTTTTTTATCCTCGAAATCCACAACAGAATTGTGTTATTGAGCGAAAGAATAGAACATTTGGCGATATAAGTAGATTATTATTAAATCAATTCAATCTTCCAAAATATTTTTGACAGAAACTGTAATACAGCCTGTCATATTTTGAATAGGGTTTTGATTTGACCTATATTGAAGAAAACTTCCTATGAACTCTGGTTTGGTAGAACTCCTAAAAAAATTATTTTAAAGTATTTGGATGTCGATGTTTCACCTTGAACACTAAGGACTACATAGGTAAGTTTGATGCTAAAGACGACGAAGGTATATTTCTTTATTATGCTGCTAAAAGTAAATGTTATATAGTTTTCAATAAACGTTCATTAACTGTTGAAGAATCTATAAACATTATTTTTGATGAGTTTAATAGTCATGTACCAAGTGACAGTGATGATGAAGATATCGGACCTACGCTTAACAAGGAACCAACCCCTGATGATACAACTGGCACAAGCTATCTAAAAAGTTAACTAAAAAGTATAAAATTCATGTCTGATCATCCGGAAGACTTGATAATAAATGATGTATTAAAAGGAGTAAGCACTCGATCAGCTAGTAGAAATATAGTTGCTAATGTAGCTTTCATTTCTCAGACCTAAGAATTTAATGAAGCTTTTATTGATAAATTTTGGATATCTAGTATGCAAGAGGAATTAAACCAGTTTGAGAGAAATCAAGTTTCATAACTTTTTTCTAGACCTAGAGATTACTCTATAATTGTCACTAAGTGGGTATTCCAAAATAAACTTAATGAGCATGGACAAGTCACACGTAACAAAGAATGTCTCGTAGCTCAAGGTTATAGCCAAGAAGAAGACATTGACTATGTTGAAACCTACGCTCTTGTTGCTAGACTAAAATCCATTCACATGCTTTGTGCTTTTTTAAATTTTCATAATTTAAAATTATTTCAAATGGATGTCAAAAGTGCTTTTCTAAATAGTTTTATAAAAGAAAAAAATTATTGGACAACCCCCTGGTTTTGAATATTTTTAATTTTTTAATCATGTTTTCAAGTTAAAGAAAGCACTGTATGGACTCAAACAAGCCCCTCGTGCTTGGTATGAGCGCCTCATTTCTTTCTTACTTGAAAACAGGTTTTTCAAATAGGAAAGTCGATACAACACTTTTTATAAAAGCATGCGATAATACTCTATTGTTAGTGCAAATATATGTAGATGATATCATAATTGGTTCTATTTACAACATTCTATATAAAGAATTTGCTATGTGTATGCAGAATGAGTTTGAAATGAGTATGATGGGAGAACTCACCTTATTCCTTAGACTTTAAATCATGCAACGCTCACAGGGAATATTCATCAATCAAGCTAAGTACAACAAGGATTTGCCGAAAAGATTTGATAAGGATAATGCAAGACCTACTTATACACCAATGGCAACATCTATTAAGCTCAATCTTGATAAAAATGGTAAACCAGTAGACACACGTAAGTATCGAGGTATGATAGCTAGTTTACTTTATCTAACTGCTAGTTGTCTCGATATAATATACAATGTTAGCATATATGCTATATTTTAGGCCAACCCTAAGGAATCACATCTAAGCACAGTTAAGCGTTTCTTTCGATACCTTAAAGGAACTTTGACGGTAGGTCTATGGTATTCCAAAACCACGTCCCTTGACCTTATCGGTTATTCGGATGATAATTTTGCCGGATGTAGTCATTTCTTAGGCAAGGCATTAGTCTTTTGGTTTAGTAAGAAATAAAATATGTTGCATTATCAACCACTAAAGTTGAGTATATAGTTGCAGGACGTTGCTGTGCACAAATTTTGTCGATGAAACAAACCTTAGAAGACTATAATTTATTTTATAAGAACATTCCAATATTTTGTGACAACGCTAGAAGTATTAATCTTACTAAAAATAATATATGTCACTCACGCACTAAACACATAGAAATAAGACAACATTTTCTTAGAGGCCATCAGTCACACGGAGATATATTTTTAGAATTTATTTCTACTGAACATCAATTAGCTGATATTTTTACAAAACTCTTATCTGAATATCGCCTCAACTTTATTCGTTGAGAATTAAGAATTTTAACTTTTGATGCTATATAAAGATGTAAGTTGCTTATGTTCTTTACAATTATAGAATCTTTATGGTAATGATTAATTTTGGTTATAAGTCGAAAGGGTCCATCTGTCAAAAAGGTGTAAAAAGCCTAAGTGATACGGTACTTAAGTGTCTTTCGGACCACCACTTGCTGGGATCTGGCCCCTATAGCTAACCCAAAATGATCAATGTTGTATTAGAGTATCTGGTTTTCTAAAGTTGATTTTGCATCTTGTTTCTTTACTATAGTAACAAAATTCAAAGATCTGCATTTAGACTTAAAGTTTGAGAGGTAATTCTGATGGTTGGATTTTTTGGTTAACATTAGTAAATAATGTTCTTAATGACCTGTAATATATATCTTTTTTATCTATGTTTTCTTCAATCAATTGTATTCTTCTACTATCTATTTATGTTTTCTTTACTCAAGATTTATATGATATGTCAATGATTTCGGGGGAGCTTCTTCCATTTTGATCAAATGACAAAGGGAAAGAAAAATGCACGATACAAGATACAAGATACAAGATACAAGGAGAAAGATGCACGATACAAGATACAAGGAGAAAGATGCATGATATAAGATATAAGGAGAAAGGATGCACGGTACAAGGAGATCAAAGAGAAGATGTACATAAAGAGAAGATACACATGAAGTACCACACACAAGGGGAGTAAAAAAATAGCTCATAAGTTGTGGGGGAGCGTTAGCATTGAAAATTGCGTCATTCCTTATTTGTACTCATTATATCAGTCATAGTTTGTCAATTATCAAAATGAGAGAGATTGGCGGCACAAGATGTTACAGTAAACTTTACTTTAATAATCGACAAAACCCAAACTCAAAATATATAAGTACAAACTGAAGACAAATACGTTCAAGACTACGGTACTACAACAAGACAAAGACTAACAAAGATTGCAACAACAGAGTTTGTTTGGTCGATGTATTTTTTTATTTTTATTAAGTCTAGGAATTTTGTACATCGGGTTTACAATTGGCACTAGGAAGCTCAAACCTATATCTAGGATACTCAAACTAAGACTACATAAACCCAGAACTAACATGCATTCATATAAACCAAAGTTCAAATTTTTGAACGTTTGGTATCCGACTCTGACTTAACTCAGTTCATAAATATGCTATAAATAGAGAAGAGATTTCACCATTCAGTCGAACTCATTCACTTTCTACTCTTCTATTCCCATCATTAACTGAGCAATAAACATTTCCATTCCCAAGAGCAACTCTAATAGCCTTCTTGTCCCAAATGTTATCTCGGTTAGAAGTCTCAAAGAGTTGTAAGAAGCTTTAAAAATAAGTTTTCAGTTCAAGTCTAAAGTCGGCGTGCTTTTTGGATCAAAAGTGTGTGGTATTGTAAGAAGTTGTAAGCCTTCGAATCAAAGATTATGGTGTACCCTATTTCACAAATAATGGATTAACTCCGAGTAAGAGTTCTCGGGCCTGAACTAGTCCTCCACGAGGGAAACCAAGATAAAATCTTGGTGTCTAAAATTGCGTTCTAAACTCTATTTACTTTACCCTTGAGATATTACTGTTGTATATTTTACTGTTCACATTTTTATTGCTGCGTATTTTAAGTTGTTAACTTAGCCTTAACAATTTTTGTATTATTCCACATTTATCTTTAGATGGTTATTTTTAAATTGGATTATTATCACAAACACTCTATTCACCTCCCTCTAAAGTGACTATAGTTGCCCCATCATAGACTTCTCTTGAGATTTATACGGTCTTGCTCTCTGTTTCTGTTGATACGCCAATGGACGTCTAATCGGTCCGCCGTGAGTTATTCTAGCTTTTATAGCTGCTAGAGAAGGGCGTCTCTCTGTCTACTATTCTTCCTTGTAAAGGAGATCCTAGTTTTTGGCCTCTTCCAATACTGTTGCATATAAAACTTTGGATGTGCGGTGGTGTACCTCTTGAGCTCATGTAATTGCCCATTGTAGAATATCTGTGTTCTCTTAATCTTTGTAGGAATCAATACATCACCAAACTGACTCAACCGACTAAACTCGGCATCAGACTCATTCACTGTCATGTTCCCCTATTTGAGATAAAGGAACTGATCATACAGGATATCTTGCATATTAGCAGGGAAGAACCTCTCGTTGAAGAGTTTGTAGAACTCTTTCCAAGTCTGATTAGCACCAAAACGTCTTTGCTCTGCTTTCCACCAATTATGAGCGTTATCCTTAAGTAGAAGGTCTACTGTCATCATCCACAAGCTCTCCGACTACTGCGACACCTTCAACAATTTCTCGGTGCTAATGAGCCACTCGGAGACTTCCAACGGGGTCTTGGTACCTCTAAAATACTTCGAATTCATCTAAGTAAAATCCTTAATGCTTTCCACATATGATCGTGGCACTAGTGATGGTATCAGGGCTGGTGGTAGTGGTGGTGGAGGCATGTTTGTTATAACTAAAATTGCTTGCCTAAGCAACTCATTTTGCTGCCACTGGACTTGCATCATAGCATACAGGAACTGTCTCAAGGTAATATTTTAGTCAGTTTGCAAAAATTGTTGTGGGGGTAGAACATGAGGCATTTGTGTTGCGAACTACGGTTCAAAAGAAGGAGGTGGTCGATACATATACCCTTCCTAGGGAAATACTGTCTGTTGCTCCTGATACCCCTCCTCAGGTACTGGAATATGGGATTTCTGTGGAACCAATGGGGGTGTCAGGCCTATCTGTAGTGGTTGTCCCTACTGGAGTGGTGTGGTTGGGGATACTATCGAAGAAGGCAGAACTTTTAATTCCTCCTAAGTTGATGAATCGCTTGAAGTGATGGCGAGAGTAGCAACATGTCCACTACGAATGTTCATCTTTCTGGCACGAATATATGGACAATGTTAGAATAAATTCTAGATGGATATGAATCAATCAGTTAATGAGAGTTCAAAAATAAGATCAAGGGAGTTGATTTAAATAAGTGAATGCGATCCTAGACTCTAATCCTATTTGTAGGCTTGTTCGGTACAATAACGTAACCGAAACAATATTTCTTCGACCTATATGGGCCACCACAAAAATATGTCATGCCCCAGTCCCAAATACGTAGAACCGAGTATAAGTAATCATGTCAGCTGGTATGTATATAGGCTACTACAATATGGAAACCATAATACACCCATACGATGTATAATGAATACATATCACAAGCAGATATATGTAACAAAATCAATAGGTATACTATATCTCATCCACAATAATAAAGAAAATAAACTAATCAATAGACCGAAGGATCAAGTACGAAGTAGTCCAAAATAAATAGCTGGGTGGAAACAAATCCACTACCAAATGACTATATCAAAACTAAAATAAAATTGGAGTCCAACCTCAATATGAAAGAAATAGTACACCTAAATAGTACCATAAACTAAAGTAAAATTAGATAAACTCGAGTAGTGTAGTCTCCTCATCACTAAGGATAGTGTCTGGTACAGGTTCGTACTCCCCAGGATACTGCTACTAAACTATACTTGAAGAGATCACCAGGTCCTCAGAGGGACGTAACAAGATACAAAAATACATACCATAATATTATAAACCATGATACAAGAGGTCTCTTAACCGTCAATGTGAATGTAGTTGAGGACAATATTTTATACAAGGGATCTCCTAAAAAAATACATGACGCACTAGTGCTCATTCGATAGAGGCATCGAGAAAAAAAAAATAGTACCCCCTACGCTAATAGTTGTCCTCCCCACCCATAAAACCATCAAAGTCGTATCCACCACTCGTCTAGCTTGTAACTGTTATGGTCTCTAACAAAATATACTAATAAAAGTTAAGTCATAACCGTCGCACGTCCCATACGTACTGATGGCCAATTGAATACGCAAGTATGTGCCCTATATAAAAATATCAACTCGTGTCAAGCATGTGTCATAGCCAAAAAATATATAAGGATACCTCATAATCATAGGGTGGTCTCATAACTCTAGGTCAATATGCATAGTAAAACAAGAAAATAATAGACGACGCAATCAGTCGTTGCACCGAAGTCTTGTCACTACCACGTTCCAAAAATAGGGGTATTTTTGACTTTTTGTATATTATTAATATTGTGTGTATTAATTTATAAATAATTACATGAGATGTGTATTTATAAATATATTATGTACTGTGTTCTTAATGTTGAGATAGTAGACTTGACCTAGAAACCCACTAGATGAACACCTGACCGAAATATAGGGTTATGAATTTATTTTATATTATTTAGGATTTAATTATTGGAGATAGTAATTAATTATCGTAATTTTGTTTAATTGTTGCGCCTTATCATTGCTTCGATATTAGGAGCGCTACCCTAGCTTTTGCCTTTCAACAAATTTTACAATCTTGTCCTAGACATGCCCGCCTTCCATTCTGATATTTTCTTAACTCATAATCATGCTCTCTTGTGCTTCATTTTAGCCGTATAATATTCATCGCGGACGTTTATTTAATTTCTAAATAAATTCTAACTTTGTATCGTTGTGCGTTCCAATCTAAATTGGAGGCAATCCTGACCCATTTTTCGTGCAACCCAAATTAGGGTAATATTCGGTCCTGAGTCATCTTCACCAATGATATTTGTGACTCAACCTAATTTTGGCCCATGTACTCCTAATTAATTTTAGAACACAACTTGCATTTATTTCTAATTAAATTGGAGATACCATTTTGACTAATCCCGTTTAATCCCGACTTAATCCAAATATCCCACTAATTAAGCCCATACCAAACACACAACGCCCCCTCACCCTACAAAACACCAAACACCAAATCGCCCACCAATTTTTTATCATTTCATGTGTCTGTGCAAATACCCAAATTTAAGGGGGCTAATTTGCAGATGTTGCATTAGGTGTCAACACCCCATTGGTTCAAACCAATGGAGAAGCCCTAATATTGACTAGTTAACCCAACCCTCACCCTTACATGAAGGAATCCTCCATGTCAAATCTTGATCACCCATTCAAAATGGGTGCATCATCATCATTCATTCCCACACACCCTATCCTATTTAATGTCTCCTCAAGACTCTCTTCCCAACCAATCCCTAATCCCCAAACCTAGGGAAGCCCCCACCTTCTTCTCTCCTCCCTCCTCACAAGCCCCTAACCGTAGGTATTTTTTCTCTATTTTTTCTTTCCCTTCTTCTTCTTCTTTCTTCTTCTTCTTCTTTTTTTTTAAAAATCAAAATGGGAGGGAATATCAGAACCCAACCCCCACTGCCACTGTTCACACCCCCCGACCCCGGCCACAGCTCCAGTCAGCTGACCCCAACCCCGGCGAAGCCCTCCATCCTCACCTCCACATCCAGCCGGCCAAGCCTCGACCCCGACTCCTCCCTGCATCGACCTGCTCCTCCTCCTAGCTCCTCCACCGACCACGAGAACCTCTACCACCATCGTCATCAGCAGTCTCGACCACCCCCGTACTACCACCGAGCACCCCGCCTGAACGCCTCAGCCTACGCCTTCAACCCACCGCTCGACTTGAGCAGCCACTGAACCACCCCGGCCTCGCTCCTCCCTGTATCACATCTCCTCCGGCCATCAACAGCCCCGCGAGCCCGCTGCCTACATCACCTCCCCAGCTCCGGCCACGGCGAGCATCTCCCTCCATCGAGCCCGACCCACCGGAGCTCGAGAAGGCAACTCCCCGACGTGAACCTCTCCCTGCTCATTCTCCTCCGCTCGGCTACTTCTCGACGAGCTCTCCTTCCCTCATCCGAGCTGCACAGCCCCGAGTCTTCCCTGAGTTCGACTCCCCTGCATCCTCCGACCTCCCGCTGCCACTCCGGCGTTCCCCGTTTCCAGACGACAGCAGCCCTCGAGCAGCCTCGTCGTCATCGTCGTCTTCGCCAATCCCGTGCACGCACACAGGTACGGCTTCCTTCCCTTGCGTACACGTACTCGTGTACGTATGTATGTATGTGTTTATATATGTATATTTCATGTATTTCTCCATTTATATATATGTATTCAATATATATTGTATATACGTATTAAGTAATATGTATTAGTACGTATTTTGGTATATATATACATATATATATATAGTATATGTTAGTAAATATAATTTGGTATATTTTTATATAGAATATGTGTAATAAAATACGTAGTTTTGGTATATATATATATATATATATATATATATATATATATATATATATATATATATATATATATATATATATATATATATATATGTGTGTGTGTGTGTGTGTGTGTGTGTGGGGGTGTGTGTGTATGTAATTTTGGTATAAATATATATATATATATATATATATATATATATATATATATATATATATATATTGTAAACCCCCTCGACCAAAAATTAGGGATAAATTACTAAATTAGCCTAATTAGGGTTAACTTGAATTATTTAGGATTTATTATATAGTATTATGATACATGTGCAATGATTTATTTTTTTAGGATACGACCTTAGCTGTTGCCCTAAAACCAATTCCACATATTTGACCTAGACCTGTAAACCTATCATATCGAACCGAGAACAAATCCCGGATACCGATTTTCGTGCCTGATTTTTAGACGCACAAAAGTCGTTACAAACGTCCGTGCGCAATTAATTAAATTGCGTAATTACGATCGCTGCCCGTTCCAATTGACATTGAGACCCAACCTCAACCAGTTTTGACCAACCCAGATCATGATAATATTGTACACTGAGCCTACTACACAAATGACCCTTGTCCAACCAAATTTAGACTCCCGGTTTTTAATTAAATTAAATTAGAAACACCGTCACATTAATTACGAATTAATTAATGTGGAGACCTAACCTAAATTAAAATCCAACCTAAACCCACATCCACACTCACCATCCTCATAAAAAACACCAAACACCCTCATAGTCCAATGAGGAACACCAAACATGGTGTTTGTTTGCATTAAATCCCCAATCCTAGTTATTGTGCAAATACCAATTTATTCAGGGGCTTAATTGCAAATTTCAATGTGGTGTCCCCCTCTCATTGGCCCAAACCATCATGGAGAAAAGCATTAGAATACCCAACCATAGGCATTTGGTTTCTCCCTATTTTACATGTCCTTACACCACCTTTTTGGGAACCCATCTTGACCCTACAATTTGAATGACCTATTCCTAGCCCTCCATTCATCTTGATGAGCCACCCCACTCCCCAAAAAAAAAATGCATCCAGCCGGCCCTAACCCCTAGGCAGCCTCCCCTCACTCTCTCTCCTACTTATACATCATTCTACCTCATTTGGAGGGCACACAACCCAAGAAAATACCTAAAACCTAACTAAACCCAAAACCCCCAACCACCAGCCCGATACTACTTCCCCCCCCCCCCCGAGCTCCACCACCGCCACAAGCCACCACCAGTCACCGCCATACTACTCGACCACCTTCGCCAGTCACCTCCCCACCTGCCACCTAAATCTCCGGTCCCCACGACGCCGGAGTAGCTCCCCCGGCCGCCCGCACCGATCCCAGCTCCCACAGCCCGCACCCTTGAGCCGACCACCCCGAGCTCAACCACCGCCACCAGCCTCCACCTCCGGCCACCATACTTCACCGGAGCCTTCCCCAGCCAGTCCTCCACCGCCCCGTCAAATTTCAGCCGACGCCGCCACCCCACCGGAGAGCTCTCGCCCCCGCAGCAGAGAGCTATACAGAACCGCGGCTGCTGTTGCCGAAGTCCCCGAGCCTCGTCGGAGCGCCGCCCGGCCACCCCCGCCGGCGACGACTGACCAGCTCGACCCCCTCGACCTGTCGAGCAATTAGGTACATTATTTTATGTGTACTTATTATTATTTATACATGAAATTCCTGTTGCAAGTTCGAATATACATGAATGTCGTATATTTCCGTATTTTGAATACGTATTCTATTATATATACTGTATTATAATTATTTAACAGTATATATATTCATAATATCCCTGTAAATTTTCATAATAAATATTTATATAATCTTTTTAATTTATTTTATGTATAATAGAGTTGTGTATGTATGTATATACATACATATATATATATATATATATATATATATATATATATATATATATATATATATATATATATATATATATATGAGTATATATACGTATGTATGTATATTGTACAGTATATAAACCATAATTTAAATATGTAATTTCTGTGATTATGTATAGGAAATAATACCATATATTATATATCTTCATATTAAAAATGTATGTATGTATGTATGTATGTATATATGTATGTGTTTTTTTTAGTATATAAAGAATATTAAATGTATAATACAAATTATGTCTAAATACATTTCTGGAAATTAAAAATATATATAATATATTTTATATATAAATACTTATATGTATTAAGTCATAAATATAAATGTGTGATTATAAATATTACTAAATATATGTATATATTGTGAGCAAAATTATTAGTGTATTTCTAAAAATACCTAAGTACTATTTCATTGTACTATTAAATCTACATATTATCTTATCGTATTTAATTATGATTAAGTGTATATAAATATTTATATTTGTAATAGCTATGTGTATATACAGTCCAGACCCAGTGTCAGTTGTAGATACGGACAGTGTGTCCTAGTCGTGCTATCGTAGCGACTAATTTGGACATTACTATATCCTATATAGGATTGCTGGACACTACTGCCGAGGCATCAGGAGCAGGGCTTTGGATTTCGCAGCTACCCGGGGCAGGCAAGTATACCTTGCTGATTTACTGCTTAACAATTTAATGTTAAATGTTTCAATTATGTATAAAACTGTGTGCATCCGAGATTGCCTCGGATGCAGTCGGAAATATATCGATAAATAGTGTACTAGACCTAGATGCTAGCTGACTCACCTATCTGTGAGGGTATTTTGATATTCTCTTAGACCGTGACACCTACACGTATCACTATGGTAATTTTATATTGGGATGTGGGTCCGCGTACCCGATTCGCTATCGGTACGTACGACTAGCATCACGGACTAGCATGTAGTCTAGAGTAATATAGTTTAGTTGAGACTTGGCATCTAGATACGGTACACTCAGGTCGTGTATTCGACTTGCGTATCTACATTGGGCGGGAAGGACAACTGACAAACGTATGGGATACCCCCATCGGACTCCGTGGTATCCAGAGGAACCACAGACCCGGTGACTCCCTATATTCAGACACCGCGCTCTTCGGAGTGTTACGGACGTATATATGTATATTGCAGATACCATGCCCCTTAGAGTGTGGACGTTATATTATACAGATACCTTATTCTTCGGAATGATGGACGTTACAGATACCACACTCTAGAGGACGTTAGACGTTATGCCTACACCTACTTATACGTTCCTAGGTTGTCCTTACATTGCATTCACTTAGATGGTTAGCACACCCGTATATTTTATTTTATTCAGTACTATCTAGCATGCATTTTGTATCTTGTTACGTTCCTCTGAGGACCTGGTTATCTTCCAGATCTGGACGAGGCCTTTTATCCCACAGTTTACGGGCCAGGTGTGGAGACAAGGTTTGCTCTGGACGAGGAGCTTGAGGTACTTCCATCAGAGTACCCCTAATCAGATTGGTAGGCCTCCCGCCTATGACTGGAGCTCCTTACCTAGTTAGATGTTGTTCCAGTCTCTCCTTATCAGTACTTTCACTTCAGACATTCAGTACTTTATTTCAGACTATCAGTACATTTGTAGTGGGTTTGTTCCCACCGGACTTATTTCAGTTGTACTATGTCAGTTGACTATGTCCTTATATTCCAGTCTTTCATTCCAGTATTTACTTGTTATCTGTGGATGAGATTAGTTATTGCCTGTTATGATATTAGACTTGTAAGATTTAGGACAGCGTAGCACGCTTCGTCAGGATCCATTAAATTGGGATATCCTCGGAGTCGTATCAGCTGGCCAATGCCACGTGGCCTGGTTCCATATATTTTGGGACTGGGGCGTGACATGGTTTTAGTGGTGGCCCATGCAGGTCTTTCAAATGTTTATCGCTTGTGGTATGGTAACGTGCCCAGCGAGCCTGCAATAGGATAGAAATTGCTAGGTCTCATCCACTTGATTACGCCTTTGAACCTCTTCCGTATTTTAAATATCTGCATCATGTTTGATTTATTCCGTACTCTCTCTAATGAAGTTCTGTCTCTTACAGCGAGATGAACCTACGTAGCCGCCGTGAGATACTCGGTGCCATAGCACCACCTGCAGCACCGAGGGAGGACACGACTCAGGGACCACCCAGGGAGCAGCCTCAGCCAGAGGCAGTGGTGATCCCTCAGGCCCCGATGATGCACTGGCATCAGGTCACCCCCGACGAGGAGACGCAGCAGCCCGAGGGCCAGACGTCGCGGACGATCCCTAGACAGTACTTCGAGGGACAGACCTCGAGGGCGACCCCGATGCCGCAGCACGAGAGGCCGGTACCAGAGGAGACACCGAGGAGGCAGCCAGAGATACCGCTACCACCACCTCCACCGTTTCCACCGCAGATGCCACCAACAGGAGAACAGCCCCAGATGATGCAGTTCTTTCAAATGATGATGCAGGCTCAGATGCAGCAGACGGAGGCCCTTAGACAGGGATTGATGGCAGTATTGGAGAGGGCACCTGCCCAAGCACCAGCACCAGCACCAGCACATGCTCCTGTCCAGCTAACAGGCACTGTAAAAGGCTTCAGACAGATGGGCCCGGGAACCTTCTCGGGCAAGGAGACGGCTGAGGAGATCTCAGACTGGGTCTCCAACACTGAGATGCTGCTAGAGGGTTCGCAGCTGCACCCCGATCTCTGGATGAACGCAGTGAGGGCCCAACTCACCGGCAACGCCCATCACTGGTGGGACTCTATAGAGCGCAGCATTGGCCGACGGCAGACTTGGGAGGAATTCCTAGAGCACTTCAACACGAAGTACTTCCCGGCTACGGTGAGGAACGCCCTGTACTCCCAGTTCTTGCACCTAGAGCAGGGGAACCTCACTGTGGACGCCTACGACGGAGAGTTCAGCAGACTCAGCCGATTTGGAGCAGCCCTGATCCCCAATGACCTGGAGAAAGCCAGGAGATTCCATCATGGCCTTTCCCACGAGCTTCAGCGGTACACCACTACCCAGGCGAGGATCTCTTATGAAGAGGTCCTATCAGAGGCGAGGATCCAGGAGGCTATAGGAGGAGGAGGAGCGAGACGTTCCAGCATGAACGTCCCAGCCAGGACCCAGCAGGGAGCAGGGGGACCGATCCGCCGTCCAGGAGCGCAGGCGCAGCAGAGGACAGCGCCGTACCAGCAGAAGGAGCTTCCAACTTGTCACTTTTATGGCAAGAAGGGACACATCATCAGAGACTGCAGGAAGAAGCTAGGGCTCTGCATGGTCTGTGGAGCCAGCCAGCACCTTGCTAGAGACTGCCCCCAGCGCAGAGATGTAGCACCCCAGACTGGGCAGAGGCCAGCAGCACCACCTTTGAGGATCCTACCCCTAGCAGGAGGCCAGCGTCCACCAGCTACCGGAGGACAGCAGAGACCATCCTTGGTCCCACAGGAGGCACACTTCAACCAGGCCCGACAGCAGGCAGGAGGGCAGAGGCGCGGGCAAGCCTTTGCTCTAGCATCTATTGAGGAGGAACCAGAGGGAGAGGCTATAGCAGGTACAATTCTAGTTGCATCATTACCTGCGACTGCACTGTTTGATTCTGGAGCTACCTTGTCATTTATATCTAGTAGATTTGTAGCAATGCATAGAGTAGCCACTTCCCCCTTACCTAAGAGTTGGAGAATACTTACCGGAGGAGGCATCGTACCGGTTACCAGCACCATTAGAACGTGTTCGGTAGTAGTTTGTGGTAGGGAGATGAGAGCGCGATTGTTGGTACTCCTAATGCCAGCTTTCGACGTAGTTCTGGGCATGGACTGGTTAAGCCAGTACAATGCCGTACTGGATTGCCGGAAGGGTAGCGTTACTTTTAGACTGCCAGGACAACCGGAGTTCGAATTCATGCGAGGCACCATCGAGCGAGGAGTAGGACACGCAGCTGGAGCTTACATGGCGATGGAGACGGCACCCCCAGACATCGTTGCAGAGTTCGAGGATGTTTTCCCAGAGGAGTTGCCAGGCCTACCGCCTGATAGAGAGGTAGAGTTCACCATTGAGCTAGTACCTGGAGCAGTACCGGTATCATCAAATATGTACCGGTTGGCGAAGAAGGAGCTTGACGAGCTGAAGCTACAGCTAGAGGAGTTGCAGATCAAGGGATTCGTACGTCCTAGTGCATCACCCTGGGGAGCACCAGTGCTGTTTGTACCAAAGAAGGACGGGACGTTCCGGATGTGCATTGATTACAGAGCCCTTAATGCCCTGACTATCAAGAACAAGTACCCTCTACCGCGAATCGACGATCTGTTCGACCAGCTGACAGGAGCAGTGGTGTTCACAAAGATCGACTTGAGATCGGGCTACCATCAGGTGAAGGTACGAAGGGAAGACATTCCAAAGACAGCATTTAGGACTCGTTACGGTCATTACGAGTTCCTAGTGATGCCTTTTGGATTGACAAATGCGCCTGCTGTGTTTATGAACCTGATGAACCGAGTCTTCCATGAGTATCTGGACCAGTTCGTGGTAGTTTTTATCGACGACATCATGGTGTATTCGAAGAGCCACGAGGAGCATGGAGAGCACTTGAGGCTAGTGCTAGAGACGCTGAGACGAGAGAGGCTTTATGTCAAGCTGAGCAAGTACGAGTTTTTTCTAGATCGTGTCGCATTTCTTGGACACGTTATCTCGGGAGATGGCATCTCAGTAGATCCCGCGAAGATTTTATCAGTAGAGACGTGGCCAACCCCTACCAACGTCACAGAGGTGAGGAGTTTCCTAGGACTTGCCGGATATTACCGGAGGTTCGTAGAGAACTTCGCAAGGATCGCAGAGCCGATGACCCACTTGACCCACAAGGATCAGGAGTTCATCTGGACAGAGGAGTGTCAGACGGCATTCGATGAGCTGAAGAAGCGTCTGACTACAGCACCCATCTTGACCATACCTTCTGGACCCGGAGGATTCGTGATCTATAGCGATGCGTCCGGGAAAGGATTAGGATGCGTCTTGATACAGCATGGGAAGGTTGTGGCCTATGCCTCTAGGCAGTTGAGGACCCATGAGAAGAACTATCCCACCCACGACTTGGAGCTTGCCGCAGTGATCTTTGCTTTGAAGCTTTGGAGGCACTACTTGTACGGAGAGCGCGTGGAGATATTCACCGATCACAAGAGCCTTAAATACGTCTACACGCAGAAGGACCTGAACCAGAGGCAGAGACGTTGGCTCGAAGTGATGGCAGACTTCGAGATAGAGCTGCAGTACCATCCAGGAAAGGCTAATGTGGTAGCCGATGCTTTAAGCAGGAAGCCCATAGCATTTTTCCTGACTACCCAACAACATCTGTTGAGAGATCTAGAACAGTTGGGTATCGAGGTCGTCATGCCCGGAGTAGACGGCCAGATATCGAGTTTCCAGGTGCAATCGACATTGGTGGAGAGAATCAAGGCTGCTTTGCCGACGGACACCAGATTTCAGAGGCTTCGACAAAGGACAGAGGCTGGAATACAGACGGGACTGCGTATACACGAGGACGGGACCTTGAGATGTGGAGATCGTCTCTATGTTCCGAATGGAGAGCTACGCCAGGAGCTGATGACGGAGGCACACAGTTCGACCTATTCTATACATCCAGGAGGCACGAAGATGTATCAAGACCTGAGGCAGTACTACTGGTGGCACGGGATGAAGAGAGAGATAGCCCGCTTCGTGGCCAAGTGTCTGGTGTGTCAGCAAGTCAAGGCTGAGCATCAAAGGTCTGCCGGATTACTTCAACCGCTCCCGATACCGGAGTGGAAATGGGAGCACATCACCATGGACTTCGTCACGGGTTTCCCGAGGAGTCCTAGTAGTCGTAATGTCGTATGGGTAATCGTAGATAGACTCACCAAGTCTGCCCACTTTCTACCCTTCAGAGTTGGGCAATCTACGGAAGTCTTGGCAGACATGTACATGAGGGAGATTGTACGATTGCATGGAGTGCCAGTCAGTATCGTGTCTGACCGGGATACGAGATTTACATCGTACTTTTGGAGGAGTATGCAAGAGAGTCTTGGTACCCGCCTTAAGTTCAGTACTTCGTACCACCCGCAGACAGATGGACAATCCGAGCGCACCATTCAGACGCTGGAGGATATGTTGAGGGCTTGCATGCTTAACTTCAGCGGTTCATGGGAGGACCACTTGCACTTGGTCGAATTTTCCTACAACAATAGCTATCAGGCGAGCATTCAGATGGCTCCTTATGAGGCTTTCTATGGTAGGAAATGTCGTTCCCCCGTATATTAGAGCGACGTAGGCGAGAGGCAGATTCTAGGGCCAGAGCTGATCGTCCATACAGTGGAGAAGGTGAAGAAGATTCAGGGGCATCTACGAGCAGCACAGGACAGGCAGAAGCATTGGGCTAATGCGCATCGACGACCCCTAGAGTTCCAGGTTGGAGAACATGTGTTCCTGAAGATTTCTCCTACCAGGGGAACCATCAGATTCGGAGGCAGAGGGAAGCTGAGTCCGAGGTACATCGGACCCTTCGATGTGCTAGAGCGCATCGGAGAAGTTGCTTACAGATTGGCCTTGCCGCAGACACTGGAAGGAGTTCACGACGTCTTCCATGTATCTCAGCTGAGGAGATACATACCGGATCCGAGTCATGTGCTTGACCACTCGGAGATCACCGTTGGTCCCAGCTTGTCATACCAGGAGGAGCCGGTAGAGATCCTAGACCGAAGCGAGAAGGTACTACGAGGCCAAATTATCCCTCTAGTTCGTGTCGCATGGAGGCATCACGCACCAGGTGAATCAACCTGGGAACGAGAGGACGATATTCGGCAACGCTTTCCCCATCTTTTCGAAGGCCTAGGTATGTGATAGTATTTATTTCATTCAACAGTTTTTCTATATGTCTGTTTTAATTTCGAGGACGAAATGCTCTAAGGAGGGTATGTTGTAAACCCCCTCAACCATAAATTAGGGTTAAATTACTAAATTAGCCTAATTAGGGTTAACTTGAATTATTTAGGATTTATTATATAGTATTATGATACATGTGCAATGATTTATTTTTTTTAGGATACGACCTTAGCTGTTGCCCTAAAACCAATTCCACATATTTGACCTAGACCTATAAACCTATCATATCGAACCGAGAACAAACCCCGGATACCGATTTTCGTGCCTGATTTTTAGACGCACAAAAGTCGTTACAAACGTCCGTGCGCAATTAATTAAATTATGTAATTACGATCGCTGCCCGTTCCAATTGACATTGAGACCCAACCTCAACCAGTTTTGACCAACCCAGACCATGATAATATTGTACACTGAGCCTACTACACAAATGACCCTTGTCCAACCAAATTTAGACTCCCAGTTTTTAATTAAATTAAATTAAAAACACCGTCACATTAATTACGAATTAATTAATGTGGAGACCTAACCTAAATTAAAATCCAACCTAAACCCACATCCACACTCACCATCCTCATACAAAACACCAAACACCCTCATAGTCCAATGAGGAACACCAAACATGGTGTTTGTTTGCATTAAATCCCCAATCCTAGTTATTGTGCAAATACCAATTTATTCAGGGGCTTAATTGCAAATTTTAATGTGGTGTCCCCCTCTCATTGGCCCAAACCATCATGGAGAAAAGCATTGGAATACCCAACCGTAGGCATTTGGTTTCCCCCCATTTTACATGTCCTTACACCACCTTTTTGGGAACCCATCTTGACCCTACAATTTGAATGACCTATTCCTAGCCCTCCATTCATCTTGATGAGCCACCCCACTCCCCAAAAAAAAATGCATCCAGCCGGCCCTAACCCCTAGGCAGCCTCCCCTCACTCTCTCTCCTACTTATACATCATTCTACCTCATTTGGAGGGCACACAACCCAAGAAAATATCTAAAACCTAACTAAACCCAAAACCCCCCAACCACCAGCCCGATACTACTTCCCCCCCCCCCGAGCTCCACCACCGCCACAAGCCACCACCAGTCACCGCCATACTACTCGACCACCTTCGCCAGTCACCTCCCCACCTGCCACCTAAATCTCCGGCCCCCACGACGCCGGAGTAGCTCCCCCGGCCGCCCGCACGGATCCCATCTCCCACAGCCCGCACCCTTGAGCCGACCACCCCGAGCTCAACCACCGCCACCAGCCTCCACCTCCGGCCACCATACTTCACCGGAGCCTTCCCCAGCCAGCCCTCCACCGCCCCGTCAAATTTCAGCCGACGCCGCCACCCCACCGGAGAGCTCTCGCCCCCGCAGCAGAGAGCTATACAGAACCGCGGCTGCTGTTGCCGAAGTCCCCGAGCCTCGCCGGAGCGCCGCCCGGCCACCCCCGCCGGCGACGACTGACCAGCTCGACCCCCTCGACCTGTCGAGCAATTAGGTACATTATTTTATGTGTACTTATTATTATTTATACATGAAATTCCTGTTGCAAGTTCGAATATACATGAATGTCGTATATTTTCGTA